>JAVRQT010000009.1:1269858-1330667 GCA_035926095.1 Elasticomyces elasticus | reverse complement strand
GCATCCCGCTAGATACCGATCCTATCCCGTCCGACGGATCCACGGCGTGGTCTCGGTAGTATCACCGGGCTAGATAGTATCCTGTTTACGCTTCTCGCTAGCATCGGCGTACTCGTTAGCTCGTATCTATATACGCTACATAGCTCCTTGCTTAGTGTGTGCCCGGGCCTATTCGGCGGGTACTTCGGCGCTATAGCGTACCTCGAAATACTGCGAATACGGACCCTACACGAACAATCGTTAGTATTCGACCTTCCTAGCGCCAGTTTGGAATCGTCTTTCTACGGCCTTCTTTCGCGCCTAACCGGAACCACCTCTTCCGTTCTATACGAGCTACTAGTAGTGCGATCGCTAATGATTTTGGATAGCTTTCCGGTTGCGGCATATGTACGAACACTGTCCGGGGTCTCGAATACACTTCAAGCTATCGTCGTGTAGCGGAATTTGTGTAATAGGCTGCGGAACTATACGTGGCACTTCAAAATCGATACGGCTATATACGACTCCCGGCCATTCTGCGATCTTATCGGCGACCTTCTCGGCTTCCTTAACGGGGATGCGATGTTGCTGGCCTACTAAATAACTGCGGACATGATCTAGCTATACTGTATACCGACATTCCTTACACACTACGATATACTACTCTACTATATAATCGAACAAATCGCTAGCGTCGACTATACTAACGGTCGTGCATGTGTACGTAGGTGCAATGTAGGTAGTATACTATACCGTGGGTAGGTTATGTGCGGTAGAAAGGGATGCTTAGTACCGCCCCTAAAGTCTCATCCTTGCCGACGATCGCGGGGGTAGCGCCCACCTCGTTTTATTCAATCCTTATACTGCGATTTAACGTAGCGATAGTGATGTATAGCTATAAATATACCGTACCTCCCCTTTACTTACCGTCCCTTCAATAGCGCGGCGGAGCTGTAGATTCAAGATAGGAAGAGGTTTCTTACCGTGCTTATGTTATCAATTCTGGTTGCTAGAATTGTTTATGTCAGCGGTGTATAGATCTACCCAATTTATAGTCTGTTCGATAAGAAACTAGGACGACCTCCCTTATAGATTAGCTGTTGCTATACTGCGGTCGTTTGGCGTACGGATAAGATAAGTACGTCTTTAGATCCACCTCGTCTCTACGCTCGCAATACAAGAAAAATCATCTATTTACACTAGTCCTATCTAGAAATATCGATTGAAAAGCCTAACGGGCTTATGTGTTCCGTTGTCAGTCTGAAACTAGTACTGTTGTATAGTAGGCTATACACCGAGGGTGTAGCCTAGACTCTTTATACAAAGTGAGCGGGCTATCCCGAGCCTAGCTAAGACTGTCTAAGCGGCCTTAGTAGGACTGTACCGCTACACGTTCTTCTTACGACGGTTAACGGGGAACAATAAACCCGGTCTATACGATAGATGTTATACTTGCTCCCTCCTAGACTACCTAGTAGGAAGCTCCTCAGTTAGATGCGGTAGATGTCCGGACTTAGCTAGATTATATCCCTATCGACCGCGTTGTGACTCGCCTTCAATAGACTTTCACTCCTTTATAGCTAAAGTCCTCTATCCTCGACTGCCTAACCAATCTATAAGCTTATCCGTACGCGGCTGTATAGAAGATCCTCGAGGACCTTAGTGACAGTCTAGAGGGCGTAGCGGTGACCTCCGCGCTCGTCTTCCGTTACGTCTAGCACTACGAGCTCTAGCGAGGACACCCGGATAGGACCGTGACTTCGGTAGAGGCCTTCCTAAACACGCTCGGCAATGCCGCGTACGTTAAGGCTGCGATCGTGATTAGTATATCTTCCGACCTTGTAAGGCACAAGAGCTTGAAGGCTATTAAGGAGAGATAGGGCCGGGACTAGTTCGATAGGCTTCCCGACGACCTTCGCAGTCCGGAATGGCTTGCGCCCTAGCAATACTCCCTCCAGCTCCTAGATACTATCGTGAAGGCTAGCCAATCGTGTGGCTTCGATAACGCGGTAATATAGTGGAGGCAGTCGATAGAGCGCCGTATAGACGAGGACGTTCGACAGCGCGAGAAGATCCGACATCCACGGACGCGAAACGTAATCCTAGACGATATGCGTCGGTCTATCCGAGGAGGTGGTCGGGGTAATATATACTCGAAACTGAAGGCGATTGGAGGCGATTACTTTCGAGTCTAGCACGTCGCACCTCGAGGGCCTCCTATCGAGAAGGGAGGTCGTACGTTACCGGTGGCGGTAGCGAAGCGATTAGGGCAACGAGTGCGAGAGGCTTCACTAAACTACGCGGTTTCAGAAAACAGTGAGACGGAGGATAGCTAGCGTCGAGTAGCGGACGGTACGACAATAGTGCGAAGAGGTGCAAAGAATGTGCTAATTCGGAAGCCGATACCCGCGCAAACCTCTACGGCCTCGACAACGCCAACCTATAACGGTTATACGGTCGCTCGGGTTATTCACTAATTAGTCGAGACGTATAAGGACCTCCTACCACTCGACTAGGGCGTGGAAGGTGGACATGCGCTATGTCGCAGCTACCGCCTAGTCACACTCCGCGCCTTCGAGGCTTTAGAGGAAATTCTCATTCCGTGCGTGCGGGAACTCCTTACCGTCGATAGGTATCGCTTCGACAGCGATAAGGATGTTCTCTTAAGTCAACTAACGGAGGACTCGTAGCCGGCCCGGCTATTGAAGAGGAAGAGGCTATAGATACTAGACTCCTCGAACGAGTCGACATAAAAACAGGTAGGGTGTATATTAGCTTTTACGTAGCTAGAAATTACGCTGGGGATTTGATATTGAGGCTATAGATTATAGACTTCTACTAGCTGTACTTAACGTGCCGAGACATTCGATTGTAAGGCGTAGAAGCCGTGTCTATTATACGCGCAGTTGCCCTTCTATATTCGGCAGCAATGTCTAAAGCAGCGTAATGTGTACGTCGCCTTTAGGGCGGCCTTATTAACATTGAACTCTAGTCGGGTGCAATGTGTGGTGTGTCGGCCAATCGGGTGTATCCGTAGCTGGAACGTCGTATTTTAGGTGACGCCGCAGTAACGACGACGACACGGCCGCAATACCTCGTCTTTCCGCGTACTAAGTGGATAGCTAGAAAGGGCGTAATCGGGCGTTGAATTTGTGTGAAGGAATAGGCGCCGTAAGGCCTATAACGGGCGCAATCGCTCTACCCTAAGTCAAATATCGAGCTATCAAACATTGAGCCTATATAATCAGATCTGTACGCGGACGTAATACATACTATATAGAGCTTCTAAAACATCGGGGGCTGTATGCAATAGGACATCTAGGATAGGGTAATTCTTCTAGGTATTCTACTTATACTAGACTCCCTTAAGACTCGATTAGCCTACTCGAGGCCTCCTAACCTTTAGCTAGGAAAGATCTACTTAGGAAAGCTTCCGAGAAGCTTTAAAGGTTATAAGAATCTAGGCTAAATACTAACCTATATCTAAGACCTCGATAATAGTTCCCTCTTCGCCTTCGTTCTCTCTTTCTCTCTCTCTTTATTACTCCTATCTCTATCGCTTTCCTTTAACGCTCTTATCTTCTATAGATATACTTCTATCTTAGTATCGAATTAATTAGACTTAGAAGAGAAAATTCTAAAACGATCGGAATCTAGGCTAGATACCGGCTCGATCGGAATCTAACTTAAGAAGTCTAGATATCTAGAGAGAGTTAATCTTAACCTTTCTTAAGAGTCCTACGCCTTATCTAAGTAACCTCTCTATCTCTATCTAGCGATCTAAGGCGAGATTAACGAGAAATAAATCCTCGAATTTTCTTAGCTTAGTATTCTAGAACGATCGGAATCTAGGCTAGATACCGGCTCGGCCGGAATCCGACTCGAAAAGTTCGATTATTAAGAGAGATCGATTACGACCTTTCTCGAGATTCTTACGCCTCGTCTAAATAACCTCCCTTCTTCCGTTTTACGATTAAGGATACGGTCGACGAGAAAGAAATCCGTAAAGATTTCCCGGATCGGTACTAAGGCTCGATTCCGATCGATCGTTATAGTAAGAAGGCATGCGAAACGTGTTGGAGAAGACTACGACCTCACGCAAAGCATACTGGAAGGCATCGAGTATTATAGGATGACCCCCGCTGCACCAGTGCTAGGTCAAATGAAGTCGTCGTCGGATCTTATCAAGTTGATACGAAGGCAGCAAAGCACCTGCGCCCGGACCGCAACGTGCTTCGAGACATGCCAGGATTGTCGAGACCAACAAGCGTACTGTGGTGCACAAGCGACCACAATAACAACGGCAGTGTGTGCGGCGTTGGCTGCAGTCGTCAATGCTGGGGTGCAGGTGTTGGCTGTCACTACATGCACATCAGCGTGCGCTCCCTTATTAGGTCCGGCAGCAGTAACATGCGGCGCCTTCTGTGCAAAGGCGGCGGGAGGTCTTTCAGCTGTGGCAGTCGCCGCTACATGCGCAGAACTGAGATACGTAATTTGTGACCCGCTCACTCAGCGGTGTGCAAACTGCAATTCGGCCAACAACGGAATATGTGATGCAGGCAGTACGCAATGTTGTGCAGGTGAGACGGGTACACAGTGCGGAGCGGGTTGTTGCTGTTGCCCTCGGTGCCAAGCTCCCGGCGGCATCAATTGCGCCTGCACATCTGCCCCATGTTAAGTGCTGATACTTTGCACGCAAGAGTGAGGAGCGTTGCAGAGCGGCCTCCGGCTAGCAAGAAGGGAGGCATCGTAAGGGTTACTCACACGGTAGAAGAAGCCAGACCATGATGAACCATCAAACGCTATTACTACCTCGGCCAAGAGAGCGGCGGTCCTAGGTGTACATCGAAGTATACTCAGCGCATAATCATCCGCTGCGCAACTCTCCACGCAGGTCCTCGTGATTAGCCTCACTCGTCACCTCGCGTGCGTGTTCAGATCGGCTGTATGCACTCCAGTGTGGAGACCCAAGTTGGGGTACATCTTGGCCGGGGCGGCTATATGGATGAGAGACCGGCTTACCTTGTGCGCGAGACTGATGACAATGCCATGGTGGGAAGCGCGATCGAACGCGTGCCGCAGCACTGCAACGCCGGACGTCAACAGAAGCTCGATGCTCGCCAGCGTAGTTCAACCCCGATCCTCTTCGCTTTCTTCTCAATCGCTTCACAGCTTGCTACTCATCTGTACACAACGTCCAATACCCCTAACACCCGCTGCAAACGCAAGTCAACATGGCCCAGACCAACGGCGTGAATGGCACGGCCAAAATCAATGGCACTAATGGCCACCATACAAACGGCGCCAATGGGTATCACACGACAGACATCGATGCGCTCGTCATTGGAGCCGGCTTCGGTGGCATATATCAACTCAAGAAGTTTCGAGATTTGGGCCTGAGCGTCAAGGCCATCGATACTGCAGCAGATGTTGGAGGCACATGGGTGAGCAGCATATCCTTCTGGCATTTTGTGTTGATCGTGGCTGACCTCGACAGTTCTGGAACCAATATCCAGGAGCGATGAGCGAGTGAGTGTTTTACACCCTACACTGTCCTGCATAGGCTCATGTCATCTAGTACCGAAGCCTACCTGTACCGCTTTAGCTTCGATGTGGAAGATTTGAAAACCTACCCATGGGACAAGCACTACGTCTATCAAGCAGAGGTTCTCAGGTACTTAAAGCACGTTGTCAAGCGCCACGATCTTCGCAGACACATTCTATTCGAAACGACGCTCACGGATGCGACTTGGGACGATGAGGCAAGAGTGTGGGCTGTGAAGACATCTACTGGTGTCGAGTTCCGGGCAAGGTATCTAGTCACAGCTTTGGGCTTGCTGTCAAAGCAAAACTTTCCCGATATAAAAGGCATCAACAGCTTTGAGGGCGAGAAGTACCACACTGGAGCATGGCCTGTTGGGGTGTCCGTGAAGGGCAAGAGAGTGGGCGTAATCGGCAATGGCAGCACAGGAGTGCAGGTGATCACCGAGATCTCAAAGGATGTAGATCATCTCATCAGTTTCCAGCGCAACCCACAGTACAGTGTGCCCAGCGGTCAACGAGCTGTTGATGCTGGATATCGTGATTGGGTCAACGCCAATTACGAGGAGATCTGGCGGCAAGCCAAGGATGAGAGCAAGACCGCCTTCGGCTTCAAGGAGAACGAGGACAGACCAACAATGAGCGTAGATGCAGAGACTCGCAACGAGCTCTTCGAGACTGCTTGGAAGAAAGGAGGCGGCTTCCGCTTCATGTTTGAGTCCTTCTCTGACGTCTCGACCGACGAGGCTGCGAACGAGGAGGCTGCCGAGTTCATCAAGGCAAAGATCCGTGCGAAGGTCAAGGACCCAGTCAAGGCACGCAAACTGATGCCCACCCAGCTGTATGCTCGAAGGCCATTGTGTGATGCTGGATACTACGAGCAGTTCAACCGGCCGAACGTAGAAGTCGTGAGCTTGCATGAGACACCCATTGACCAAATCACGGCGAAGGGCATACGCACGTCGGACGGTGTTGAGCATGAGCTCGACATGATCATCTTCGCGACCGGATTTGATGCGGTAGACGGCAACTATACTCGCATTGCCATCAAAGGTCGGAACGGTGTGTCGCTGAAGGAACACTGGGAACCTACAGGGCCAACTTCATATTTGGGATTAACAATCACCGGGTTTCCAAACATGTTTATGATCCTGGGGCCGAACGGGCCGTTCTGCAACATTCCTCCAGCGATAGAGACGCACGTGGAGACCATAACAGAAGTAGTCGAAGCAGCGGAGAAGACCAGGGTCTCGGAGAAGCACAATCCGACAATCGAGGCAACATCTACGGCTGAGCAGGAGTGGACTGATGAGTGCGACCGAGTCAGTCAACAAAGTCTGTTCAGGAAGACGGCTTCGTGGATTTTCGGAGTATGTATCTGCAACGAATTGGTACAAGAGGGCTTGGCTAACGTTTTCAATCACAGGCCAATGTTCCCGGAAAGAAGCAGACTGTCATGTTCTACTTCGGCGGTCTCGCCGATTACCGTAAAAAGCTGCGCGAGGTGGCGGAGAGCGGATGGAAGGGCTTCACGATAGAATGAAGTGGCGGAACTGCCTGGCACATATATTCAGAACTCCACCCAAATTTATCAACGGACATGACACCCTCGAGTGACCGTCGTCTGCACTGTATCACTTTCGCTGGCGTACGATGGGGCTATGGCCTGATGCAGTACAACTGCGACCATATATAGGTCTGGTGATCCCCTAAGCGACAGAATCAGTTGGGTGGATACACAACCCGCGAAGCGACCATCACTCTTACGTGTTGCATCGCCAGCCTCTCGGCTTTCGCACCATATATCCAGGAATCCATCGGCCTTCCTGATTGCTTCTCAGAGTTCGACGTCGCAGAGATTTGTGCAAAACCTTTGTGTACTTCATTCGATTAAGATCAGCAATTGCAGTACTGTACACTACAAAAGTGCCTTGGAATCGCTATACGAAGGACATATCATTCCGGGAAATGCGTCCGGCGTTGGAAAACTTGACTATGAAAAAAACGTCGCATTTGGCAGCACCGACGATCAAGACTCTACATTCTTGTCTAACGTCCTTCCCATGGCGAAGTCGTCCGCTCGTCTCTCCATCACACACCTTCGACGTGATCGACCATAGGCTTCTCCAAAGAGTCGTTAGATCCTCCCTTCTCCGGTCGTGCACTGATTTCCAACCTCTCGACCTCCAGCTCCTCTTTTGCTTGAACGGTAGCTTGATCGTAGGTCAATGATGAGCCAGGAGCATGCTTGAGTACGAACACCCTGTCGATCTCGTCGAGTGACAGGCCAGCAGTCTCGACGTAGAAGAACCAGATGAAAGGCAGGAACGCTGCGTTCAGCACTGCGAAAACAATGTAGAAGCGCCATCCGATTTGTTCGATGCCCACTGGAGTGACAGAGACGACCAAATAGACTCCGCACCAGTTGGTGACCTATCAATTCAAGTCAGTCAAGGCTCGGACGGAGTAGATTGGGTGGACACACCATTGCAATGGCAGCGCCAAGGTTGCGGGATCGATTGCCGTTGATCTCGGATCTGGAATGTTCTATCAGGATACGGTGGCAGAATACGGTCGCATTTGCATGTGCTTACGGATAGAGAAAGCCAATGGTCATGAATGACATGCCCTACACAAGTCAGTGATATTGCCCGTTCGTGATGTATTCGCCTGGTGAGTGGTATTTACGAAGAAGAAGTAGAACAGGAAGATCTACACCCACAGTCAGCAAGTCAATATCATGCCTGTGGGTCGTCGGCAACTTACGAAAGCCACTGCCACACCGTTTGATACCTTGTTGCCAATACCAAGCCCGATGGCGGTGACCGCGAAGCACAAGCTACAACCGGATGCTCCGAAGATCATGAGCTTCTTCCTGCCAAAGCGTTCGATCACTTGGGTAGTCATAGCCGCCCAGAACATCCACTGCATGGAGTCGACCGCGGATAAGATCAGCGACATGCGAGGGGAGAAGCCGAACGAGCGTTCGAGAACGACTGGCAGATAGTAGGCCACAACATTGACACCACCAATTTGCTGGAACACATTGGCACCAGCTCCGAGGAGGATCCGGCGGAAGGTCTGTTGTCGTCCGTTGTGGAAGACCTCTCGCCAGCTTATTTCGCCATCGGCTTTCTCTTCTGCGATTGTCTCGATGATGATCTCCAGCGATGCTCTCACCTCCGGGTCATCGATTGGCTTGGCGTGCAGTCGAGCCAGCACAGCTCGTGCTTCTTCGTGGCGGTCTTTCAAGCAGAGCCAGCGTGGGGATTCGACTAGGAATGGAACGAAGGCCACAGTGCCTACTGCAAGAAGGGCTTGAAAGCCCAGTGGGAAGCGCCAGCTGACTTCGTTCGTCGTGACGTAGGTAAATCCAAAGTTCCTGCAGCATTGTTAGCACGCATAGCTCAAGACTGCACGCCATGAATTGTCTGTGATGGTGTTGAAGCATCTCCGTAATAGAAAAACAGCAGAAGCCACTGTGTGGGCTAATATGTGTCGATGTGGTGGGAACGATTGAGAAGATATGACTTACATCCAGTTCGTCAGCACGAAGCCGAACACCAGACATGTAAGCTCAATTGCAACGAGCTTGCCGCGAAGGGAAGCTTTCAGACAAGTTTCGCTTTGCCTGACGACGAGAATCAGCCTCGAGGTCCCGCTTTCGTGCCATTTCGTACTCACCACATTGGGATGGTCGTAGTGTTGAAGCCGATTCCAAGTCCGGATATGACTCTTCCGATGATCATGTGTGGAAGCGAGTAGGCCTGATGTCGCGAGAACGCATAATTAGCGAGTGCAGGCAACTCGATGTTTCCCGCTTACAGTTGCTTGCAGTATACCGCCAACGAAAAGGCATGCACATCCTAGCATCACCGAGCGTACACGTCCAAGCGGGTCTGGTCGTTACATGTACGATCAGTACATTGCCAGTTTGTCTTCGAATACTAGAGCCACTCACCGCCTGTGAACAGCGTGACTATTGAACCAAGGATGCAGCCAAGGGTGTATGTCGAAACGATCTGGCCTTGTATCATCACCGACGGCTGATTGAATTGCTTGAGGAACGAGGGATTGGCCAGCAGGCCGCCGAAGACTCCTTGGTCATAGCCTACACGATGTCAGCGTGACTGTCGTAACGAGATCGTCGGCAATGGATACCGAAAAGCATGAAGCCTATGCCACACGAGACCGTGATGGAGACCAACAGGCTTCGACCTTCCGGTCTGAACATGTCGAGGATGGCCATCTTTGCTCTGGTGTGAAAACGAAATGGCACTGATCAAGGTGTCGGATCTGTGTGCCAGTTGGAAACGGCTTCGGAGAAAATGGAGTCCCCGTGGGGAGCGAGCCAGTAGTTCAAGCCTGGAGAGTTCTTCCACGTGCAGGGCACGAGTCATCGTCGCTTTGCGGTCAAAGGCCCCGGCACCCTGCACGCAGGAACCGAAACGCCTTCGGTGTCAAGAATCATCCTTAGTTTGTACCCGAGGGCATCATGCCCAGCACACAACAATCCTGAATTCCTGATCCCCGCACCACAGTGCACATAGCCGCTGATGATCCCTCGTCGGCTGTATGCATTCTCAGGTCGGCAATACGAGTCCGGGGCCCATGACCACAGCCACGAAGATTAAGCCGATGTGGAGGCAGGACTTGCGTAGTATTCCCACGGATGCCACGTTATGCACAAGGTGCTGTAACGACTGGGGTGCACACGCGGCCACTTCGAGTGTGCGAGAGCTGGACAAAAATGATTCTCAAGATGTAGTACCATTAACGTCAATCAGTATCTTACTGTGGTGTGCCTTGTTATGTAGAAGCTCCTCGAAACCGCCTTTGACTGCGTTCTCCAACGGCACGACAGCCGTGATAAAGCTCTCAAGTCTCGATCCTTCACGTTCGAGCAGTCCCATCACATTGTTGAAATCTGCCGCCGTGTACGCGTTACCTGCGAGTAGTCTCTTTTCCGACAGAGTTAGACGATTGAGGTCGAGTTGCAGAGGCTTCTCATGAATCGCCACGTTGAAGACAGTGCCACCGGGCTTTGTGCAGTCGAAGGCCTGATCCAGAGTGCTTTGTATGCCACAAGCATCGAAGGCCACGTCCGCACCAGGAGCCATAAGCTTCATAGTTGCATCAAGCACAGTCGAGTTGCTGTCCAATGGATTGACAACTTTGTCGGCACCGCACGCACTGGCTTGAGCAGATCTCGACTCTGTAACTTCGCTGACCAGTATACAGCTTGCACCGACCTCCTTCAGCATGAGGATCAATGCACAGCCGATAGGTCCAGCCCCGAGTATCAGTGCATTTTGCCCTCGTGAGATACCGGAAATCCTGACCATATGAGCAGCCACAGCCAATGGCTCGGCCAGGGCGCCCAGCTTTAGTGACACGTTCTCTGGGAGTGGTACCACAGCGATCGCATCAACGCATATTTGGTCAGAGAACCCGCCAGCAGCACATTGGAGTCCATAGAAAGCCGATCGAGTGCACACGTTCCGCCGGCCCGCAACGCAAAGTTCGCAGTCGGGTAGACCTTGATGCTCGCAGCCTGTTGCGGGATTGACACAAACTCTCTGTCCAACGGTGATGCCTTTGACATTCTCTCCGATCTCGGTCACTGTCCCGCTAATCTCATGGCCCATAATTAGCGGCAGGGCAGCACCAGTGAATTTGTTGGGTTGACCATGACCGGGCAACAAGATTGGGCCGTCCAGATACTCGTGAATGTCTGTGCCTACGGAGGTGTTAGTATCTCTATTTCAAAAAATGGATATCACTCATACCACAGATGCCACAGTAGGCCACTCTCAGTCGCACCTCCCGCGATCCACACTCGCTACGACAAAGTCAGCTGGATGGTAATACCCGCTAGAGGTTGTTGGGTTGGCTCACGGTATTGGTACGTCGTCTAGACGCAGGTCACCCTTCTTGTGAAATCGGAGAGCCTTCATAACGTCCATGATTTATCGTTGTGAAGTTGTTGCGCAGAGGCAAACTTCCGGGGTCGAAGATCCGAGCGGTGTTTGGTATGGGTCTGGAACGTGATGAGTATAGCTTGGATCACAGACCATGTCGAAATGTATTTTGCTGAATGCATGACATTATGTGCGGGGCAGTTTTCGTTTTCGGCTATATGAACCTGGTAGCTATCAGCGCGGTGCTTCGGTGGTTCGTACTTAGCTGTATTATTGTTCTGTTATTGCCGTCTCCCGAAGGCTGCGCGCGTCAGACCTCTGGGAGGTGCATAGATTCGCTTCACGGCACGATGACAGACTTGAGACACCTGCACAGCGCTCGAAGCAGCACGAGCTAGCTGTATGACTGTGATTCTCCTGGTTACGCGCGGTCGCGCTACCAACGCATATTTACGAGCTTGCCTCCAGACGCTCATGCTCGTCCTTGACGAAGTTGGGAGCGTCGTCCTCGATTGATGGAGCCGTGGGCTTCCATCCCAGTAGCTTACCAGCCCTTATAGCCTTGCCTCTCGAGTTGAGACCCCAGCTTATGGCCTCAAATCCAGCGACATCCAAAGCAGCTTGGCGAGCCAAGGGCTTCTTCTCAAGCTTGTTGACAAAGCCAGCTTTCTCTGCATCTTTAGCGATTTTCTGGGCCAGCTCTGTCCAGACGTGCTCCCCACTTTCGCAAAGGTAGTAGCCCTTCTTGCCCCATAGCTCGTCGTCTAATTTGTTGGCTGCCGCAGCTTCAACAAGCAGCAGGAACAGCTGGGCTAGATCAGCGACGTGGATGTGGTTCCAGCGCGATTTGCCCTCGCCGATCACTGGGATGTACTTCTCCTTGAGGATGAGCTTGGTGAGCTCGTAAGCCTGTCGACTGCGCACTGATACTGGTCCTCTCCCGCGGCCTAGCCAATCGTCAGCTTGCAACTTCGATATCGTGAACTGGCTATCATACCGTAAATGGTCGGAGGGCACACAAGTGCAGTCTTGAGCACGTCGGAATGCTTCTCGCCCGCTTCTATGACAACCTTGTCTACGTTGCGATGGAAAGCGGAGTCTGGCAGGCCCGTAAGCTCTGCCACGCCATCCCAATCGTTGTACTCCTTATCCGAGTGCTCGCCTAGACGGCCCTTCTCCGAGTCTTCCCAGGTCAGAATGCCTGCTCCACCTGTGTGCAGCCAGAAGCCAGGATGCTCTTTGCTGTGGCCTTCCACAATTCCCGCTGCAATCGCCTTCGCAGCGCCTTCGTGATCAGACGCATCGGCAGCGTCTGCAAAATGTCAGTGCCACCTCTTCAAAAGCACAACGAGCACTTACGCAATACAATATCTACTTTGGAGGCCTCCTTCTTGAGCAACTCCGAATCGTCGAGATCTCCAATTACGATACGCGTCGAGGGGTACGCCTTCTTGATGATGTCCGCCTTCTCTTCTGTTCGCACCAACGCAGTATACTCATACTCGGGGTGCTTATCTTGGAGCACCGAGAATGTGTCTCCGGCAATGTACCCTGTCACGCCTGTAATGAAGATCTTGATGCCCATTGTGATTGTCTGCGGTGGTTGTTTTCGGTAGTGGATGCTAGCAAGATGAAAGCGATGTTATGGCAAGGAAGAAATCTTTGAACCTACAGTGTCCACTACTACGTGCTGCCACCGAACATCGACCGGCCCACTTCGTGACCATTGAAAGACGCGAGCGAGGAACTGCTGCGAAGACGTGACGTCGATCGGGCTTGGCGCCGGCTATGACTTGATCCGCGGAGGAGAAGACTCGGCTACGGCTACATGGACTCGTCTTCACTCCATCTCGCCCACGCACACAACCGCATCATGCAAGTCCGGTCTTATGCTGTCTCAGAGCCCGGAGAGGACGACACACAACCGAGCTCGTGCGTCGAAAGCATGTGCTCGCTGTAACAAGAAGCGGGTCAAGTGCGACGCCCTTACGGTTGGACAGCCATGCAGCCGCTGTCGCAGAGGCGGCATCTCAGAATGCGTGCTCATCAGCTCAAGGAGGGGGCTGTACAAGCGACAACGCGCAGCAACTTCTTCTCTAGAGCCTACGGTGCAGAGTAGCGACGAAGCTCCTGTATCTCAGGACCTTGCTAGTCATGCGGAAGCAGGAACCAGCGCTGGAGCAGCCGCAGAGGCACTGGTGAATTTGGGATCTCGCGAACAGGCGAATACGATCTCCACCCGGCGGGAAGATACCGTTGCAGCCGAGCAGCAGCAGTCGCCACTCGATCCGACACCCAGTTCTCAGAAGTCCGCTGGTAGTGGAGCAGCCTACCAAGAGGTTTCGTGGGCTACCATGTTCAATCACTTCCTCGACACTCGACAGACCCACAGAGCAGATGCCATTGACAAGTGCTCAATCACTTATCTCGGCGAATCCTTTCCGCTGGCTCTAGTCCTTGAAGATCTGCGAGAGGGAGGCCGGACTCGTTTGCATCACCAAGGTCCACCGTTGGAGTCGCCAGAGTCCGCGTTGAACAATGTTGATGGCATTCCAGCCCACCCGCTTCATCTACTACCGGAGGATGTCAAGTTCTTGGAAGCGAAACATGTTTTCGAGTGTCCCTCGAAAGACGTTCTCGGTGCTATGGTCGATGTACTGTTGAACAGATTCCTTCCACTTTACTCTATTCTTAGCAGACAAGAGCTTCTTGAGCAGTATCAGCATGACAGAATGCCTTGGATCCTCATCCACGCGTGCTGTTTCATAGCGACCACGTTTGGCCCAGACAGTCTTGTTCATCAGGCGGGCTTTACATCAAGGAAAGAGGCCCGCTACTCATATTATAGCAAAGCAAAGGCCCTCTTTGATGCTGGCTATGAGCGTAACAAGATCGTGGTGTTACAGAGCACCATCATGTTGACCTTCTGGGGAGGCGGTCCCAACGACTACTGGAACACCTGGTCTTGGATAAGTACAGCCGTGACTATTGCGGAGACTCTTGGAGTCCATCGATCGACCTCTGGCACCAATATGGCACCCAAAGACAGAAGTTTGCTCAAGCGACTGTGGTGGACGCTCGTGGTACGGGATGCTTCTTGCTCCACTCTGGTTGGTCGACCATTCAGGATAAATATGGAGCATGGCGATGCTGAGATGCTCACGCTGCAGGACTTTGAGCATGATGTTCACGCCTTGGAGACCACCGAGCACATATTCCGCTATACTTCTGCGCACTACCAGATACAGGTGGCAAAGCTCTCACTTCTACTGTACGATATTGACTACGCTCGCTTCGTACCCGGACCAAAGGCTTTGACCATGAACCAAGTGTACGAACGTCTGCAGGCATGGAAGAACTACCTGCCAGCGCAAATCGACTGGGAGCAAGACCAAGGTGGAACGAATCTCCTTGCAACGTGCCTGTCAATGATGTATGACCATCATCTCATGCTCGCAAGCTTGGGCGTCTCCAGCTCGGAAGCTGCTGCTGGCGCCTCCGACACTTCCACAACTGGCATTCAACATCCTTTCGCGGAGCTAGCAGCCCAAAGAGTCTCAACTCAGGCGTCCGCCATCGTAATGAAGTCGCAAGCATTACTTGTCCCACACGAGACCTACCAGCCTGTATTTCTGGCAGGTGTGGTGTCGTATATCTCCATGCGAAGCTCGCAACCAATGCTTGCTCAAGTTGGTCGGCTTGTCGTTGACAATTGCCGCATGGTGCTGCACAGTGTTCGCGAAGCCTGGGATGCTGCACCTTGGGTCATCACTCTTTTCGACGGCCTGACGAGCAGCGTGAATGCTGTACCAAGGCAGCAAACTGCGGATCCTGCGGTGTATGGCACAGGCCGGACGCCGGTTTTCAACTTTGGCTCGATCGGGGACTTCGACGAGAGCATGATGAGCCTTCAGATGCCTGCTTCGTGGCAGACGAACCCGATGCTGTCGGCGCTTTTCGATACGTCGCAACCTCTAGATGCGTTCTGAGCATATTCAGAACCGAGAGAATCATAAAAAGCTGCGGAAGGCAGTCATACGCCTGTCGAACAGTCTGTGGGCTCTGCCGTGTGAGTCCGTGACAGAAGCGTGATCGATGCTCCTGGGACCGTATGCAATAATGCAACTAGTCTCGGGCAGGCCGGATCTTCAAGTGCCCCTGCCAAAGCACACACCCGCCGGAACAAGGCCCATTGGCAAGACTCGTGATTGACGAGGGTGCACGATGTTGAAAGTGTTCAATGCGCCAGATCGCGGCCGCGACATGCAGGCGTGAATTCTCATGCTCCAGAGCACGTGACTAGAGGACGGTGTGAAACCGTACGCCCGTATCACTCGCAGAAACTACCGCATTGGTGCAGCCTTGAATCCTTGGCAGTGTTCTATATGATATCTTGCGCCCGTATCACTCGCTTTACCGCATTACTGGTGCAGCGTCGGATCCTTACCAGGCTTCCTCGTTTGTTCTACAGCTGATCCATAAGAGCCTCTCCCAACGTCAACCTTTTCGGTCTTTCTCTCATACGAAGGACCACCTCACGAGTAGCAGCCCTTACCATTCATCGGTGACCGCAAATCTGCATATCATCACAAAGATGCTTCGACGAACCATCCTCGCCTTCCTATGGACTGCCTTGACCGGTACTAGTCTTGCCCAGAACGGGACACAACCCCCCACCCTTCCTTTGAGTGCAGACGACACCTTCAGTTTCGATCTACTCAGCTCGCTCGGTACGGCTCTTTACTCTGGTGGAGATATCGCTCCCATCCTTGGCGTGGCCCAAACGATCCAACCTGGCAACTTCAATAGCTTCAGCCAAAATCTGTATGCTCTTGCTAATAAGACGAAGGCGGCCGCTATCGAAGCAGAGTGTCAATCCGACGCAATCAATGCGCGCGACACCTGGTTCGCTGCCGCCACCTACTTCCGCAAAGCAGACTCTTACCTGCATGGGGACTGGAACAACCCTCTGATCGAAACTCTGTGGAACGAGCAGCTCTATGCATTTGACAAAGCGATCGCATCCCTCCCAGTCCCCGGTCGTCGAGTGCAGCTACCCAGCAACGATAACTTCACAATCGAAGCCATCTGGTATGCAGCATCGTCCGACTCGATCGGATCTCGACGCCCAACCTTAATCATTGGGAACGGCTACGAAGGGTCCCAAGAAGATCTGTACCATACAATTGTTGTGCCTGCACTAGCCCGTGAGTGGAACTGTATCACTTACGAAGGGCCTGGCCAACCTACTGTGCTGCGGAGACAGAACATCGGTTTTATCCCCGAGTGGGAACGTGTCGTCACGCCCGTCGTGGATTACATCCTGCATGACCCATCAGTCGACCCTTCACGCATAGTCCTGTTCGGCTACTCTTTCGGAGGTTTTCTCGCAGCCCGCGCAGCAGCGTTCGAGCCTCGAATTTCTGCTATCCTGCTGGACGGAGGCGTGTTCGATACTTTCGACAGCTTCTCCTCCAATCTTCCACCGATCGCCCTGTCGATGTTCAATTCCGGCAACAAGACCGCATTCGATAGCCTGCTGGATAGTGTTTCCAACGACCCTGACGTCCCCACAACGCTGAGATGGGGCATACAACAAGGTCTTTGGTCATTCAAGACACATTCCGCCTACGACTTTCTGCAAATGACGAAGTCCTACACCCTCCGCAACATTAGTAATCTAATCAGCGCTCCGGTATGGACAGCTGACGCCGAATTCGAGGGATTCTTTGTCAACCAGTCGATGAAAGTGAAGGAGGCGCTCGGAGATCTGGCAACATACCACTTGTTCAATGGCCCGGCAGGGTATCATTGTCAGGTAGGTGCCCTCCAAGAGCTAAACCGGGTTATGTTCACTTGGCTGAAGCAGACAATTGGGTGATTCGCGGCAAGTGAACACAAGAGAAATGAGTTATTAGCGCCATGAGAGTCGAGACATCTACAGTTCAAGTCAGCAACTGTTTTTGTAGTGCAGCACATCGGCTGCAACTTGTTTCCCGGACCTTTGCAGTAAAGATTATTTAACACAATACCCCACCGTCGTGTCAGCTGAACTACCTCCGTATACCGCTTTCTCGTCCATCCAAGTTCCTCACAGCGCCAGTGAAAAATGCTCCCACGCAAGTGCAATGCCGCCAAGCCTTCTCCCCCAGCTTCGAGACGTTACAGTTCGACCTCAGCCGAGACACACTACAGCTTCGCCAGCCTAACCGCCTCCTCCTTCAACACAACCTTCAACTGCCTCCTCAAAATCTTCCCCGACGGACTCTTAGGTATGACATCCACGACCCTGATCCCGCCCCTCAACCGCTTGTACGAAGCAACCTGCGCATTGAACCAGACATGAATCTCCTGTACCGCAGTCCCCGGACCCTTGGCCGTCGCATCAGGACTCAGCACCACGAAAGCCACAGGTAGTTCCGTGGCCTGTTCCTCGACGTACTTGCCGAGAACGGCGCAATCCATAATAAATGGGTGCTGTAAAAGCTTAGCCTCAAGTTCAGAGGGTATGACTTGACTGCCTTTGAATCTGCGCACGAAAATTAGCACACCACCTCCATGAATCAAAGATCCATCCAACATACTTAATCATCTCCTTCAACCGATCCAGAATCTCCAAATACCCCTCCACATCCACCCTCCCCACATCCCCAGTCCTATACCACCTCGTCCCATCCCCCTCAACACTAAAAGCACCCTTACTCGCCTCCTCATTCCTCAAATACCCCAAAAACACATTCGGTCCCGCAATCCAAATCTCGCCCGCCTCTGTCCACCCCTCCTCCCCAACCCCAACATCCACCTCCGTCTCCGGATCCACGACCCTCATCCTCAAATTCGGCAAAATACTCCCAACAGTAAACCTCCTCTCACTACCACTAGCCGACAACGGCAGCGTAGTAACAGCAGGACTACACTCGCTCAACCCAAAAGCCTGCCAACACCTCACCTCTCCTCCCCATTTCCCCTTAAACCTCGCTTCCACAGCCAGTGCCAATTCCCTGCTCAAAGGAGCAGCGGCTGACATGATAAACTTCACAGAGCTTAAATCATACTCCGCGACCTTGGGGTTCTTAGCAAGCAGTAAAGCTACTGGCGGAACAACCTCGAGATCCACGGGACGGTACTCCTGTACCGCGCCCAGAAATCCTTCCAGACTAAATTGTCGCAGCACGACGACCGTCGCTCCCCTCTGCAACGAGCAGCATAAGTAATTGTGTAACCCGTAGATATGCGACATAGGCAAAAACGCTATCTGCGTCTGTCTTACAGCGCTGTAGTTTCGCTGGCGGTGGGTATTCATTTGTCGCATATTACTCGTGACGTTGAAGTGGGAAATTAGTGTTCCTTTGGCTTTTCCCGTGGTGCCGGAGGAGAAACAGAGGAGTGCTGGTCGTGTGATGGCTTCCGAGGGGGAGATGGCGTAAAGGGCGGTGGCCGGACAATTCGAGGCCATCATGTCCGCCGTATTGACCCCGGCGATGCTGGTTTGGCCGTCGGCTTGGACAATGTGCCTGATGTGCTTTAGTCCCTCCACCGCCGTTCTGGCGACAGATATGAGTGTTGAGTCGGCAACGAGGTATGCGGCTTGAGCCGTCTCGAGCTGGTCTCGGAGTTCCTGGGCTGTCAATGCGGCGCTGATGGGACTGAACACCGCTCCACATCCTATGACCGCAAAACAGATTATGGCGTAATCGATCGTGTTGGGACTGAACAGCCCGACGATATCTCCTTTTTTCACGCCCAGCTCCCGTAGTCCGTGGGCTAGGGACTTCACCCGTTGGATTACGGTGGCGAAAGTGTAGTTTCGTTTTGAGACGGGGTCGATGAGGATCACCGTCTCGGCCGGGACATGGTAAGGGTTGGAGAAGACGTCTGTCACGAGGTCGATGTGTGGGAGGTCTAGGTCGGGGTGCACGGAGCGGAAGATGTTTGGTGTGGTTTTCATGATCGTGGTTTGCGTGCGGGTGGTTGGGTTGGAGTCAAGCCAGCGGTGGAGTGTTGTTTCGCTGTTCCCGCTCATACAAGCGGACTGACCAAGCTTGGGAAGAAGGGCACGGGTTGTCCTGGTGAAAGAAGGGGATCGAGAAGAAGAAAACGGTCGGTAGGCGTGGACGTAGTGGTCGGTGGGAATCTGGACAGTCTTCTAAGTCGTGTCCTGGATCCTTGGAACACGGGCTGTTGAAGTGATCTGTATGGTTGATGCAAAGGTACGAGGGATGATAGCCGGCTAGCTTTCGGGAGATGGTAGCAAGATCAGGTGGGTATGCGGTGCGTAGTCTCAATTGCGTGCAGGGTGTTTTGAAGAAGCGAAGAGTCTCAAAGAAGACTACAGTAGAGCCCAGATCTTGCTCATCCTAAGCACTCAGTCAAGTGTAGGTCAGTCAGCGCCCCAACTTCCCTTCCAGAAGACCCGATTGTGGTAATGTAGCCCCATATAGCTGCTGATGTGAGCTGTGTCATCAACCCCTTGGTGCGAACGAGGAGGATCAATCAATGGGGAAACGAAAGAGGACTGGAGTGTTATACTTGCCATACAGTCCGAGGAGCGTATCAGTAATCTTTACTCGAGGAGGTCGTGCGAGAAGGGATGGTGCTACCAGGGGAGACGGGCTGTTCTGACCGACATGCCATTTTCTGGGATGAGAAGGTTCGCAGGCATACTCTCGCAATACAAAGAGCCACTCACCCGCAGACTGATGCATGCCATTGCCAAGTGATTAGTCTTTACAATGAGGAGTAAGGAGGTCGATTACATGGTCGAAAAAGACCGAGGTCAATTGTGGCGCACGAAAGTCCGCGGGTGGCGCGGTCGATTCGAGCTCTCGTGATCCAAACAAACACACAAGCACGAGACAAAACATACTCACATCATGTCCGGAGGCTGGAACACAATGTAAGCGCTCCCCAAATCACCTTATGCACAACAAATCCTAACCTACCTTCACAGAGAATCCGACGCCGTCCGTCCGCCTCACCCAGCCCAATCCTCCCCATCCCCCAATGCTAACAGCACCAGGGCGTCTTCACTTTCCTCATAGAATCCCTCGGCTGCACCAACATCCAATTCGAAGAACTCATCTCCCTCGACCCCGAATCCCTGCAAGAACTCAATCCCATAGGCGTCATCTTCCTCTTCAAATACCCGACCAACGAGAAACATTCCGGCGATAAACCTTTAGACGGTGAATTCGATTACGCCGCGCTTGAACCACCACAACAAACCTCACCAGAAGAAGATGGAGATGGCGAACAACCAGTCTGGTTCGCAGCCCAAACCATCCAAAACGCCTGCGGAACCCAAGCCCTCCTCTCCGTCCTCCTAAACAAAGACAGCCCCAACGCAGAAGACGAGAGCGCAAAAGTAGACATCGGGCCCGACCTCCGAGATTTTAAAGACTTCACCGCCGCCTTCCCCTCCGACATCCGCGGCGAAGCCCTCTCCAACTCCGACCTCATCCGCTCCGTCCACAATTCCTTCGCCCGCTCCTCCCCCTTCGCCTCAGACGAAACCCGCCTAGCGACAGGCGACGACGATGTCTACCATTTCATAGCTTACACATCCATCAACTCCACCCTCTACGAACTCGACGGCCTCCAACCCGCACCAATCCGACACGGAGACGCGGGAGCCTGTCCTGCGGAGATATTCGCAGACGCCGTTGTGCCGGTACTCCAACGACGGATTGAGAGATACCCGAGTAGTGAGATAAGGTTCAATTTACTTGCTATGTGCCAGGATCTAAGGGTTAGGGCGAGAGAGGCGGGGGATATGGAGGGGTTGCGGAGAGAGGAGGAGAAGAGACGGGAGTGGCGGTGGGAGAATGCGCTGCGGAGACATAATTTCGTGGGGTTTGTTGGGGAGGTTATGAAGGGCGTTACGGGGATGAAGCTGAAGGAGGGGGGGCATGGGAAGTGGATCGAGGATGCTACGGCGAGTACGAAGGCGAGGATGGAGGAACGCAAACGGAAAGGTGAGGTAGGGGGAGGGGATGGGGTGGAGGAGATGGATATGTCATAAAACTGGCTATTACTCGCGGCTGGATTGGCGCGGCGAGGATGAAGGTAGTGGTTTATGCTGCTTGCCAAAAAGCCGAGTATTAATGCTACGAAGAATAAATCCAGAGCAGACAGGATTCCGCTGGGTTTGAGATCGGTCAAAGTCTGTATGTTGGCACTGACATTGTCTCAGAGCTTGAACTTGCACACCCGTTAGTCGCCGTCACAAGAGCAAATTGTCCGTACGGGCTTTTGAGAAGCTCTACCGGTGCTTTCCTATCATTCACTGCAGCGAGAAGAGACCGGCGTGGCAGGCTGGAGTAGAGGCCGATGTTGCTCGCTAACATCGAGTATCAGTGCTATGAAGAATGAGAATCCAGGGTAGACGAGATTTTCTGCTGGGTTTGGGAACCGGTTGAAAGTCTGTTGGTTGGCACTGACGTTGTCTTAGAGCTTGAAATGGTACACCCGTTAGTCCCCGTTGAAACCACAAATCATGAGAAGAGGCTATCGAGGGTGCCCTATCGTGCGTGCCTTTCTGTACCAGCTTGCAGCGGCCGAGGGGAGCGCAATTGATGGGTACTATACTGGCTGTTGGTGCATGCTGAAAGGATGGCTATTGTCATCTCAAGACATGAACACATTGGAACTAATGAACATGAGAAAACTCTGTTAATCGCACTGACATTGTCTCAGAGCTTGAAATGGCACACCCGTTAGTCGCCGTTGCAACCACAAACCATGAAGGTAAGGCTATTGAGGATGCGTTACCGTGCGTGGCGTTCTGTACAGTCTACAGCGACCGAGAGGAACGCAGCTGATGGGTACTGTACTGGGTGTTGCTGCACGCTGGACCAATACCTCTACTGACTTATTGAGTGAAAAATTCTGTTTATTGGCACTGACATTGTCTCAGAGCTTGAAATGGCACACCCGTTAGTAGCCGTTGAGCCCATGAGTCAGACGGAGGCTCTCGATAAGCCCTTTCTTACTTGTGGCTGTACTCGAGAGCGAAGAGCAAGAATTTCCTGGAGATCTGGCAAGAAAAATGTAAAATGCCAGGGCTAGCTGGCAAGGCACTCGCGGACATTCCACGTGCGGCTAAGACATCGGGGTTATGAGGTGAGACATTCTTCTTTGAGTTTCAGCCACAACCATGTGAGCGAGAAAGTCTATTGCACCTGACAGATTGCTAGGTTTGAGCAGCCGCTAGCTTCCGGTCTTTACGGCACCATACAAGGTTTCGAATGTCTTACCAACGAAGGCTCCGCGAAACAACATGGAAGCTCGGCACGGCGAAGTCCTGCTTAGCGCCGTGTAACAGAACGACAGGATGGGGAAGAGGTAAATCGTCGACGTGCCGACGTATTCCAAAGGAACTCGTTATCCCAGCCGCGAGCGTTCTGGTTTGAAGCCAGGATTGCTCTAAGAGGGAACCTAACGCGTGCCTGAAAGGGCGCTGAGTTTGCACACCCGCTAGCTTCCGCGGTACATCTTACCACTCGAAGGCCGAAGTTATCAAGCTCCTGCAGCTTTTGTCAGTGTTTCGGTCCGCGAACGCTTGAAGAGGAAATGTCTCACACGACCGGGCAGTAGGTTTGTGCTGCCGTTAGTGTTCGTCTGACATTGAACCAGTGCGAGGTTTGGGAGGGGAAGCTTTTGCGATGCTGTGCCTACCGCACGTCTCCGCAATATCGCAGATTGTGGGATGATTGAGCGCTGGGTGGTGCCGCCGTGACGAGATGAGCGGAGGGGATGAGATGAGATATAGCTATGGTCCGCTTTTCTGAGCGGCAGGGGACTGCATAAAGGCTACGAATCGATCACTATGGGTATGCTTGAAGTGGAAGCAGACTGCCTTCAGAACCTGCCGAGTCTGCCAGAACTGGCATCGCCAGGTGCTGAATCACTGCGACGTCGGGGTTGGACTGACCAAAGTCATTGAAGCTTACCATGGGATGAAGTGCTGTGCGATGGAAGCTATCTACAGGAAACTTACGATCCACACGGAAAGGTAAGCATTACCTACCCTACCCATCCACTGGTCATGGTGTTTGGGGTAGTACCAAATATCGTGCTCAAAGGGTGCAGAGTTCGTACATCCGTTAGTGCCCGTGGGTGATGGAGTTCTGCAGGGTACTTCATTATGCTGACCTGAAGACACTGCTAGATTCGACAATGGTAAGCCTCCTCTCCCCTGGTCTTCAAGAGGCATATTTGCGCCGCTGCCACACCCGCTTCTGTACATCCGTTAGTCTCCGCCGTTCGACGGACTACGAAAGAATTCGGCAGAGGACCTTCGCTACGCTGGGCAGTATCGCGAAAGTTCTACCAGTCATTGCGCTCAAAGGATACAAAGTTCGTACACCCGTTAGTGTTCGTGCAAAACGGAACTCTCGGGAAATACTGTATTATGCTGACGTAGAGGCAATCCCAGATTCGACTGCTTACCGTAGTAAGCCTCACAATTACCAGTCCAGAAACCGTAGGGTCGCATCCCATCCGTACACGCTTGTGTACAGCCGTTAGTCTCCGATACTCACTAGGCCACTGGAGAATTGGATCCGGGAGCTGTGCTATGCTGCTGAACCGTCAGCTCTGAGACTTGTGGAAGCCAACCATCAGGAGGACCTTGACGCTAGATCAAAGAGCCTAGGATACTTTCGTGGTACATGTATGTATGAGTACATCTACTCATCTAGGAGCCACAGTCACATCCGATTCATGCCGTAGACTTCTGACCTCTTCTTGGCATCACAAATTTAGGGTTCGTACATCCGCTAGTGCCCGTGCAGGACAGAGCTCTGTTGGAGTACTGTATTGTGCTGACCCAGATACTGACTTCCAAGTTCAGCTTACCTCTACATCGATCTAGAATATGTAAGGCCACACCCCAGAGACTCCCGCTTCCACACAACCACTAGTCTCCGCTACTCGATAAACCATTGGAGGACTTGTGATACTAGCTTTGCTATTATGCTAACCTCCGGCGACCTCCACGTTGACGTTAGATTTAAGAGCTGCACATGTTCCCGGGGTGAGCTCAAGCCTTGTCTCCTTCCCGACGAGGGAGCATCCGCTGTTCGACAACTGCCGTGGGATCCTGGCCTCTTTCTGATATCAAGGATGCAGGGTTCGTACATCCGCTAGTTTCCGTAGTACATGGGGTGCTGGTGGGAGGTTGTTTTGTGCTGATCTTGAGACTCACTTCTGGGTCCGAATCTTTTGCCATCATGATCTGATCGAATCCGCGACCGCTTGATTGTGCTGAAAAGACGAAAAGTTTGTGCAGTCCCTGATGCCCGAGTCTCAAGGACACTTGAGCCTGACCAAAGCATCCCTCTTGGCCCGCAATCTACCCAGGCTGCATGTAGCCAGTGATCGCGTGCATAGGGTGCAGAGTTTGTACACCCGCTAGCTGCCGCCAAAGAGCAGGCTACTGAAAGACGGTAATCTGCTGCTGACCCAGGGTGGGGATCGTGCTCACACATGTCTCTCCCGTCACTATTATGCCAGGTTACCGATGCGACCAGGAACGGACGATCGTTGACTGCAATTCAGGACTCGTTGGATTTTGTCGACCTCTACTTCGGGATTCTGGCTAGCGGAGCAATAGATGCGTCACACTGGGCCTTCGAGGCTCATACAAAGACCCTCCGCTGCTGGCCATGAGTACCACTAGAGTCCAGCGAGGACACAGACTTCAGCTATTCATGCATGAAAGAAGTCTATTGCACTGACAGCACACAGAGTTTGCACATCCATTAGTCTCCGTGGAGGGGCCGCCTCTCAGGCCTTGGTGAACAGTGCTAGTACCATATTTGAGGGACGCTTGATTGGGACACTCGTATGACTGCCAGAACGATGCATAATGAGTTGAAGCTTTCATCAGAGCATGCATGAAAACAGCATCGCGATTGACCTTTCATGGATGGCACAATAGCTGCGCTGCGAACAGGCATTCTGCGCCTGCCTCCCCAATTCCCTCCGCCAGACTGGGCTGTCACACTGGCTAGCATGTTGCTACGGCCTGATCCACTGCTGCGTCCACGCCTCAAGGTGCGAGCACCGATGCCGTCTTCATCCTGGACCGTTTTCTCTCCCAGCCTAGTGGTCTTGTCCAGGTTGCTCTTGCCGGTAGTTTCTATATCTGTAATGCAGGCGATTTTGATAACCACGTAGCCTGGTCCGCTGTAGACCTTCGCTAAGGCGTTCCTTCCCTCGGGATTGCTTGGCTTATCGTCGTCTCCCACGAGGGTTGAGGAGGTTATAGCGTCGGAGAAGTCGTCGTTAGCAGATGAGGGTAGAGAGTACGAGGAGGTGAGCGCATTACTAGGGCCGTTTAGGAAGGAGGTCTCATCGGATTCGTTACCTATACAGATATTAGCCGAGAACATGTGTAGGTTGTAGTAGAATCGGAGTGTTCGTACTGTTTTTAGCTGTAGGGGATGCGGCACTAGTACTACTTACGGTGGGATTTGCTAACATTACGTTAGCGAGGACAGATGATTTTTGTAGTTAAGGTTGGCTTACCGTCCTCATTCGAGGTATAATCGCTGGCCAGCATAGCTTCGAGGGCTGGCAGTGAAGTCAACGATCCGGTCGGTCCGGTTTTTGGGGTTAGAACCGGTTTGACCGTCTAATCTGAGGCTGGGGACCGCTAGTACCGTCGATACCACCGCCAAGGAGTGCGCTAACTAGGGCTCCGCTCCACCTCCTCCTACCCCCTAGGCCTACCCCCCCCTTCGGTGGGGGCCAAAAAGGTAATAAGCTATCTTTCGAAACACGGACTTTAGCGGCTAAGGAAGTTGCCACGTCTTGCAACAACCCGTTATTATAGCAGTATATCGTCGCAGGCTTCGTCGCCGCTTCGCTACTGGCTCTATTACCTCTCTTAGATCGGTCTAACCGGTTAGACCGCTATAGCAGAACCGGACCGACCGCTGGCAGCAACACTGCCTTACCGAACCGAATCTTGGCGGTCGGTATACCGACCGTGACCGATAAGGACCGGATCGTTGACTTCACTGAGGGCTGCTATAGAGATTTCGGCGGTGGGAAGCATTGTGTGGCGTGGGTGTGTTGGGAGTGTCGTTGATAAGGAAAGTAGATTAGGTGGCCGGCAATGTTGTTGCTGTCTATAGTAGTCGCCGCAAAGAATGACGTGACGTTGAGCGGCTCAAAC
Source organism: Elasticomyces elasticus (assembly GCA_035926095.1). Lineage (NCBI taxonomy): Eukaryota > Fungi > Ascomycota > Dothideomycetes > Mycosphaerellales > Teratosphaeriaceae > Elasticomyces > Elasticomyces elasticus. The sequence continues at coordinate 1,304,042 of JAVRQT010000009.1, read as the reverse complement.
GCGTTGTCATGTGACGGTGTTGGTTGAGTATATCTGGGACGCTGATCTTTACTGGGAGATCAGCCTACCTCATCCGCCATTCCTTAGCCATAGGCAAGACGGACTCTGAAATGCATGAAACGGATTGTTACGTGCTGTCAGCAGCTCTACCAGTAGCCTAATTCGTAGCTGCAACCGCGCTCGCACCGGCCACACGAGCAGATTAGACCCACCATTGACAACACATCCGCCTACACGACGAACGGCGTCTTCCGGAGTGTTCTCCTCACAGTGTGCCTCGGTCTTCGAACGTGTGCTTCCGATGCACTATCCACATTCGTTGCCGTGCCCTCAGCGAATGAACCTCCCGAAGCGACCTCCCACTTCTCCGGCTGCAGCCAGAAAGCTTCCCTGGTCATTATTCTGCCCCTCATGGCTCCGCCTAGGTCAAAGAGATCTATGAGTTTTTCTCGCGCGGATCGCTGATCTACCCACATGGGTCCCATGCGCTCTGTCACGCCGTCCGGGTCCAGATAGCGATGCTTGTCTGTCGGCAGCAGTCTGCCAGGGTGCATCAAGTTGATCCAGTAGGTATACAACACCATTGGCGCTGCTTCGAAAACGTAAAGATACCACTCGTTGAAGAGCACAAGTCGACATACGGCGTTGCAGGTTGTCGTGGTCTCAGTGCTGAAGGCCTCGACAGCTCGTGCGATGCATCGGAGGAGCACGAAAGTCGACGTCCCATAAAGCATGAAGCAGAGGGATCGAATATTGTACGGCAAAGTCTTGGCTCTCGCGCATCGATAATGCATCAAAGCCACCAAGGAGATGAATATGCACTCGACGGCAGCTTGAAGGGCCAGGGACACGCTGATCAAGGTCCCGCCAGTGAGTAATGCATTCTTGTCTGCGCCGCCTCGCGAAGTTGCGTATAGTGAGGCCCCTGCGGCTGTAAGAGATTCGACTGCGGATCCGAGGTAGATGAAGAAGAGGAGAGCTCGGCCGGGGTTGAATGGCGCGTGCATTGGCAGGTAGTACATCAGTCGTGCGAGGACATTGTATTCTGCTGCAGAGAATATGGGCGGTCCGGCGTAGATGAAGACCGTGCTTGCGATGTAGATGTTTCGGTTCGCTGGATGGTAGCTGGAGACGCATCGTAGTGTCCAGCCGGTCGTGAAGACTAGAGCTCCCCAGAACATCCAGAAGGTAACTCGCCAGAAGCGATATCGACTGGAAGTTGAATTAGCTCTTAAATATGCCTTCCACCAATCTCGACACTACGCACAAGTTCTGATAGATGTGCAAGACCATTGACATGCCGACGAGCACGGCGAATACAGCGGGAAGCGCGTGGCTTGGGTTGTAGAGGTATAGACTGCTCATGATGATGTATGAAGCACTGTAAGGTGAGCAAGATCAAGAAGACTCGACTATGAATCGACCAGGAAACTGAAAATGATACTCAGTCTCCATGATATACCTCCTCATTGCTGCCGTAAAATTGTCTGTCCCCCGTGCGTGAATTACAACACGAACGGACGGGGCGAAGTAGCGCTGCATATACCTCGTCGTGGTTAGAGAACACCAGACGGTGATGATACACGGCCACGCCTTCGGAGCGGGCGATGCGTAGCCAAGCGAGGTTGATGGCGAGGTGAGGTGGCGATACCAGGGGACGGGCCGAGCGCTGCGTTTCGTCGTATGAGGTTAGCTGGGTCGCTCAGTCAGCTGTCTCGTAGGGCTGAAACAATGCCGTGGGCCGATAGCAGCGATCTAGTCAGGCTGCTCTCTCACAGCCTCAATGGCCATCAAAAGTGATTGTATTCCGTCCGCAATGAGTCGAACTATTACACGCCTTGAGATTGTTTCCGTATCATGCCTGGAGTACCAACAGGACGCGGATGTGACGGCTGCCGTACTCAAAAGAAGAAGGCACGCCGAAGGAGGCCCAGTATCCATACTATCCGCTGACAGGAACTGTAGTGCGATCAAGCAACGCCTGCATGTGCGAGATGTGCACGGCTCCGCATTACATGTACAGGAGCCGGACAGCGGAGGTTCAAGTTCACGCCACCACAGGGGCAGCCATTGAAACTAGCCCATAGTAGCTCCTCGCAGCGCTCTGCGAGCAGTCCCGAGATATCGTGGGATATTATCGAAATCCCGCGGCCGCCCGAAGATGTTGTCAGTCCTCTGGCGCGGAGATTGCTGTCAATCATTAACCCTTCCATCGACTTTCGCTACAACATTGCCTATGGTTACGGGGAGTATTGGTACGATGTTCCGCGACGACTAGGATTCAACAGGGCGCTTGATGCTGCAGTCGAGTCAGCTGTGGAAGCACACTGCAGCTTTTGCTCTCGGCAGGCCGTGCCAACCTATGCACTGCTCCTGTATTCGAAGGCACTCATTGCCCTGCGAGAGACTTTGGACGATGCTGACGCGGCTCGCTCCGCTGAGACCCTGTGTGCAGTAATGATCTTGCTTGTCTCGCAGGCTCTTCTTGACCTCGGCGACGGAATGTGGTCAGGTCACTGCGAGGGTGCGCTGCAATTGCTGAAAGCTCGTGGACCGTGCAATGTGAACGATCCTTTCGAGACTCAACTAGTTCTGCTTGCGCGTGGACCTATTGTAGGTCAACACTCCCGATGGATCACCACGCATGCTGACACATGTTCAGTTCCTCGAAGGTCTCTTCAATGAAAAGATCGTGGTTTGCCCTTCTGATGGACAGGACTATGATCCTTCAGTTGGCCCTTTCCTGCATAGTTTGAACAAGATGCATGACTATATGCGGCGCTGGTGTCTTCTGCAAGGCTCGTCGTCGTACGATGATCCAACGCTGCTGGAAGAAGCCCGGGAGTGCTACAAGCAGTCAATGTTAGCCGTGGAACATTGGCGAAAGACCTCAATGGTGGTAGACGCGAAGTTGGCTGCTGATCCGACGGCAAAGCAGGCATACGCATCGGCTGCAGTGTCCAGGTTCTACACTCTCCTCGTGTCGGTGACTATTATCCTCTGCGATATAGTCAGCGCGATCGATCACGTCAACAGCGCGATCATTCACCAGAGGAAGGTATCATTAATAGCGGAAACGGTTTCGCTCATGGAGGGTGTGTCCCAGTATGGTCCGATGGGTGTGACTCACGTCTCGTTCGTCCTCGGTGCATGCTGGATTGGTGCTGAGGACGGCTCGACTGCATGTGCTATCGAAGATGCCGCAATCGAGCACCGGAAAAGTGCATATGCCGCACCGGAGATGAAAGAACTGTTCCCAAAGATGGCATTAGCCGCACGAATGTTTCACCAGAGACTGCAGCCCCGTCAACCTGCGCCGGACTCCGCCAAAGTGCTAGACTACTTCGACGAAGAAGGAAGAAGCAGCTTGGCCCTTGACGCGTCAGATGGACCCTCGTACCAACAGAGAGTGGCGTATCCGTGGGAGCAGCGTGGCTCACGACTATAGCATTGTCGGTCTCCTAAGACCGGCCCATTATTGTCGGCGGAGCGTGCTACTGCCATCTCGTGCCAAATCGACAAGTAACACGAATTATCTCGGCTCCTGTCTCGTCAGTCTCCACTACATCCATCAGCCTCGGATGGAAGCCTCGGGCTACGGACATACCACATTTTACGAGATGCTACACACCCATACAAAGTCAGGACTTCCATCGTTGGACATTGGGCACAAGACCATTGTTGAAGTCCCGAATCTGGGGCGTCAACCGAATCTCTCCCAGGTGCTAACCGTAATAAATGCCAGATCGCCAAGTATACCACCTCTTGACGAGTCAGTACCACCGAGATCCAATATTGGAGACTTAATCGATCTGTGCCACAAGACTGGACGGACGATGGAGAATCCGACACTGCATAGTTGGTAAAGAGTGTCGATGGAGTCTGGCAAAGAGAACTTGGCGGCATCGTCCAGTCTGGTTGCGGCTCAGGCGGCAAGGGAGTGCCGAGCAGCCGCAAAGCTTGCTTCGAGCCTTGTTTTTCTCCACTCTGCACGAAGACGTCAGACGCAACCTTGTTCCTGAATGACCTCAAGACTGCGCGCCTGCCTTTGTAATTCTGGTGACATTCTCCGGCAGAAACACCAAACGGTAATGGCTTGGTTACGCGGCGACGGCAGGCATGTATGACGATCTTTCTGAGTAGAAACAACCAGGTCTATGTTCTTTACTGCTTCTCTTGCACTCTTCGTCCACCAGCGCTTTCATCAGCACAATCACGAACATGCTATTCCACAGCTGCGTAGCAGCATTAACGCTTGGGCTTGTAGCTCATGCCCAAGAGGTGATAGCTACCGCCGGCCTGATCCAAAATAATAGCACATCCGCAACGCGGCTGAGATACGACAATGGCACATATGGTCCTGCAGTGGAGGAAGTCCACTACTGTGAGTTGTCCAAATTCTACAATTCGGCGTCCAAGCTAACAAATTCTTAGACTACGATCAATGGCCGATTGGCATTGCTGTAGCCTCAGATGGCCGGATCTTCACAACATACACTCGCGGAGACTACGACTACACACTGGGCGTGATCGTAAATCAGACTGCTGAGGCGCCATACCCGAACTCTGCTCTCAATCTACCACCCGACCAATTGAACACCACCTGGAATGGTATCCCCTTCGGCTCCAGCAATTCCACAGCTTTTATCAGCGTACAAGCTGTTTATATCACCCCCAATACAAGCACGCGACCCGAGACACTGTGGGTCGTCGACACTGGTCGTCCAACCGTGCACAATGCCCAGGGCGAACCATTAATGCCGTATGCGGTGCCGGGAGGTAAGTTTTAAGAAAAACCGCCTTGTATGTCTACGACATCTGCTGACGGTTATACTCACAATCGTTCAGGTCCGAAATTGATGGCCATCAGCCTCGCAAACGATACTATATACGAGACCTTCACGTTCCCCGCAGACGTGCACTACCCAGACAGCTACCTCAACGACGTACGCTTCGACCTCCGCGCCAACGTTTCTGGTACCAGTGGTAGTGGCTACGCTATCTTGGTCGACAGCTCGAACGAAGGCCGCCCTGGTTTCATCATGCTGGATCTTGGAACTGGCGAGTCTTGGCGACGCCTCACTCAAGACAGATCAGTGCTCCGCGGGGACGAAGACGTGCCTGTCTACCAAGGCCATCCATTCTACTTTAGGCAGAAGGGCTCGCCTACGGGCTGGCAGCAGGAGGGCCTGGACGGGATCCAGCTTACGCCTGATGGCAAGACGCTGTATTACTCGCCGCTCTCGACAAGTCGCCTTTACAGCATTCCAACAGTGAACCTCCGCGAGCGTGACACGAACCCACTCGCTGAACTCAATGCTCGCGCCAATGTCAGTGACCACGGGCAGCGCGGAGGTGATGCCAACGGATTCGAAGGTGACAGCAACGGACTTATCTACCAGCTCATGCCAACGCAGAATGCCGTCTTTTACTACGATCAAGCGGATGGGCAGACGCATCCTTTCGTTCGAGACCCACGCATCATCTGGCCGGACGGTGCGAGCGTTGGTGCGGATGGCTACATATACCTCAACATCAACCAGCTGCCATACCAGCCAGACTGGAACAACGGTGTAGATCAAAGGCAACACCCAGGAGCGATCCTGCGTGCCAAGCTGCCAAACGGCGGAACGAAGGTGACGAGCCTGTACGCCTAGAGGGAGAGGGACTTTGCAAGATCAAGTCAGCATTGTATAATACGGAGCACCTCGGATCACGACAGCTTAATCTCGAATGTATGTATATGTGTACTCACAGTTGCCCTATCGTTGGCGCTCCTTTGCAAGCTGCCTCAAGCTCCGCTCATTCGGCGGGGTACCCACTGCTAAGTAAACGATAACGACAACGAAGATACACCCTTCGACTCAATCTTTTATACTACTTTCGCAGCAAGATTCGACCAGACGTCGCACAGCTGCGATCGGGATTTGTGCAATGGCCACTTCAAATTCCGCTAATAACAGCATTGCCTTCATAAAAGGCCGCGTCTACACCATCAACAATGCTCAACCATGGGCTGAAGCCTTCATTGTCGACTCCAATGGCTGCTTCTCGAATGTTGGCAGCTCAGCAGACATCACCGCTCAAGCCAAGGAGGACCACATCATCACCCACGATCTCAACGGCGAATTCATCATGCCCGGTATTCACGATGCACATGTCCACCTTTTGATGTCAAGCATGGCCGCTACATCACAGATACGCCTGCCTGGCCAGGGTTTGACGATGTCCAACTTGGCCGACGAGCTAAAGAAGGGTAAGTGTCTGTGCAAGTATGGGCACGCAAACCAGGACTGGCTTTACGCTCATACATACATGATCGAGAAGTTTGATCGCAAAGCCTTAGATGCCGACTTCCCAGACACTCCGGTCGTTGTACGTGGTGGCGCGGGCCACAGTGTCTTCGCTAATTCGGAAGCTCTGCGGCAAAGCGGGTACGACCTCGAAAACGAGAAAGACGCGCAAGGTGCTCACTTCGTACGAGATCCGGAAACAGGCCATCTGACAGGTGAGTTGGCCGAGAACGCAATGAGCAAGCTGATGAGGACTCTGCCGCAGCCGCCAACTTCGCATGCCAAGCGAGTGCTGCTTGAAGGACAGAAGATGTTGCATCGCGCAGGCGTGACGAGCTGCCAGGAAGCGTCCGCCAACACTCTGATGCTCACGGCGCTGCGGGAGCTGGAAGCAGACGGCGATCTGAAGCTTGACGTCCAGACGCACATTGTGTATGCTCCCGACTGGATTGGCGAGGAGCCTAGTGAGACGTTGCATAAGCTGCTTGATGAAGCTGATGAGTTCAAATCAACCCACGTTGATACGCGGTTCGTCAAGATTATTCTTGATGGTGTGCCTCTAGAGCCGCACCTCACCCACGCCGGGCTTAAAGAAGATGGCAAGGTCGACGAATCCAAGCTGTTTATCCTCAATGTCCGCGAAGCAATTCAAAAGTACGACGAGCGAGGCATGACCATGAAGATCCATTGCACTGGCCACGGCTCCACGCGCCTCACACTGGACGCCTTCGAAGCTACCCGCAAAGCCAATCCCAAAGGTCCAAGGCATGAAATCGCGCACTGCAGTGGCGTGCATCCAGATGACTATGCTCGGTTCAAGCCACTGAGTATTACAGCCGAGATGAGTCCAGCGTTCTTCTTCCGGCATCCAGTCACCGAAGCGAGTGGCGGGCTGATGGATTGGGACTTCGATAGAATGAGAGTTGCGGACGCACACGTCACCATTGGAAGCGACTGGGGTGCGGGTGCCGAACCGGATATCCTGCCTCATATGGCGAATGTCGTCGACACGATTGGTGAGGGTGATCGAGCCAAGGGTGGCGAGCGGATATGTAGGATGCTGACATTGGCGGGTGCCGAGGCTGTCGGCCAGGACAAGGTGGCTGGCAGTATCGAAGTCGGAAAGAAGGCCAATTTCATTGCTGTGAGCAAGGATCTGAGCAAGGGTGAGTTCGAAGGTGTAAGTGTGTTGAAGACGTGGTTCGAGGGTGAGGTGGTGTATGAGAAGCCGTAAGAGCCTACATCGAAATGCTTTTCCGGCGGCGAGGGTGTCATCATAAGAGATACTGCACTGTTGGCAGGTCGGTCGACAACAACCCGATCCCATGAACAAGGTCTCAACGCCAAACCTACACAGCAAAGTCGGAAAACGTCTGTCACCTTTCGTGGTTTGACGCCTTACGGCCGCTAGTGGGAGTGCGAACTCTGCAATATGTCAGTGCAATAGAGCTCGTATCTGCGTTGGTAGCAAAAACTATGTTCTAGTTCAGTCTGCCTTGAGTAACAGCAATTGTTCTGCTGCTTTCGTTTCCACGAACACTGCACGTTTCTGGCAAGTTTTGCCAGTGCACGGCGCCACATCGACCACCTTGTCTCAGAAGAGCTCATAAAATCACCTGTGCTAGTGTTGAACAGCTTCGAGAGTGACGATAAGCTTGCAGAACCCTGTTGCCCTCAGCTGTACTGACATGGAAGCATGTTTTCCGCGACGCGACATCCCTCCGTCTTCGAATACCGAAAGCATGCTAGTTTGCAAGAGATTGTTCCAGAACCGCTACCTCAAGTCAGCAGTTCCTTGCCCGAGTACCTTGATCACACTCTGTCAGTCAAGAGCAACACTCCCATCGTGCTCCGCCGCCAGAGAAACGAGTTTCAACAGCTCAGGATCAGTGTAATAGTAGAAACAGCCAGTGAGCTATAATACACAAGAAAGCGCCTAGCCTACGCCTAAGATACACATCGTAGCCGTCCGTGAGCTTGCGCAGGTCCAGCCAGGTAGTACAGGAGTCGGGAAGTCGCAAATATACATAACGGACTCGGCTTTCGAGACCCGTTTCAGAAGTGCGCCGGAAGGTGAGCGCAGGTCTTACTTCTTCGTCGGGTACTTGTTCCGGAAGAACCACTGGCTGACGAAGTAGTCTCCCACGGCAAACAGTCCCACGGCACCAGTCCATGCACCGATCACGTTCCACGTGAGTGTTCCGGCTTTGTGCATCCTGTATGCGTTTGTACCCAACAGTCCACCCAACGCTGCGACAACGACCAGGTTGCCAATCACAACCGGGTTGCCTTTGTTCTTGCCCGCCCACTCATCAGCCTCCTTAGCCTCCTGCTTGATCTGCGTAGCACTCTTCTTGCTTTCAATCTTCGCCTTTTCCAATCCGTGCTGAGCCTGGGAAGCAAGCTGGTTGTACTTCTCCTTCGCTTTCTCGGACCCGTCGTCCCAGTACTTGCTCGCATCATCCGCAACCTCCTTAGCCTTCTTTTCGCCCTTTTTAATCCCGTCCTGAGCATCAGAAGCCAGCTGATCCGTTTTCTTTTCTGCCTTTGAGCTCACGTCCTCCCACTCTTGACTCGCTGAGTCGGCGACCTGCTGTGCTTTCTTGCTGCCCTTGTCCGCGGCCTGGCTACCCTGCTGCTCTAGCTCCTTCGCGCTTGACTCAGCGGCGCGCGTAAAGTCCTTAGCTTCCTTGCTCGCCTGGTTTACGGTATCCTTCGCAGCTCCACGTCCAGCCTGACTTGCCTCTCGTGCGCGGTCTTCGGCGTCTTTCTGTTGGTCCGCATAGCTCGAGTATCCGCTTACGTGGGAGCCTGTGGATGTGGTAGAGGAGGACATGTCGGGGCCACCAAGGGTGTGAACACCTGAGTCATCGTGCGCGATTTCTGGGAGGGTGTCTGGAATCTCTATGCATGTCTATCAGTACGTTCGCAAGCTGTTGGCGGTGTTTTGACTTGGACGTACTCTGTAACATCAATTAGCATGCGACAGCTTTGATACGAAGTTGGGGTGACGTACATCTTCCGGCGCTTGCTTCGGGCCCTTGGCTGCGATGTCTGCGTACGATGACATGTTGGTAGAAGTGGTGCTGCTGGTATCGTCTATCGTATCTTCTTCGCTGTTCGGCCGATGAAGCAGACCAGTCGGTGAAGCCATGGAGAGCGTAGGAATGCTGCGGATAAACTCGGGATGGCGGTAGAGTTTGGTTGGCTTGTGGTGGTGGTGTGTAGGTTCACGCGTGCGGTTGTTGTGCCTTGCTTCGAGCTTGAGCTTCGCGGTCGGAAAACGCCGCAGCTGATGTAATGCCAAGCCTGACATGTGCAAGCCGCTTGAGGTAAATTTGACCTCACTCTTCTGACCTGTCACATTCCTCAACATTTCATGACTCCAAACAGTATGGACAAGGCATGGTGTGTCGCTGAGTGGAAGGCGACTTTTGGAGAGCATTACGCTGCTTGTCTCATCAAGAAGGTCTCACGAAAAGCTATCGCTGCTGGTATACTCCCCTGGTCAGACCGATCAACAGGGCAATGCTACTACGCACGCGTATGAACGCCCAAGAACCAAAAGATCGGACAGTGTACGCAGAGCTGATAAATCTGCTGCGGACCCCGCAATTACGGATTTCTACCATGACCATGGTGAGGTTTATGGCCTCGTTGCCGCCAATAGACAATACATGGGAACCATTTCAGGACGCGACACACCTATTGGCAGTGATTTGGTTAAGGTGTCGCTTGGTGCGCTCTCGTATTTGGCGAACATAAGACTCGCATGCATTGGCTGTTACGCGAGTTCTTTGTTGGAGCAATCGCTACCTGAAGACAGAAAGATGAAGACCGCGTGTCGAGCAAGCTATGCGGTCAGTACAAGTAGAGACCGACTGTGCATGGAAGCAAAAGTGGTGCTTCAACCATTCTCGCAACCATACTGTACTACTGATATTTTTCTCCATAATTGTATACAGCTTTCCTCACGACGGACGAGAATCACGCCTAGGATGCACACCTTTCGCTCCTCCGGTAACATGCAACGGCTGAAGACCACGCAAATTACGTCCCTCCTGCTCGCTTCGTTGCTCGTATATGCCATCGACTCGGACTCTGGCAAACATGAAAGCTCCCCCATCACTGCTGCATCCCTGCCGACGACATGTGCCATCCAATGGGAGACGGTAGCCGTGCCTTCCAAGCGGCTTCGTGTATAGGCCCCGCTTAGCGTTCTGCCAAGTTGCTAGCCTTATCTGTACGGCTGCTTTTCAACTTTCGACTTTCAAAAATAACGTCTTCGATCACAACTGCTTTTAGTGATACACATACAGCAATTGGACTCGGAGGGTTTTGCGCCTTCCTGTCAGCTTCTCGATCAGTGTCCAACGCCGCCAGCGCGATACTCGAGCAGGCATTGACGTTTCCTTGACGCGGCACCACGGCGAGCTCTTTGCGATATCCGCACAATCGACAGCATTCTCGTCAGACTGTAAAAATGCCTCGCATGGGATGTGAGTATCACCTCCTCTTACTAGCAATGCACCGTTATGCTGACAGCGAGCCACAGACGACGCGGAGGTGGCTTACCGGATGAACGCGATGTCACAAGCACAGGCGCAGGCTGAGCATTCTGTAGACGTGAACGGTACGTATATCGCGTACTACATCTGCTTTGAGGGCGGTATACTTTAGATAGACGGCTTGTTCGATGCGGCGCCCTCCCCACTCACCTTCGGAAATGCTTCTCACGTCTACAATTACGAAGCACCTCTTCCCGCCTTTCCTACCGTTCCGCAAGAAGCGTCTGAGAATCTTAACGAGGAAGAGAACAGCCAGCACACTTACCCTGAGAACCATCAGTCGTACCAGCCGCAGCTGGGGTCGCGGAAGCTGCAGTCACGGGAGATGAGTAAGATGCATGGGGTGGCGGTCGATGTGTCGCGAATCAATCGGCTCCAGGAGCAGCAGTACAAGCAGATGCCACCACCGCATCTGGAGCTTCAGCTGCAGCAGAGTCAAGATCAGTACACAGTCATGGGTCCTCTTCCGGAGATGTGGCGTCCGGAGCTGAGCTTGTCGCGTTCCCCGAAGTATAACTTGAATCAGCAATGGCCGGATTATGACCCGAAGCTTTACGAGGGCGGGCAGACAGAGGCTGGTTCTGGCAGCGATGAGCACCGCCGTCAGACAAAAGACTACATCAACGTCAACTCCATGGAGAAGTACGCGCAGGATCCGCAGCCCGAGATAAATGCTCAACGTCCATCATATGGCCCGACTCACTACAAGTTTGCACCGACGAACAACGGGTATGGCACGCATCAGTCTCTTGGCCAGACGTACAACAGCTGCACGAACGACAATACACCGTTCAACTTCAGTTTGTTTGGCAACAACTCCATGCCTGTGCAGCCTGCCCCGCCCGGAACCACTTACTCCAAATTCGGACCCGTGTTCGTCGGCGAGCTTACACCGGCTCAGATGTTGGAGGCTGGTAATGCTGTCGACAGGCCGGCGCATCCGCAGCAGCGTCAAGTTTGGTACGCTGGTCCTACGCGTAGATCCCAGGTTGGAGTTTCCGTCAATTCGGCACGGCCACCTTGGCCTCAGCTCGATATCAGCCAGTACAATGACGGTATGCAGATGACACAGCGGTTTCAACCGCAGCCATATGCACAACCGGACTCTGGTCGTCGCTTGTCCGGCGCTGACGTGAGGGGTGTTGCCTTTCCATCCAAGATGTCTATGAAGCGCAAGGCTCAGGGGGCGATCGACCGGCCTATGCGCGGAGACTTGGTCATCGACAGCGATGACGACAACTCGGACGATTCACAGCAGAGCAGCGCGGACGAGCCCTTCGGTTCTGCGCCGCCCGGCAAGAAGTATACCAAGCGTGTGAGCAAGGGACCACAAAAGGGCAAGAGGACTTGCCGCAGCGAGAACTGAAGCGCAGATCTTGGCCCTCGTGAAGCACCCCAGACTAACAGCAGCCTTCCTCCTGACGTCCCACTCACCGCCGCAGAATTGACCATGATCTTCGTCAACCACAGCTGGCCACCCATCACCAAGCGGCTCATGGATGCTGGTTGGACGACCAGGGAGATCGCGGCGGCGCAACTCCACTCCCACGATGAGGCAACCGACGAAGCAATCACGAAGCGAGACAACGCGCTTCGTAAGCAGGTCGAGCATACTTTAGGTTTGCCGACGGCCACCGACTTCGGGACCTCAACGTTCCAACAGAACACCAACCGCAGAACACTGCAGGTCGACCAGCTGACTCGGTTTGGCGAGAACATCGCGAACTTCCCGCCGGATGAAGAGCATGGGTACATGACGCAGGCGGTTCAGTATGCGCTGGAGCATCCGGAGTTGGACTTGACCGTCAACGATGTTGCGAGGCTGGCAAGGGAGAAGGAGTGGAAATTTCCATTCGACCTTACCAAGGCTCCCGCCGAGGCGGATGCGATCAGTCGTACGCGGGTTGTGACGATGATGGTTGATACTAAGGTACGCCTGGGCAGGAAAGGTAAGCTCTTGCTGTTTTGGAATTCGCAGGTATCAGTGTGGCTGACTTGAATTGCAGGAAGGAAATGAGTTACATCGAGGACGGATCGGGCATGTCATCGGAGACACACCATTCAGGAGAGCAACGAGCTGCACTGTCAGCATGGTACAGCCACGATAACGATACACTGGACAAAGGTGTATGGGTATGCGGTTGCCACCCTCCACGAACAGAAAATGGAAAAGCTTCCTTCGCGACGTCGAAACGACGGCTACGATTGCATGAGTATCGCGGAAAAGCAGCGCATGGAAAGGGAAGGCCTGAGATAGATAGTCAAGAGATGAATTGATTACAATTTATAGATGCCCAAAAGCTCGTATCTCTTTGCTCATCGGTCGGGAAGCTCGACATGCCGGCGTGAGAGAAATGGCTGTCGTTTCGCTCGCTTTGAGACAGTTCTTTCGACAACAATGAGATCACGTCTACAGCGAGCCTCGTACCCACAGACATGGATGTTGTATGGATGGTGACGATGCCATCAAGCTCGGGCAAGCTCGGGATCGTCGCAAGTCTTAGTAAGCAAAAGCATCACGTGGCTGTGGCGCTACTCAAAGTCGACCTTACTCTCCAGACCTGTTTTGACATTCCTTGACACGACATGCCTTACACCGATGCTCAAAGTCGCTCAGTCTACCACCTACCATCTTCAAATTGCCGCTGTGTTATGGGCTGCTACCCTTGAGCGCCCCATGTGCGTCTTCACCGGGCTGACGCATCTTGAGGGCCAATATTCACGTGTAGGGACTTGTGGGATCGAGGGCGGGCGCTACGATCGCACACAATGAAACGGCAACTCACCAACGATGCAACTCATCGTGGTATTGGGAGTCAAACCATTCCCGCCGAAATGCCCCTCTCGTGGCATGAAGGTTGAGAACTATCTCAACGACCAGAAATGCGTGGTTGAAGACGGCATGTCGTGCAGGATGGACCATCGTACGCTGTTCCTTGTCGAAGAAAGCGTCAAATTCCAGCAGCAGCTGTCGATATTATGGACGGCATGCACAATGATATCCATTTCCCACGGGATCGCCTTTGAGCGAGAAGATAAGTACTCAGTTGATCACTGCCGGATCTCGTACCAGATCACTAAGTTGCGGCAGTTGTTCGACGATGAGCCTTGGTGTCACTTCTACAACGGGTGCTTACGCGAGTTCTTTGTTGGAACAACTTGCTACCTCAAGACAAAAAGCAGGATCTTGTATCGAGCAAGCTTTTCCACAAGGGTGGTTGGCGAGAAGTATAAGTAGAGTGCCAATGTGTACTAACGAAGAACGAGTAAGTCACTACTCTATTACTGAGCCTAATCTCACACAGTATAAATTGCTGGCTCCGTACTAACGAACACCATGAAGGCGCTTCTCCGCCGTCAGCATCGCTGGCTTTCAAGGCTGGTCCTGCAGATGCTCACTCATCTGTCGTGCAAAGATCAGGGCCCTCCTCATGTTGCCGACCCAGAAGCTCAGCAAAGCGATTAAGCTCCCCCGTCACCCGCCGTAGAAGCCCATGGAATGCCTACACGCGTAAGGTCTACCGTTCCTGCAGCAAATCTGCCCAATGAGACGCCGGGGCTTGCCTTCCGTGGACTGTGCTTTTGCTAGCGTGCCGCCAAGACTCTCCTGCCTTTTTGATTTCTGAGCTTCGAGTGCAGTCGAGTCTCGAATTTGAACTCCGCGCTTCTCAAACAACATCACCAAACCACATCTTCGAACACAACGCTTTCGATCACACCAATACGGCAATTGGACTCGGCAGCTTCTCCAGTGCTCATTATCACAGCCATTGTGATACTCGAGCAGGCACTGCCTTTTTCGCGACGCGGCACCACTGCGACTTCACTACAGTGACAGTGTTTGTAGACGACACCCTCTTACCACCTGTTTGAGGCACGATGGTGTCTTTCCTGGACGGAGGTACGTACTCACTGCGTGGCCATCTCATATCTATCGTTTGCTAATTTTGGTGCCAGATAATGGGGACGAGTTTCTGCGATTGAGTGGCATGTGCCCGCAAGGCCAGCGCACGCAAGGCGAACCGTTTGCTGGCGGACCAGAGTGTACGTTTACCTCGTTTTTCCAAACTATAAAGTTCATAGCTGACACACACAGATGGCACGTTCGATGGTGCCACCTCTCCTTTCCCGGCGGCTGCACCTTCACCGTTTGCTCCGTTCGCGCCATCTGCTCCGTTCCCTCCACTGGACGTTGGGTTCGGCAATCTCGACAATTTCGACATCAACGACTTCGACCTATCCGATGGCATGCTGTTTGAGGGCGAGGTCGAGGATAATGGAGAGCAAGATGACAACAGAGGGATTGTTCCTATTGGAGAGCGCTGGGAAGATGAAGGCGGAGAGCAAGTGGAAGAATTGGACGATGCGGACTGCACCGCTGGCCCAAGGTATACAAATCGTCCAGCTGCGAATCAACTTCGATCGACCGAGTATCATGCCCTTCCGCGTCGGCTTACAGCGACGGATGCCAACACACTGCAGTATCAAGGTTTCGGGCGGACACAGCATCCAGCCGTGGGCTTGTATGGTATGCCAGCGAACATTGCGCCCGCCACCAACTACTTCCCGCCAGCTCAGACAGGCTGGAACTTTGGTCACATTCCGACGCCAGCTGAATTGGCCTTTGGCATCGCTCCTTTCACGGCCCAGACCGGATATGGCACGAACGAACCTTTCGGAGCTTCGACCATGAACACTCCTCACCAGCATCATCAGCGACAGCCGCAGGCTCAACCCGTCAGGTATCAGCATCGTCGACAAGAGCGAGCACTCGACACCTCCGCCAATTTGTCGCCGCCTGCCTCTTATGCAGCTCAGCAAGATTATGGGATGCAGCAGCCGCATCTGCTGCAAGCCCAGCCTCCATTCTCAAGTATTTTTGCTCCCCCTACTGGACAGGGCTTCAACAGTACTGCTTCCCAAATGCCACCACCGTTCCGTCCGAGTCAGTATGGGCAGACTGGTATGCGACGGCGGTCAACTCAGCCTACATCAAGCAGCGACTCGCACGGCTTCGGATCCAGCTCGAGCCTCAGCAGTAGTACGACGGGCGCTGGGATGTGGCGGGACCACCTCGGCAATACAGGCGTATCAGGCCATCACGGCCAGGACGAATCGCTCCCGCCACCCAGGCTGAGACGACGCGCTCCTCGATCTCCACAGCTGGACCCGGCGAGGATCGAGGATCTTACTACAATCCTCGACGACTTCCGCCATCAACCGAACACCGCTTCGGGACCCGCTGACAGCGCTCCAGAGTTTCTTGAGCCCAGCTCGAGGCTCAGGAGACGTCGCCAACCTACTTCGACGCAGGGGGCGATTCGACCAACATCTTCATCATCTTCAGGTACGAACATCACACGACGCAAGAATACCCAACGCGATGCTGGCCGTACCACGGATGATCGGAAGAAGCCTACCAAGGTTACGAAAGCAAGTCTGCGCTCTCCCGATGAGGAGAAAATAGGGGCAAGACTGCGACACGCATCAAAGGCCGTAACCCGGAGCTTGGTCCCGGGCAAGCTGCACAAGCCGACGTTGCTCTGCCCGAAACTCGAGCAACAGGTGTGGAGCTCTTGTGCTTCTTTCCAAATCATACACAATGGCCGGGTGTGCTGAGACGTCTACTTGACGCAGGCTGGGGCGATGAGGAGATCGCAGCAGCTCGGCTATACTTCCGTGGCGCAGTGCAGGAGGATCGTGTAAAGAGGCACTGGCGGCAGATCCGCAAGCAGAAGAACTGGGCGAAGGACGTGCAGAGTGTGGAAGACTATGGTCTCTCCGACTTTGCACCGCGCAGAACGCAACGCTCCAAGGAGCCACAGCACGAGCTCCTGGCTGAGATTGGGCGGAACGTGGTTGAGTGGCCGGAGCCCTCACAGCAGAGCTTCTTGACGCTGGCGATCATCTTCGCGATCGCACATCCTGAAATGGGATACACCACGGACGATGTGGAGTGGTTGGCAGAGTCGCTTGAGTGGGTCTTGCCGTGTGACTTCACGAACGATCTCTTGGACGAGCAGGGTCATGATGAGATCATGAAGGCGATGGAGGATGAAGGGTTTTGGGAGTAGCTTGCTTGGCAGGTCATTGCTGCAAGTACATCCTCTGTTATTTGGTGGCTGCGTGCCAATCGCATCGCCGACATACTAGAGGGTATCACGAGAAGGGCGTACAGGCAGATGGATTTTCTCAGAAGCTGTGGGTTACACGGAGCCTTGGAGCGAGCATGATACATCCGAGTTCAGGATGCTCGTGCGTAGCGTTTGAGCAATGACGATCGGGGTGTGCATCGATGACACAGCGTAGGAGGATTATGGCTATTGCTGTTCGACGCTTTGAGGCTAGTAATTTTCGCAGCAGCGCATTGATGTATGCGCCGTGAGGAGCACCGCACTCCAAGATGAGAATCAAGTAGGTAGTATGCTATTACAGAAGCTGAAGCAGATTCGTGCCATTCCATCATGCCGTGATGCCAAGGAATATGGTGGCGCTAACTTAAAATTGACCTCACTCTCCTGACTTGTTGACATTCCTCGAGATTACACCCCACATCCTCATCAAACAGGTGGTGGCCGACGTACAGGCCAGCATTGTGATCACTCCTCTTATGACACGTCGTTGCGCCTCGTTCTCGTTTTCAGCTGTTTCTGGATCATGGCACCGCGAGCGCCCCCGCAAGCAAGGCTTCTAGACTGATACTGGGCTCTCTGGGCATGCGCGACGGGTGCCAGAAGATACGTTCTAAGCTGGGCCTACGAAAACATAGCGCCGCATTCGCACCAAGACCTGAAAGATCCATGACACGACAGAGCTTCCCACAGGTTGCCATGGTCGACAATGGGTTCTCATGTCAAAAGTATATGTGCACTTGATCATCTGTCGCCTTCGCGAGGTCTTCATTATGAAGCTGGGGTATGATCTTGCATGACCATGGTAGCCTTTCGGCTTCATGATATCCTGGTTGGCGAGACTGCAAGCTCCCTTCTGGAATGGACCATACACAACTGGCCCTCTATTCTTCCCGCTGGTAGTACCCGAGATTATTAATGTCTAGCCTCGCAGTCATTAGCTGTTGCCGCGCTTTCTTCTTTGTTGTCGTGCTTGCTGCTTCTTGACGAGCGGCGCTGAAGCAGACTTGTAAGAGACCTAAAGCAACTCGCAGCCTTTCAAGCAGAAATTACAAGTAGTCATTAACAGTAGGAAGTCGCTGCAAGAGTACAAGCCATCGCAACTATACTGTCTCCTACTGATGATATCTTGCCAAGAGTATATACCATTGGTCTCCCGGAACTGACAATCACCCTCTCGAAACGCTGAACTCGTTCAAACAAGACCGAACGCCCCGGTGCCCGGCCTCGCAACTACGCACCTCAAGCCAACGTCACTTCATACCGACCCCGAGCCGGCCTCCGCCACAGCGTGAAAGTAACTTCGTTCACATGGAAGCTCATCAGACGCCCTCATCCCTGTTCTCTGGTGTAGGGGTATCCAATGAGACGCCGCGGCCGTGCCTTCCGGTGCGGCTTCGTGCATGGATCTGCGTAGCGTTCCGCCAAGCTCCAGCCTTCTTCTTTTTTGCTCGTGCGGCTGCTTTTCAAACTCGACATTCTGACTTTGCAAATTGCGAGCATCACCTTTCTGCACATTGTCTTCAACGCTGCAGCGTCGATATCCGAAGTCACACTATCGCTGAGACTGCAAAGGATCTCCAGCGATCAACGGCATTGGAGTTGTGATACTCGAGGAGGCACTACCTTCTGCGCGACGCAGCACAGCTGCAACCTTACTCGGGTTGTGAGCTTCCTACCATTTCATCAGATCTTCTCGGTCTGCGAACATGCCTCGTATGGGATGTGAGTATCACTCGAAGCACCCTTAATCGTCCACGTTCACTGACAAGAACTCGCAGACGACGAAGAAGCCCGCTCCAGGATGAACGGTATGGCGCTCGTACAGATGAAAGCGGGTCATGGTACGGCCGAAGACAGTGAGTACACTCAATACTCCATTGGTCTGCCTACGAGCATCCTGACGCGCACAGGTCGCTCTTTCAACGAGTTCCTCTTCTCCCCCACCCCCTCCGTCGTTTCGCCGAACTTCAACACGTTCCAGCCTAATACTTCAACATCCTCTACTCTTGAGACGACATATGGCGAGCATCCAGAGTACGAGAAGGAAGTCGCGCAATATCCAACCAATCAGGAGTGCCAGGTATACAAGCAGCCAGAGCAAGAGTCGTTGATTGCCGCGTACACGATGGTCAGCCCCTTGAACACACACGCTCAGTACCATGACTACAGCAAGATGCAGCCGCTTGATTTGTCTGCGCAACAGCCAAATTATCCTTCCACCCTGGACGAGATCGTGGCATTTCACCAGAACAAGATGAGTTGCGGACCCGTCAGCTACGGCGTCGGCAGCGGCCTGGACTACAGCAAGATGCCACTGCTCGATGCGTCTACTCCACAGTCAGGTCATTCTTGCAGCCTGGACGAGATCGTAGCATTTCATGAGAGAAAGATGGGATATGGATCCGTCAGCTACGTAGTCGGCAGCGGCACTCTAAGCAACTACGGCCACAACTCGACTGTACACGACTTCGATCCATTCGGTCACTCGTCGCTGACGCAGCAGCCGCCGGATGAGAGGTACGTGGCACGTGAAATTGCAGATCTAGGTCAATGCCTCGACAGTGTGGCGCCATCATCTCACACTACTTTTGGTGACGATCAGTTGGCCGCATGGTCTTTCTCGCCTCATCTACCAGGATCCGACGGTATCACACAGCCGTCTGCCGTGGGTGCTGATCAGTATGGCTACGATGTGCAGCAGCTGCCGTACCCTGGAATTCAGCAGCTCGATGCAGCTCAGACCGGCCTGTACGATGGTCCATTCGATATGGGCTTGAGTACTGATATCGCAAGCGGCATGGTGCCTTACTACGGTATGGAAAATGAGTTCATGGGATGTGATACTACCGCAGCGTACGAGGGAATGATGGCGCCAGATGAGAATAGCCAGATGAGCCAGAACCAACATCATCAGCACCATGTGTCTGGAACCGCCATGCTTGCGAATGATATAGGCTATGAGAATGACGAGAATGAGGATGACGAGCCTGAGGATGACGAGGCCGAGAATAGTGATTGCGAAGACGATGCATCGGAGGGAGCTGAGTCTGAAGACGAGGACGTGCCTGGCCCCAGCATCAAGGCAGGTACGAAGCGCAAGGCTTCCGTTGTAAGGGCCAGGCCACGTAAGCGTACTACTCACCCCCAGCAGGTGGTCGATACCGACGGGAACGGCAAATACTGGGTGGTAAAGAAGGCTCGTTCTGGTGGAGCGCAGATCCGCTTCGAGGTACCCTTCCTCCCTCCGCCTGGCAAGTCGTGGGTGGCGCCGACGACGACAGGACCAAGAGCAGGACAGGCCTGGCTACGTAGCATCTCCTCAAACGCAGCACTGGGTCGAGATGAAGCTACTCAAGCTAACATCAGCTTTCCGAACACTCCTATGACGGGTGCCGACTCTGCATACTTCTACCCGAACCACCATTGGCCGGAGATGTATGCGCGCCTCATGGCTGCAGGCTGGACGGAACGAGAGCTCGCTGCACTGCATCTTTACGTTCATGGGAAAGCAAATCCTGCTGCCATCGATACGCGAGCCACCGCACTTCGCCAGCAGAGGATCCACGCTCGAAAAGCCCCACTGGCCACCGACTTTGACGTCTCCACGTTCACACCACGTACAGCCCGCAGGGCGGTCAAGCACGAACTCTTGACTGTGCTCGGCGACGGGATCCTCCACTTTCCACCAAAGAGCCATCGCGGTCACCTGTCGAGGGCTATTCTCTATGCCCGGAAGCATCAGGAGCAAGAGCTCAGGACGGACCAGGTGGCGCAGTTGGCGGCGAGGATGGGTTGGAGGTTGCCGTTCAATCCTCAGCAAGACCCGGTTGTGTTTGATGCGGCCGGTCGTGTCAAAATTCTTGGGGTGTTGAAGTACGCCGGGTTGTTGCAGTGATCAGGATGGGGGAAACGTTCAGGTATACTTTCAGTACTCAAATGCCACACTCGCTACCTCAGCGTAGGCAAGGTTGCAAGAGTAGGCGCAGGATAGGCAAAGCAGGCACTCGTGGTGCCTGGGATACTCGTAACGTACAGCACTTCTGGGAAGGCCATGCAGGTCTGGATGCAAGTTAAGCGTTTGAGCAAGGCGTCACGGTGGTGAATTGGGTATACACTCACACTGGGCTACTGTAGCCCTGCATGGTAGAGCAATGGTTTGTCCTCCAATGCGAGGAGAGAGTATCTACAGCTCGATGGCTGTCTTCGAAGCATGCGAACCAAGGCATCAGCAAGGTATCAGATAGTGCTGATCAGAACAAGTCGACTTTACATCTTCAGCTCTGGCTCATGTCTGAACATGGTGACTGTGTTCGTCATGCGTAGCGACATCGTTTTGCTCATGGTCCAGTCGATCGTGAAGCGAGTAGAACTCATGGTGTGCTTTCCATGACTGTCGAGACACAAAGCGCAATCTGCAAAGGCGGCTTGCTGTAGTGCATGTAGTCGATGGCCCCGGCAAGAACCTCTGCTTTTGAGATTGCTGACTGTAAAAGTGTCTTTGACCAAGGCTACCAAGCAGGCTCTGCATAGGCCGAGCATAAGACTGGCAGTGAGGAGCATGGAGACATGTCTTGTCATATGTCGAGACGTTCTCGACGGGTTAGTATGTAACGATCGCAAGCCCTTGTAGAAGGCGTTGTCTCGTGACGGAGATTGTTACTCGCAGCTGTCCTGACTTCCCCATCAATTCTCCGCTTATCATGCGTTGCTCGTTGAAAGAAGGAGGTCTAGCCTATCGGTGCCGGAAGACCACCATCACAAAGCCATGTCGGTCGTGGCAGGAAAAGCGTTGACAAACATGGCGTGCCGTATAGCCCGTTTGTAGGCACGCTTGTTGTGTCAACGCCGGCCTCAACTAAGTAGCAAGGATACAGTATATACTTTGCGCGAGCATGTTTGGTGAGGTGTCTGAGCGATTCGAGAGGCTCCTGGTTCGATCACTCGAGTGGGCTTGTATAGCTCGAGTGTCTCGTATTCATCGTCATATCATTTTTGTTCTGTCCTCTGTATGCTGCTATTCTACTCTGTGGTACGGGTCACAGCTCCGAAGCGCAGACACGATGCAGTGTCGTGCAGATAATGTGGGCATCCACAAGGCCAGCGCCTTTACTTGACTTCGGCGAGTGCCAATATCCCCATGCTCGACGACAGGAAACACGATTCTGGGATCTAGGAGGGGTTGCCGATCGCTGCTTGCCGCAGGGCTGGCAGGAAGTCGTGCATGAAGGATCCGCTTTGCCAAGGTTGCAGCTTCCTGATTGAGCTCGCCCAACTTCCTGGCGCACTTCTAATTTGCATTTTTGACCTTCACGATTCCACAACGCCGAGCCACTCACGATCCTACACTTACTCGACATCCTACTCATCGTAGCACGACCACACATCGTTCATCCCCCTCCTCCATACGACTATCGGACGGAGACTCAACACCATTTTTCGCAACGTCAGCAGCGTTTAGCACCTCGAAGGTTCGGCTTAGCGCTTCGAGCTGTGGAGATGGCATCGTCCCTGGAAGAAGGTATGAGCACTTGAAACAACCTCGATGCCGGCCATGCTGACATCAGGCATAGAGGAGGCGCATGGGTTCTCACGGCTGAACGCAATGTCGACCGCGGCGAGGCAGGACGATGCGTTCGCTGCAGCCTGAATAAGTACGTCTCCTATCCGCAGGTGTTGCTGCCATTGGATCTACTGCTGACTCTCACAGTCTGCCGATTTGGCGATGAGGATCCATCGGGTCCCACCTTCGAGGATCACCTCGCCGCTCTTGATGCTCTTGGAGACCAGGGTGATGGCCTGGCTCGCCCTGTGCAAGAAGCGTACCGCACTAGCACGGAGCACGACGAGGAGCCTGTTCGGGACTCGCAGGGAATGCTTGACTCGGAGCTGACAGCTGAGTCTACTGGTACCGTCAATCTTTCGGACAAGCTGCGCACCAGTCAGTCGCAAAAGCAGCCAGTCCAGCAGTCCAACGACCATTCGGGACGTGACAGCTTTGCTCCAGCCCAAGCAGAGTACGACAATGGGCTAAGATACGATACCACCGGCATAAGCACGTTTGGCCGCTTCGCGCCGTCAGCTGACAGCTTGGACGGTTCGTACGAGGTCCTGGCGATGTCCACTGTCCAGACCCGTAGCATGAATGGCATCGGCGACGACAGCATCTCCTCTGGCGGACACCAAGCAGTCTATGCTCCAAACTCTCCACGTACTCGATTTGGCGGTGCACCTCTTGCAAAACAACCGAGTGGCAAGCGCAAGGTTACGGAGAGCTTCACCAGACAGGATATGCCTACCAAGCGACGCACCATGATCAATGCTCGTGGCCACGGGGTCGAAATGACGGACGATGAGGATCAGCAGGAGATGTGGGCGTACTCAGCAGGTTCTCCCCATCGACAGACCCTGCAAGAAGTCTTGCAGGCTGCTCAGCAACCTGCATATTTTACCCGACCGATCGTCGCTGCAACCAGCCAGCGTTGGCGCCCCTTCGTGCCGAGTGCACCGGCACATAGTACTCGTCGTGGTAGTGTTGCAGCGAACGATCAGACCACCACAGCCTCTGCTGCTCGTATGGCCTTTACTGCTCAGACCACCCCTACGCCCAGCTGTCGTCCTCAGCTGTGGTTGGCGAAGATGACTGCATTGCCCAACTCCAACACTGGTGCGTGCGCTGATCGCATTGCTGCATGGAACCCTGAGATGCGTAGCACCGACATTCCGTAGGCGAACATTCGTCTTCCACAAGACCCACGTATCCTAGTGAGTGCTGCTGAGCTTGCGTACATCTACGGCTGCCACACAACGTGGTCCACGGTAATGCGTCGTCTGACAGGGGCTGGTTACAAGTCGAGGGAGATGGCCGTGATACGTCTTCACGCTCGCGGCTTCCCTGTGGACGACGACTCCGTGCTGCGTCACAATAACCAAGCCCGCCAGCAAAAGGAAGCGATGAGCAGAGCCGAGTTTGCGATGTATGCAGACTGGACGGAGACCAAGTATCCGGGGAAAGTGCCAGGGTTCGACAGCTACGATGTCTCAACTTATCCGCCAACTCGGGATATCACGGTACACGACGACACGCCAGCCAACCTCGGCAGGAGCATGGTAAACTTTCCTCCACCAGAAGATCAATGGTTTCTGTCCATGGCCATCCAGTACGTGCTGGCACACAATGATGAGACGTCCACGCCGGCGGACATCTGGGATATGGCAATAAGGGAGGGCTGGGCGGCGCCTGAGGGGTCACTGATACCAGGTTCGGATGTGGCTGGCCATGCACGGGTTGTTGCTGCCTTAGAGAAGGACCAGATCTTGAAGTGGCGTCGTCGTCGCAATGCCTAGACAAGACAGATTGGTACGATGCGTTAATGTCATTGAAGCTCCATTAGGTACTGACCAGTATTGAGATGCTTCCGCGAACTGATCCCCAAGGCGGGCTATGTATGTCAGGAGAAGACTTCACTGACATCCGTATACTCGCTGGCGCTGTAAAGTGTGCGAGTATTGAGGCTTGGCGTTGGTCTTCGATGTCGGGTCCGGAACTAGATCGTGTACAAAGGAAGTGCAACAGTAGCTCAGCGATCGATTGAGTGGAGTCGCTTGCCTTTGTTCACTAGCTTGCTACCTCTTCATTGAGCAAGCATGGTCGAAGGCTACGCTTGTGCTGAGTGTAGCATAAGTAGGGAGCGCTGTAACAGTTTTCTGAAGCGATGTCCATGACTTTCATTGACTTCGTATAGCCCCTAGACGTCCTCGCCAATTCCTTCCCATGCATTCATACATCCCTCTCGTCAGGCCAGTCACCCATGATGGCTCTGAGTCTGGGGACCCAGGTCTCTCAAACGTATAGCGTGCTAGCTTGAGAGAAGGCCTGGCCCTCCGCCTTCCTTTTTCCTCTTTTCACCCTCCATCCCAGCTGCATGGTTCGCGGCCCGCTGTGCAGGTGAATATCATCTTCCCGCTGCTGCTCCATCGCGAGAAGCTAGGGGTTGCGGATACTTCCGAAAATATCGCGTTGCTGGGCCGTGTGGTATTACAGCATTTTGCTTCGACAATCAACATCCAAACTTAGTTCCACCACCTCGCAACCACATCAACAGCATCACTGTCTTTGCCATTTGTACATCCGCTAGCCATCACGAACAGCACCGCAGTATCTGCATCTGCACCTGCACCTACTTCTGCACCTGCATCTTGGCTCGCGCTCACCATACTCCCTCTCTCCAAGGTCGCCATCCACGCACACCACCAATCACTTGACACTTCTCGCCGTGTGCACGTGCATCAGAGAACGCCAAACACCACTGCAGCTGTGCAGCATCTGCAGTTGCATCCGCACTCACACACACCTACCACCACTCCTGGCGCAGCTCATCACCCACTCACTCACCAGCAACAAGATGTTCGACGCCAGTAATCTCGACATAGCCAGCCTGAAGATCATCCTACGAGGAGTCGACACCACCGCCGTGGCAGCTGATACTCACCCAAACTCTAGCTCATCTCACAACGCTGCAGGTAAGTGCACTACCTGCCATCATAACGTATCGAAAGCTTGCTGACCGTGCTTTCACAGATGAGACGCGCCACTCACTGGGCAAGGCGCCATCGAACGAGTACACCCCAGAGCAGCAGAACAACTTCCAGAGTGAGCTCACCTCCTAGCAGACGTAGCAAGTACATACTGACATCTTCACAGGCTCATCGCGCGCACAAGTCGTCTCCCTGGCAACAGCAGGCTGGCCGGACTATGCCACTGCTCGGGCAAACGCGAGCCAGAGGGACAACAACACACAGATCCAGGGGCACTCCGAGTCAGCTGCGCTCGCCACGGAGCAGGGTGAGCAGATGTCTTCTTCATTTGCGTATTCCTCAGACCGCGCGAGCCTGGACATCATGGACTACGACATGCATAAGGCCGGTTCCGGTACACACATCCTGGACTCTGTGAACAGTCTTGGCCAGGAATCCGAGGGCGAGGACGGTCACTTGCAGCAGCTGCAGGAGGAAGACCAGCCCTCCTCACCTCAGGCGCCGCTCTTTCCGTATACGCTGGACACGGACAGTCTCTACGACGGGTTCCAGCTGTTCGACAATCCGAGTGAGGGCTTTAGCTCGCCTCATCAGACACTCAACCAGATCCAGGACCAGCAGCATCCCGCAAGCCCACCAGGCTATCAGCATCCGGAGCTAGACGAGTTCCGCCAGGAGCTGCTTCAGGACGTGTACGCAAAGGCAGACCGCGCTGGAAACGCAGACGATATGGACAGTCTCCAGAGCGAGGACGAAGCCAGTCAGCAGGACGAGGAGGAGGGGGAGGAGGAGGCAGATGATGCCGCCTCGGGCGTGAGAGGCTACAACGAGTGCTTCAAGAACGCCCCCCATGTCACGGTCGACTTCTACCGCGGCATAATGGGCGCTGTGGAAGGCCTGTTCTACTTCCCCAGCCACCCCAAGTGGGCCGAGTTTCTGCTTCGCCTCCTCGGCAACGGCTGGACCATCAAGGAGATTGCAGCGGTCATGCTGTTCGCTCGCGGCATTCCGCCGACCGGCAGGAACTTCGAGCGCGCCAAGGATGTGTTGAGGGGGCAGTCCACTGTGGGCATCAACAAGCAGCTCTTTCCGCACGTCAACAAGTGGACTCCCACTCGCAACCCGGGCGACGTGGTCCCAGTCGTGAACTACAACGTCGGGCACATGATGCCGCCAGCGAGGCACATCAACAGCCTACACGTAATTCCTCTTTGGGATTTCGGCCAAGGTGTCCTGCATGCTCCAGCATTCCAGGACAAGCACTTCTTCAGTCAGGCGGTGGAGTTGGCAGTGGCTCACAACAACCACACCTGGACCACGCTTGACATCCCGCAGCTGGCCTTCCACTATGGCTTCACTGTGCCGGCGGAGTCCTTGCTCCAAGGCTGGGACGGGGAAGGCCGTAGGAGGATCCTTGCAACAATCGCGGCGGCGAGTTACAGCATCTAGGCTGATCCGGTCTGCAAAACCAAGCACTATGGGCTCAAAGCTCACCATAGGCTGTTCTACTGTTCTTCCAAATCATCCTGAATACAGTGGGCTCGCGCTCTCCACAGTGCTTTACATTGTTCTCCGGTACTGGGCTGCACACGATGGGCATGGCACCTCGTGCCTTCGACTTGGTATTTCTCCATGGCTAAGCCTCACTCTGCGGGCGTTGAACGCTCACCGCAGGCTGGCTCGCATGTGTATCAGGCCATGATCACCGCCTCACTCCTGGTCCACTGGAACAGCTCACAGCCATCAAAGCCGACCATTGTTATCCTTTCTTGCAGCGCACTACCTGGCGCTTTTCTGGGCCTGGGCCTCTTCTGATGCTACACAGAGCATCGTAAATCTGTCCAGTACAATTCCCCGGCATGTGTACTTCTCAGTGAGGGTATATAGGTCCAGAGGTCGGTATCTTCGGGCGTAGGAGTGGATTGTGGTGTGGTGTACCGTCAAAGGAAGGTGTGAACTTGCTTAGGAAAAGGTCGATACCATGGCCGCAGCATCCGCAATACCCGGACATGGCATAAAATGCGAAAACTCTACAGGATGCATCTTACTCATACAACCCAGAATTTTAAGAGCAGAGGCTGAGGGTAAGGGATTCACTCGGGCATTCCCATTCTCTGTTCACAGCACGGTTATAAGACGACAAAAAGATCCGCAGATAGGCATGCTCGTGATGCTTGTGGCGAGAGAACTCGGCCTCATATGCTCACGCTACTCAATCGACCGAAACAGATCACAGTGACTACCTACATTTCTACTGAACACCTGACACGACCGGTATACGAATCTGAAACCAGGCCTGAAAGGCAGCAGCAGTGTATTGAGACGGAACATTATGCTCAGGTGGTATGGATTTGACAGTCAAGCTGGGAAGAACTGAAGCTTCTCGAACAAGTAGAAACATTGACAATGTTGAGAGTCTCGAGCATTTCAGCGTGCTGCTTTCCCCATACACCTAGGTATTCCCTACCCATCTACCAACACGGTGAACTAATAGAAGGCATGAAGATTAGATGGTCGGGCACGGCGTACACAGCGGACACGCACCCATCAGCTGTTGCAGACAGATAAGACCTCCGAGCGCCGCAGCGTAGGAGAAGAGTACCCGATCTCGCTGCTATACAGTTTGCTACATGCTTTTGCTTTGTGTGACCTAGCTTTTGCTTGGTATGACTTACCTTGTGCTCCTCTAGATTCCCTTCTTTGTTTGCTAGAAGAGATTCCAGTCCTGCACTTCTGCAAAAGTGTGATTGCTGCTGTACCGCCATCGCTAGGGTAGTGAGTGCGGGAGGAGGCGTGAAGCACGAGGAAGGCCGTCGAGGTAGGCAGAGGAAGATCGTAGTGTTCGTAATGTGTAGAGGCTGGGAGAGGACAAGCAAGATGGAAAGAGCAATTGCAGAACTTTAAGGAGAAATGCAGGATTGTGGGAAGCGGGGTGAGCGGCCCATTTCTAGGCTAGACTCACCGAGAGGTCCTTCATCATGACTGTTACAGACCATTCTCTACGCAGAATACGGCTACACACACGAGTGCGGGATGGTGGTTGTGATAGGAAGAGGCCAATGTAGCCTCACGCAACGATTTACGGCGTTGTGGTTGTCTCGGGATTGATCACGGCGGTTTGGACGAGTGCACAAGCTGCTGGGTTTGTGCCTCGGAAGACTGCCGCTCACACATCAGCATTGACCTCCGAGATCTAGCAATTCTGCTTTCACCTACAGTTGTCCTTTCCCGAGCCTACACGCTCTTGTGAAAGGCCGGACACTCACGACTCCACGAGACAAGACTGACTGCTTTCGGACTCAAGCGGCAGAGTCAAGAGTATTTATGCCATCTGATTCCGGGACTCCGATGTCCTGGATAGAACAGCATGGTTATGGATTGACAGATGGGGCTACAGCATGTCTATACTGTAAGCTACCTCGATTTTAGTATGCGCTACATCTCTACTTTGCTACAATAGCAAACAAACATGAGCTCTAACAGCTGTGTCCTGGAGGGGGACTCTACAGCCGTTAGCTGTACTTCAGCAGGTCGAGAGCGAGCACGAGCATTTGAGTATAGATACCAGCCAGGAACTATGGTTGTATCGACTTAATACCATGCCTAGTCTTGAACATATTTGCCCAAGAACGCCACACGTTGCCCTCAGCAAGCTGCTGCATCCGTCGAATCACAATGCTGCAACCTACCCTACGCGAGTCCTGCGGAACCTACGAGAGACCAGGGGTCAAGCGACGAAGTTCTACAGCACTTTGAATGATCCGCTTTTCGCCGTTACCAGACCTTCATCGAGACCAGCAAGCAAACGCTCGACTTTCGCCGCTTCGGCTGCGTACTTCTCTTCTCTACCGGCCGGATGAAAGCAGAGTCACTTGGGAGATGGGTAAAAGCCCAGCAATGTTTTCTTGCGTCAGTGATTGCGCCAGCAGAGACAGATGCCCATTCGCACCCCTTTCACGGAGAATTGACCAGGATGGTCTTTAGGCTTGCAACTTGTACGGACAATATCGCAGGATAGCCTTGCGCCAAGCATGAACTCTGACCCGATCTAGCACAAATGGTCGAATGTATGCGGCTCAAGCAGCCAAAGCTTGAATTTCTGTGGTCTAGGCGAGTGGGCGGGCGAGGCGCAACACACTTGTTGGGTAAGATTGTCGATGCTGCTCAGAAAAATCAACAATTGTTCCGTACCTCTAATTCAAGTGAGTCAAACTGATGTCGCCCTGAACTTCAGTGATCGTGAAGGAAAAGGAAGACTCTGGTGGCGCTATCCAGAATACCAATGCGACTTTGCACAGCACTATCAACCCGCAAAAGACAAAACATACAACAGCGGGTATTGCACGTGGTCACCTACCGTACTACTAGTCCGCCGGTTCATAGCTTAAGTACAGGAGAGCGAACGGGATCCTCTGTTTTACATGACCGGTGGGAGCTGTCACCTGATCGATCTATTGTTCGAGATATTTTGTATTGAATCTAGGTGCACGACGAGCACGTATACCAGCATCCACGGATACGCATACAGATGAATTTCGCGCTTCTCCTATAACATTTACCTTGGTCTTCAGTGCGTCGGCATTAGCTATTGACAACTGCCAGAGACCGCTATGGAGTTGGCTGAAAGACTGACCTCAGCAGAAGGAAGGTCTTACGACAATAGATCAGGAATGTGAGATCATATCGGGACTTACCAGTCGACCTAGTCGACGTCGAACGATCAGGTGGACGACTCGACCAGTCAACCAGTGACACAATTGAACGGTCGATAGGTCGGACCATCGCCAAGAGACACAAACCTCCTATGTATACACTGTGACAGCTTTCGTATAGCGGAGGACGTGCTAACGTTATGTGTTCTTTCGAAGGAAAGGTCTTCGCATACCTGGGACGATTCAGCAGAGCTGCTTCTCGGACCTACACGAAGAATTATCACTCTGTACAAACGTGCCAACGTGCCTTGCAGTCGCCTCCAAGTCGAATCGAGTCGTACTATATGATGCGGGTTTGTCAGGTCGTGGCAGGAACTCCCACGATCGACGACTTATGGTTGTCGTCAGTTGTGTCGCCTCGAAGCGCACGCACACATACAGGCGCCGACCTGCAACCAGCTAAGCCGACTCGCACGTACCTAAACACATGCGAAGTGGTGCATGCCATGAATTGCGGCCCGTTTGTCATTGAAAGATCAAGTCCGTGGCGTCAAAGGGCCGCTATCGGCGCGCAGCATTCGTTTAGCCATGTCATGAAGCGAAGTCCATGTCTCCTGGAGCTTCTGCTAGTCGCACGCGCCGGTCATACTTGACTTTCACGGCGCAGCAGACAGCTCGCGTCGTGTTCCTTGTCATCGACCCAATCGATGCCCGCAGGTCCTTATGGACCACGAATCGTCCAGATCAGCTTAGCACACTGGCTTGACTGGATAGGAGCTCTTTTGGCGATCGTGGACTAAAGCCGATAGAGCTCTCAATCTTTGTGACTTCTATATTGGGGACCTACGAGCCTTTTCAGCCATACTGAAATCCACGATCCACCTGTGAAGGCTCACCCACTAGCATGTAGCTGTTGTTTGGAAGTGACAGCTAACGTCCTCCGCTTTTCAGTGGGCCGGGCGAGGACGGCCGTCACTCCGACATGTTGCCAAGGTTCGGTGGAGCCGAAGAAATCGGAGTGTCTAGGGACCATACACCTCCCGGCTCCGGACCATACATCCCGAAGACACCGCAAAGTCTTGCTAGCACTCAAAATCGACGCTTCGAAAGCTCTCAAATCGTAGGTTGCCACGCGGCGAGCGGGTTTG
The DNA here is from genome assembly GCA_035926095.1 of Elasticomyces elasticus. NCBI lineage: Eukaryota > Fungi > Ascomycota > Dothideomycetes > Mycosphaerellales > Teratosphaeriaceae > Elasticomyces > Elasticomyces elasticus. Next base: position 1,272,712 of record JAVRQT010000009.1, on the reverse strand, counting down.
ACCCTCTATAGGTTTTCGTGCGCGCAAAGGGCTCCCTCTAAAGACGAGAGCGCGAGGAACGAGCCTTTCGAGTTATAGGAAGGGATTGCGGCGGGGGGCTAGGGACTCCCGGCGCTAGAGCACTATACGCAGTCGTAACGTGAAGTACGCAGGGGATGTATGGTCCGGAGCCGGGAGGTGTATGGTCCCTAGACACTCCGGAAGAAGTGGATGTGTCGCCTTCGGACCGAGAATTTACACTTGTGAAAATCTGGAGAATCTCCGCTGGGGCTGCCCTGCCGGCAGGACATCGTGGGGAAGACCCACAACACGTGCAACGTCTACTGCAACAGCACCTGTTCATTAGGAGCAAGGATATATCACAATCAGTAAGCATAGCGCAATACTGAGACAAGAGCGGCAGAATGTGTGTACATTGTATCGATGCCAAAGCAGCACGCAAATGTTCAGAAGGGGACGTCGTTGTTACGACCAGACTCGGTGGTCCGCGTTGGGAAGAGATCACTTACCTTCAAAGCCTCCCGGACAGTACCCGAACGTCTGGCGATATCAGACACATGATGAACAATCCAATGCAAGGACCAAGATCGGCGCAGAAGGGCACGGGCTAGATGGATTTCTGAGCAAAAGCTTCCGAGCAAGACATAGACAGTGGGGCCTTGAGACACAAACGCGAGGCTGAGAACAAATCCACAGACGCTCGCCTACTTCGCCACCATTCATGCAATCAGGTTAGAGTCATCGCCAAGGGTGGGTTCCTCGACTGTATGGTCTGCTTGCGCCGCGAGAAGATGGTCATGGGAGGAGCAGGTTAGGCATGCACTTCGTCTTGTTAATCGACACTGTCGAGCTAGAAGGGGATTACCGGACAGACACCGTGGTGATCTGATGGTCTCTGGGTGGTGACTCTCATGCTGAAATCTGCGCTCCCTTGGTTGGGGACCGAACAGAGGAATCCGTTGACAAGGCAATCCCTCAAAGACACGGTTAAAAAGCGACCACATGATGGGACTGCTAGAGTGGCAATTAGGTTCACCAAGGCAGGTCGGCGGCCCCGTAATATACCGCTGAAGTTGATATGGTGCCCTTCAATAGGTTGTTTGCCCTGGAACGTATTCGACTGCCACAATTAATGGGATCGATTGCAACATCCTCACGGGCGAGCCACTACAGAGCCATGGCGACACTGCGACATAGTTGTAAGGCTGTGAGTCTCGACTGTCTGGGCTCAATGGAGTATGCCCAGTCATGGCTAATGACATTTGCACATCCTTATCTCGTGGTTGCGAATTTTGATTAGCCAAAGTCGCCGGCACGGACGGACTTCTCAGACATCGACTCACCCTCGCATGGCCGCGCTCTGATCGTCGGGTGCCGTGCCTCGTCGGCTCTGGACCCTCGCCTCTGAGCCCAAAGAAGCTAATCTATGTGAACAGATGACCAGTAAACTATGGCATGCAGACTGCTACAAGGCACTAGTCTGTGTGTAGGTCTTCCAGAGCATGGCTCGTAGGTATCTGCAAGGTAGTTGAACCTCGACCGACCCCACTCAGCCGCCACCTCTCGAGGGCTATAGAAGTACGTTCTCGCAGTCCCAGAAGACTCTTGCTTCTCACCATCAACCCCTTCCTGCATCCTTCGAGTAATCGAAGAAGGCTGCAGACTTCTCTTGTTACCCTCCATCTCACACAGTCAGCAATCATGCGGTACCTCAATTCGGCCACTCTTTTTGGGTCGCTCGCACTGCTTGGATCCGTGGTCAATGCACAGAGCACTTTCTCACTTGGAGCTGGAGGCCAGTATGCTGTGTTCGCTGGCACCAGTATCGTCAGCTCTGGACTTACGGTTATCACGCCCCGCATCGCCACATCCCCTGGATCAACGATAACTGGCTTTACTACTCTCCAACTCGGCCTCAGTGGCGGGACAGATAGGAACAATGCTGCTGCCAAGCTAGCCGCGACTGACCTGACCACGGCATACAACACTTTAGCTGCCTTGCCAACAACCAATCAGCTAAATGGAGTCCTTGGCGGAATCATTTCGATACTGACCCCTGGTGTCTACAACTTTCCGACTACAGCGACGTTGACTGGTGTGCTCACCTTTGACGGGCAGGGCAACTCCAACTCTGTATTTGTCGTCCAAGTCGGCACCGACTTTACGGCTACAGGCTCGGCGTCCATCGTCTTTATCAACGGCGCCCGACCCTGCAACGTCTTCTTCGTAGTCGGGAACTCTGCTGTCCTAGGCGCTGCGACTGCCTTCAACGGCAATCTGCTCGCTCGTGGACCTATTACGGCGACTGCAGCCTCCACTATCCTCTTGGGAGGGGGCTTGTACTCGATCACCGCTGGTGTTAATCTGTTCGCCACTGTGATCGATCCTCTCGGCCCTTGCGGAAGCGGAATTTTGGTGGTCCCTCAACCTCCGCAGATTGTTACTAGTCTGGTCACATTGCCTGCGGCCACGATCACGCTCCCCGCCGGTACTAGCCTCATCACGCTCCCAGCAAGCACATTGACTATAACTCTTCCATCCGGAACCAGCCTTGTTACACTGGATCCAATCACTGTCACTGCGCCACCAGGAACTAGTCTTGTAACACTGCCGGCAAGCACTATCACAATCGATCCTATTACACTCGGCCCAGTAACGATAACTGCACCGCCTCTCGATCCGATAACGAGTCTCGTCACACTGCCTCCGGCCACCATCACGCTCCCCGCGGGTACCAGTCTCATCACGCTTCCAGCAAGCACATTGACCGTGACGCTTCCGTCCGGGACTAGTCTCATTACGCTAGATCCAATCACTGTTACAGCACCACCAGGAACCAGCCTTGTGACGCTAC
>JAVRQT010000009.1:1013337-1269274 GCA_035926095.1 Elasticomyces elasticus | reverse complement strand
GGTAACGCTGCCGGCAAGCACAATCACACTCGATCCTATTACGACGACTGCACCGCCTCTTGATCCGATTACTAGTCTGATCACACTCCCAGCGTCCACGGTCACACTTCCCCCCGGCACTAGCTTAATTACTCTACCTGCGAGTACCTTGACACTGCCAGGAGGTACTGTAACGCTAGACCCAATTACTGTTACAGCACCGCCAGGAACTAGTCTGGTAACGCTGCCGGCAAGCACAATCACACTCGATCCTATTACGACGACTGCACCGCCTCTTGATCCGATTACTAGTCTAATCACACTCCCAGCGTCCACGATTACCCTTCCTCCAGGCACTAGTTTGGTCACTCTTCCCGCAAGTACCCTGACACTGCCCGGGGGTACTATAACGCTAGACCCAGTTACTGTTACAGCACCGCCAGGAACCAGCCTTATCACACTGCCCGCGAGCACGCTCACACTCGACCCGCTTACTAGCCTGATTACCAGCGTTCTGACGAGCGTTGTGACGCTACCCGCCAGCACAATTATCGTTGATCCTGTCACAATTACGGCTTCTGGTGTCACTCTAACCGCGGTTCCTGTTACGGTACGTTTCATTATCTTCAACCGCCTTCACTCCTCTTACGCACTATGGATCGCCTGCAAGCCTGTCAAGATTGTTCAACTCGAGAATGTGCTAATCTTCCGTAGATAACGCTAGCTCCTGTTACCCTGACGACCCCAGCTAGCACTGTCACTCTCCCTCCACTTACGATCACTGCCCCAGCGCAGACCATTACGGCTAGCGGGGTTACGTTGACCTTGGCGCCTTCAACCATTACATTGGTACGTCTTCGCTCTACTGTCTTCAACCCGAGGCAGTTCGCTGACACTTTCTAGCCTGGCCTCACGACCACCGCACCTGGCCAGACCGTGACTGCCCCTGGAGCCACAACAACCGTGACCGTCACGGCGACGAACACGCACAGCACTACCGTAATCACGATCATCGATGGCAGCATCACTCTGACCACTAAGACTGTTGGGACTACGACCTTGACTTCTACATCCTTGGCGACCAAGCTTGCGGTCAGGGTAACGACCTTAACATTGGCTCCCACGCCCTGCCCGACCAAGCGCGCACTGGAGGCTCGCGCGACAAAGAAGACAAAGACTGTGACAGTCACCAGCCCTGGCAAGACAGCTACGCTCCACATCAAAGCCGCTAAGATGACGACGTCCACAATCCGTGTCACCGCTACAGTGACCAAGGGCGTAACCAGGACTACCACGGTTACTACCACGAGGACGGCGACCAAGATTCCCGCTTGCACGGGTGGTACGAAGCGAGACCTTGGGCGTATGTTTGAGTGAGAAGGGAAAGTAATTGAGTGCATGGTTTGATGTAGACCAGGAAAGACGTGGAAGCTGAAAAGAAGAATTGTATGACTCGGCAGAGGGAGGAACGTGGAAGCGTTGAGATCCGACGCACCAGGATGCAGGATATGAGAGAAGATATTTACGCTTCAACAGCGTGGACGAGAATTTTGGATGTACGCAAGATTGTCCGGACCTCACGGTCATTACAATGTTATTCGTTCACACACAGCCGCACTTTCACCATGTGTACGTGAATCTCAGATTCCATTTTACGGTTGTGCTTGGATTTCCCAACGGAAATGTTGGATCATTCGGATCTCCTGCACGTCCGAGGCATATCATACGAGCTTGCAGCATTATCCGATAATTATCAAGCCGGATGGTACAGTGCTGTGTGCTTTGTTCGCCATTTGTCGATGATACCAAGAAATACACATTAGATCGCGTGCGCCTCATGTTCGTGTAACGTCATTGGCGGGCCGGCAAGCGAAATTATACCATGGGCCCTTGGGCTAATGAAGGAGGTGTCTTGCATGCTACAGGCAATAGAGCACAGCATAGTACTCGAATTCCCACGCCATAGTGGCTCCTACTGAGCATCTAGAAAGCGCAGAGGAGGAAGGCGTTCGGTGAGCGCCACGAGGAGACGTGGCAGCGTGGGAGAGAAGCATACGTCAAATATTGTTGGAAAGGACACCAGGAGGAACGCAATGTTCAACCTGCGGCGCGAAACTGACTCGAGTTGCAGGAAGAGCTTCAGCTTCAACGTCTGGCAGCGCACGGCGCTGGTAACCTGAACGAGACTCTTCCAGGCGACAAGTACGAGAACTGTCCGGAGTGTCGAAGTGCTCCAGCTCAGGCTGGCGGTCGACCTGACTACGACCGGCGCGATACGATTCGCCACTGAACCGTAGAGTTTTAGGGTTATACGAACGGGCTGCGTGATTGTGACTGAAGTGCAGTTGATTAGCGTTTTGTCGTAACGTGCTTTGGGCGGCCTGAAATTGCCTACTCGTTTTGGTGTCAAGACCAGCGTCTTCGCTAGCACTGTTTTTGTCCCGGTTGCTGTGGTAGCGACAACAGTCGCCGGCGTGATTGTGGTCGCTGTAGGCTGGATGAGTGTCGAGGTCGAGGCTGGTAACATACATTAACTCGAAACCATATGCTTGAACTCTGTAGGGTAAGACTGCTTACTCGTTGTCGTCACAGCTACAGTGGGTATCGTGATTGTAGTAGTCGAGGTAACTGGCGGTATCGGGACGGACGGACCAATGGTAAAAGTCCGACGTAGCTGAAGCCATCGTCGTATACTGCTGGAATGTCTGGTAACACAGTACAGGTGACAGGAGCGCCAGGGACCAAGCTCGTAGCAGGTACATCTGGAAAGGGAAACACGACCGTGCTCGGTTGGGAAGCGCTGGTGCTATACGTGCCTGTCGCGGTGACTGGGTCGTCCTGGCCCCGACGAAATCGAATACACAAACGGCGGTGAAGCCTATGACGGTGAAGGTACTATTAGCAAACGTCTGAGTAGCATTGTATCAGGGTCTTGTACCATTGTTGTGGGCTCCACAAATACCAAGACCAACTGGACAATCAGTATCGAAGCTTTCATCATAATAGGCAAATATGGCATTCGGGTTGGTGAAGTCGAAGGTGCAACCATTTTTGGAGTTGTCATACACTTGCGCGCACTCTTGAGCAGCAACAAGGCCTACAAGAGAGGAGATGATGAAAGCAGCAGCCGCTGCTGAAGGACGAATTAAGAGCATTCTGATACCAGTGGAAGGAGTAACGAGAGCGTAGACCAATGCGAGACGGTATGCTTGCCTCATAAGGTCCTCTTCGCACAGCGGCTGAAGCCCAACATTGCTAGGCTCACCAAGTCGCATCTACCACGCTTCGTTGATTGCCGCAGGCAGCCACAAAAGCCTTCCGAAGGTGCGGCAATCCAGAACACCATTATTGACTGTACGTTTGGTAGCGACGTAGCAGCCACAGACGGAAACCGGCTCGTTCAGAGGAGGGCGACCGTCCACCGACCAGGTTCAAGGAGAGTGGCGTAGCTGAAGATGCCTACAGCAAGGTCAGCATGAGCCGCAATAGTACCTCGCTAAGAGAGCGCAGCGCGACCGAGGTACGAAGAAGCTTAGCGAAGCTAAGCCTCGACCCCAAGCTCCGCAGGGATTCCAGAAGTCACGTTGCCGCCCCCAAGTGTACTAAAAGTACGGCGATGCTGTACTGGATCCATCAATTCCGGAAGGGTCTGCCCTGCACCGATGAGTGAAGGCATGCGGTAGGGCCGGTCGTTTGGAAAAGCTGGCGCTTGCCTTCATCCCAGGCTGGCGTGCCTGTCTTCTCATCAGCATCTCGGCTTCATGTTGCGGTGAGGTGTGCGGGGAAACGAGCTATCACCTGTCGCTCGCATGACAAGGAGGTACACTACTATAGCCTCAGCTCTTCTAAAAGCGCCACGCCGACAACGCGATTGGTGGTTTCAGCACCCTCCACCGCAACACCGGTCCAACCTGCGAGCCGACTTACCGGGACGCTCATATGCTCGATGAGTTGAGCAAGCGCCGCCTCGTGCAAAGTTCGCTGTCACGGCTTGTAGACATCTTGCCAAAGTCTCACATTCTTCAACTCCCCGCAACGAGACAGATTGTCGTCGTAAACGGCGTAGTACGGACGGGCTCGTATGTACCGGTCAGGCACGCCAACAGCCATTGAGTGCGTCGATCTGCAAGGCCGAACTGCTAGCGAAGATGGCCAGGGGGTAGGCAGTATGCCTACCTCAAGCCGGCACTTTCATCCGTAGTCAGCTCTGCTGTGATACATTATGTACTCACTAACAATCCCACCCATCGCTATGCTTATGCTCCATGCGCTCACAAACCATGCGGGTATCTTCGAACACCAACGCCTGCCGAACGATGCCACTACCCAAAACTACCACCCTCCACCCCAAAAACAACTCTACTCATCACCCACCAACCTAACCTCCTCACCCTTCTCCGCCGCCTCCTCAAACCCCAACCGCTCAATCTCAACCTGCAAAGCCATAACCCAATGATCCCTCTCCGCTCTACTCCTCGCCTTGAACACCACACTCCTCCCCGTAGTCCCCAGCTGACTAACCCTAGTCAATTTACTCTTAGTCTTATACCCCCTCCCCTTAATCCCACCCCTCTCACCATCCTCCGCCCTCCTCGCCGCAGTCTCATCGCTCCGCACATCGTCCACCTTCCGACTACTCCTAAACCAAGCCTTACTCTTCGCATGCCAAATAACAAAAGTAGTCATCGCATCCTCATCAGTACTAGTCCAACCATCCTCCAAATAAACCCTAGGCAACGCATGCCCCGCCCCAGGCAAATTAGCATCAAACGTCCTATTCCTGCTCAACAAATCATTCTCCGTCAATAACCCACTATACAAATAACACCCCTTCAGATCCACACTCCCGATCCGCTCATGCTGCACATGCTCCACCCTCCTCCCACTCCCCTTCCTCACACTCTCCCTGAAAACCAATAAATACCCTCCGGACAACACAACATAACACCTCGTGAACGTCGTATGCCTCCTCGGCTTCCTGAACAACAACCCAGCAAGATGAATAGTCCTGCACCTAGCAATCCCGCATAAATTATACATCTCCGGACTCGCCACCGCATGCCCCGAAATCTCCCACCTCTGCGCAAAACTGCCCACGGCCGCCTCAGCCCTCTCATCAATCTTCAGAGCCTCCAAATTCTGCTGTCTCACAAGCTTAAACAAATCCATATCAGCTTTCGCCCTCACCTTCCAATACTTGACCAATTCCCGCAACCGCTTCATCCAAGCTTTCTTAGCATCCTCATCATAAGCCTGCAATCTCACCACCAACCCGTTCTGCATCACCAACTCGAACGTCCTCGCATCATCGACCTCACTCGTAGTCCCGTCATCAGTCTTACTAGTATCCCCACCCACCACCGCCGGCGTATCATCCGTAGCATTGAAATCCACGTCCCCTCCTTCCTCAAGCTGCTCATCAGCCTCCACAGCACCCCTCTTCATCTTCCTCACTTTGACCACATCACATAAATCAATGAAACCATCACACTCCCTGATAATCTTGACATTCCTCTCGGCTTCCTGCTCAGCCTCCTCATCCCTTCTCGCCTCTTGCGCAGTACCCAACCACTCCACACTCTTTCCCCCATCAAGCAGATGGTACGGCTCCACATCCCAATTCAGTGGGATCTGCTGCGTCAGATCCTTCGCACTCGGAACTGCACCCGTACTCCCATTCTCATCGGTGAGCTTCAGCCTCGGCGGCGGAGGCGGATCAGCGTTGCCTGGCCTCGAGAAGAAAAGGTACTGGTCATAAGTACTGAAGTAAAGGCGTTTGAACATCATTTTGCCCATCCTCACCCTGCCCTCCTGACTCGTGAGTCGTACCAGGAAACCCTCGACAGGACTAGCCTCCTCCAGCATCTCACCGTCCGCGGTCTTGGTCTTGACAGGATAATGACGTTTAGGCCTCAACTCGAGATCGTGCGTCTTGGCCATGGCGATGGTGCCGTACATGCGCTGTTCGACGGCGCCATACACCCATTCAAGCCGATCGTAGCGTTTCCATGCTAGACCTATCCGCTCATTCTGATACCAAGTCGTGAGGATCTCCTTCCACTCAGGACTCTGCTCGAGCATTCCCAAACACCTCGCCACGATCGCTCCGGCAGCGCCTTTCTCAGCGTCCACGGCTTTGATCAAGGCGTCTGTGTTGCCATCCGCGGCATCTGTGAGGAGTTTCGTGGCTTCCGCGACCCTAAAAGGATCGTCTAGGCGGAGCGAGACACTGAGATCTGGGACGTTGATTTGGAGGGTTCGGGCACGTTTGAAGCCCAGTACGCCGCGGAGGAAAGTGAACCAGTCTACTGCTGCGGCGCCGGACTGGGGGCGGAGGTAGTAGATTGTTGTTATGCCATTTAGGGAAGTCCAGATACAGAGTGTTTTGTCCAGGGAGGAGAACATATTCGCACCCACTTGCCGCAAAGAAAGAGGGATCTCGTGCTTGGGCTTCTTCTTACTTTTGCCGAGTTCTTCCGCTGTAGCAGCGATCACGCGAGTCTGATAAAGCTGCAGCACGCTTTCTGCCTCTCCAACATCAGATTCTGCGTGCTGGGTTCGCCGACACACAACCATGTACTCCCGCCATTTGTCCAGTGGCTGCGTCACTACTCCCGCAGATACTTTCTCGTCGAACTCCTTGCCTACTGGCTGTCTCGTGACGTCTATGCGGACAAGCATGCGGTCCATTTTCAGGACCTCGCCATCTTTGACTTTGCTCCATGTCAGCGCACCACGGGAAGCTAATCGCCGAGCTCGCTGCCGAAGTTGCTGGGTAGTGGTGTTGTCTGCGAAACGGACTGTGGATTGCTTAACAGCAACACTATTTATTGCTTTGGAAGGCTGAGCATGGAGCGTAGTACTCCCATCCGTCTGGTTGGGCAAAGCATCCACGTACTCCGTCCTTGTACTGCGGGCATCATCGCGCTGCTGGCCATGGAGCAGACTCGTAGTACTGGTCCCTGCTCCAGTCTCGGCGCTTTGACTAGAAGGCCGTGGTGTCTGCTCGGTCGCTGGTGCCGGTGCTGGTTGTGACTGCTGCGCGGTAAAAGTCGGGGCTCTTTTGCTATCGCCTGACTTGGTGATGTAGTGGCGGTACCATTGCTTCCTATGGCTTTTGAGCCAGCCTTCGGGGATGGGGCCTATGAAAGTACGGCGGGTGGTGGCGTGGAGGTGGGCTGGGGTCGAGTGTTCGAGGCGCGCGGAGGTGTGGGGGGTGCTCATCTTATTACGGTGTTGTGTACCATGGCGGACAGGTGTGTTTGGGTATGTTTCTGTGCAAGGGTGGTGAGTCGCGAAGGGGAGTCGCGGTTGGCGCTGACGTAGGCGGCTGAAAACGTGGTTGGGCAAAAGGAAACGAGACGACATCTGCTTTCAAAGGCTGACATGGACCTGTAAGATACCCCAAAAGCTACTTGTTGGCCGGGTGTTGGCCTCAGCACTGGTCAAGAGTCCTTCCAGGCTGCTCCAGTGTAGCCATGCCCGAGACTGTGTGCATATGCATGGCTTGCGCCACATACAGCCTTACCTTGTCCCAAATCTCTGATCCAGTGTGATATAGGGCTCCATGGTCTCGGGAGCACGCAAACTGCCACGTAGTCAGACCCTACAGTATGCGACTAATAAATACCACAACCAAAGAGCTCGAGATATTCTTGCAGCCGCCAGCATACGCTATCCTCTCCCATAGGTGGGCGGCTACTCAACAAGAAGTCTCTTTCGAAGACTACACACTCGTGACCGGAGTCGACAATGGCCTCGAACCACCCTTTTACGCCAAGCGTGCAGACTTGATTCGCAGCAGATCAGGCTACCACAAGATCGTAGCCTTCTGCGACTTTGCCCGCCAACATGGCCATGCTTATGTCTGGGTGGTGCGTATGTGGACGGCGTGAGCATAACACTTGCTGACTCTTGAAACCCTTGGCATCAGGATACCTGCTGCATAGACAAGCGGAGCAGCGAGGACTTATCTGAGTCTATCAACTCCATGTGGGCTTGGTACGAGCGCGCGTCTATCTGCTACGTGTACATGGTCGACGTCCCTTCTTTGCTTGCTGGTCAGGTTGGCTATTTTGAGTCTCTTGCAGCCAGTAAGTGGTTCACCAGAGGCTGGACACTTCAAGAATTGCTCGCGCCCTGGCAGCTCGGTTTCTGCACGTCCGAGTGGGAAATCTTTGGGCATCTGAGCAAGATGCCCAGTGTTGCCAATGACGCCGGCTTCGTCGATCAGCTGTCCGAAACAACTGGGATCGCTCAGCAGTATCTGATTGCCAACCATCGCTTTTCAACGGCCAGTGTCGCGGAACGCATGAGCTGGGCTTCTGGTCGGCAGACATCGCGGGAGGAAGATAAGGCTTACTGTCTGTTAGGCCTGTTCGGCATTAATATGACGTTGCGGTATGGTGAGGCTGGTAACGCCTTTCTTAGGCTGCAGAAGAAGGTTTTCCAGCGGACGGGGGACGTCTCCATGTTCGCGTGGAGTGCAGAAGGGACCTACTGCTACTGGCCGGAAGGCATTGCATTGGGTCAGAAAGGGATCTTGGCTGCCGACCCGAGCTGTTTCAGCAGTGCATCGAGTGCAGTGTGTCATCCGAATACCGGGCCAAGCGATATGCCCGTGTCTCACCTTCCGGCGTGGTCTACGTGTGCTAAATTGGTTTCCGAAAGTCGGCAGCCCTTCGCCTCGGGCACCCCGGACGATGCCATAGAATATCCGTGGGATAATATCCCTTATCAACGTAATCAAGAGTTCTTTGAACGTGAGCACGACCTGTTCGCTGCGATAGATTCTGAACTGCTCCCAGCGCAGCAAGACGTGCCTACGGTAGGCGAGAATCACCAGAAGACAGTCGTGCTCTACGGCTTAGGCGGTATCGGAAAGACGCAGATTGCTTTGGAGTATGCTTACCGCCGCAAGTCCGACTTCGATGCCATCCTATGGTGTAACGCTGAAAGAGAGGAGACTCTCGCGCAGTGCTTCATGCATCTAGCAGAACGCTTGGGGATGGCGATGAACGGCCACGCTATCGCGGACCTCTGTACACTCATAGCCCTGCTGGCCATGAGCTCTGGAACTTGGCTGGTAATCATTGACGGTCTCGATGAGCTTCATGATATGCACGACCACTGGCCGCACTCTGCCAACATTTCGGTTCTTTTAACAACACGCAACGCCCGTCTGAGCTATGAAGTGTCTACGGTAGGCATGGAGGTCCCTCCACTGACAGCCAGTGAAGGCTCAGAGTTATTGCGACGATCCATACTTACTCCCCACGATGTGGAAGAAGAAGCGGCAGCCGCGTCACTCACTAGGGAATTGATGGGTCTGCCTTTGGCTGTTACGCAAGCCACGTCATTCATTCGCGAGCAACATTTGACTTTAACGGAATACCAGAAGCTTTTGAATAGCTACAGCGACATAGCCTCTTACAAATCAAGGTCTGTGCAGGATGTGTGGGAGACATCGTATGCAACGATATCTGGAGAAGCCCGGGATCTACTGAATCTGCTCTGCTTCTTTCATCCGCATGGGGTAGATCAGAAGATTCTCATTCGTGAGAATGGGGATTTGATGAGCTCCGCAGCCGGCTCGTGGGAAAGCTTCGAGCTGCATCAGCTCGCAACCGAGCTCATACAAGTAGGCCTTGTACGCCGGGAGCCAGGCAATGCCATTCTCCATATGCACAGACTCGTGCAGTCGTTCGTACGGTCGCAGCTACAGTCCGATACCACCAGAACAGAGAAATTGTTCGACCGGGCCGCATCCATCGTCTTGAGTGCTTGGCCCAAGACTCGCAACAGGAATGTGAACGTCTCACCTCGTGTTGACCGCTGGCACAGATGTGCACCGCTGCTCCAGCATGTCGAGCACCTAATCGAAGTTATCAAAAGCGAATCGTTGATCACGGTAACGAAGTTCAATTGGCTGTTGACCGAGGTGGCGGCATATTGGTGTGAGAGGGGAGATCCTGCGCAAGCGGATCTAATGCTACTTGCCGTCGAGGCTGTTGAAGACCCCGATCACGAAGACACGTTGTCCCTTGCATGTTTCGTTAACAGGGTACGATCTTCTGTCTTTGGATTAATGAACGAGCCTGTGGCACAATTACGGTATGCTACTATCGCGCTACAGTTCGCACACCGCTTAGGCACGAATGACCTCAAGAACAGTCTTCTGCAGTCAGGAAACGTTGGTCTGGGATTTGCTTTACTGCGGAGTGAACGTTACGATGCGTCTATATCGGCGTTCGGAATGGCAAAATCAATATCTGTGGAAACTTGCATGGGCCAGTTACATCTCGTCCAATGCGGCCTCGGCCATGCACATTGTCTTCTCGGGAACCCGAGCGAAGCAGGAAAGCACTTCCTTCAAGCACTCACCGAGCGTGAACGGAGCGTTGGCGTCAATGATCGAGAATCACGCTGGCATGTCGAACTCGGGCCGCAACAATCGACCAGCATCTGCTAACACATTGTAGGACTGGCGATCTCCTGTACGCCCTTGGGGACGTGTACGCTGTGCTAGGAAGGCTACACGATAGCTTCTCGTATCACCAACATGCACACAAGCAGTACCTTGGCACCGTAGGGCTCAGCCACCCCATCACCGGCCACGCTGCTTACAAGGTTGCTGGCCATCACCTGCGAGCTCAGGCTGCGGACGCAGCTATGTACGATTTGCAGTCCACCCCTTGTGTTATGCATGCTGAACATTGCCAGATTCCTTCTCGAGCAAGCATTGAATACCTACGACGATAGATCGTTCCTCGGCCCTCACATAGCCAGAACTCGCTTTCGTCTCGCGAGTGCTTTCGGGGCTGTCGGCCGTGACACGGAGGCGTATACAGAAGTCGGAGCTGCGGGGGAGGCGTATATGCTCATGGTGCCCACGTTCGAAGGGGACTGGACCGACCTTACCGAGTCGCATTTTGACAAACTGGTTGGATACGATGCAAGGTGATGGAAGTGCTTCTACTGAGGTGCAAATCTACCATGCCTTTTTGATCAGCATTCCAGTCTGCCGCCAATGTCCTTGCTGCTCAGTGCCACGATCGCCACTCCCACTCTCTGGCCCAGGGCGATCCTCTCCTCCCAACAAGAGGTCATCACCGCCATCCTTGCGAGGCAGCCAGTCTTGAAAGACACGCCGATCGTACTTCGAAGACTTTTGCGTGCAAGTGACTATCCAGGTCGAGGACTTCCGCTTATTGTAACGACGGACTGTGAGCATCCAGTTCTGCGAAGCGTTTGTACGCCCTCAATCGATGGAAGTGACACATGACGGTGGCCAAATCAGTGTAGCCAGCCTCATAGCACTCTTCATTCTGCCTCTATCTTCCCTGACACTTGCGTTCCTACTTGGACAGAAGGGGGCTGCCGTAGAATGTCCGCCGATCGAATTTGCAGATACTCTCACTTGTGGAACATGAGGCAACGACTTTGTTACCAGCACAACCAACACGCAACTGTACATGGTTTACATGGGTTCATTCATCGCTGCATTCTCCAATGAGTGTTGTCCTCACTTCTCTTCACTTCTGAGCCGAGAAGCCCGGTAATCCGTTGACCTTTCCACCTCCTAGTTGCAGCAGTCGCTGGAACAGTACATGTAATCCGCCCAGCTGCAGATGCCACTGAACCCGTTCGAGCACGTGCTGACAGCCCCTGTGTTCAGATCGCCCACATGAAAGCATGGACCGGAGCCCGTACCCCCATCGCTGAAGGTATTGGTGTAGGTCAAAGCTCCATAATCGAGCGTGACCTCGCAATTGCACACCTCGAAATGGAACGGGCTTTCCTCGTCGTCCGACTCCCCTGCGTCAGCTCCGCCTGTGTCCCAGCAGGTGTCTATGAGGCGATGTCAACAATACCATTGCGGTGCGTTGGGGGAAAACTCTTCCGCATACCGTGAGAAGAGCTGATGGCAACCCAGTAGTCATCGGGATCTCCTGGCTGGCAGCCATCCTCGGGGCTTTCGCAGGATCCGGTGGCTGGGCAGTGCCTTCTGCCGAAATGGAAGTCGGCTTGGACCAGAGTGCTGGTCAAAGCGAGAAATGCTGGCAGCAAGAGGGTGAGGGTCTTCAGTGAAAGCATGATGAGGGATGAGGGTGCTTGGTTGGTCGTAAGATGGTGGTGAAGATTTGTGTGTCAGTTAATGGGGGTGGACGTAGGCCTCCTTTATATTCCTCACTCTTTCTTGCATCTTCACCGTCTTCACACTCACCGCGAGATCAACATCTTTGCTTGCCTGATCTGTCCATCAGTCAACGCTACCTGCACAGCTACATCCTGATCTGCATTGCCATGACGAATGCAATGACAACCAACATGATCCACTTGCAAGCGAACGGCAACACATGCATGCAGCACGACAGAGGATTCGCAGGTGGTTGTGCTCGAAAACTTTCGAGCGAAGATCGGGCCTCAATTCAGTCCCTTGTGTAACTTACTTGTTAGGGTAGCTGCTTGCTGCAGTCGGAAGGCACAGTACGTTGATACGAAAGGCGTTCGATCGGCAATGCCCACAATGGGGGTTCGAGCTGAAGTGCGGCGCTACGCCATCGCAGGGAGATGTTGTAACCGACGTTCCGTTGTACTCCTGCAGAAGACGTGTCATAGTGTCCAAAATTCCAGCGAAGAAGTGCAAGCCATAGATCGAGCTTATTGTGTTCGAAATCTATTCATCAGTCTTTCAGCTCAGGTCTTGTCGTATATGGTCAAGACAAGGCGAGCATACTGAGCTTCGGCATGCTTGGTAAGTCTTGTGTGGTTTACCAAGACAGCCAATACGATCAGCAGCCCACTAAGCCAAGCGAGTGGGGTACGATACATGGTGTCTGCTAAGGCTTGTTCTGGAAGTGAGGTGTTTGGCCACCACTGCCTCGAATGGGCCATCAACGAGATTACGGCCGTAGGGCTTGGCGAGAGACGTATGCGCGGAACGGCACCTGTATCACTTATCAGGTGGGATCGTTGTCGTCTCCCGTGCTGCCATTGCGAGGTCAAATTTTGCATATCCTAAGATATGCGTCCAGCACGCCTGTTCCGATCGGGTGGCAAGCCTCTCTTCTGGTGGTCGAAAATATCCATAGCGTGACAAGCCGCCGTCCAAAGCGCGGACTGAGGTCGGACAACTTATCAAATAAGGATCCTAGTGTCCATGCGAGTCCGACTCCACATCTCGCACATATAGCGTTGTTGATACAGGCTCGGTCCACTGGCACTCCTGTATGATGGCAGAAGTCAAGGCTACGAATGCTGATCCAGCGGCATGATCTTGAGAGCCTATAGGGCCGCGGAGGCTCCACTTAGTGGTCCCCGAGATGTCTAGGGCGCTCCACTATGTCGAACTTGTCGGACTAGAAGTCGAGTGTGGTGGCAAGCGGTGACATCCCGATACAAGGGCAATCCCGTGTCAGTTGTGAAGGTAGGTGTTTCATGGCTGGGTTCGCCGGCAGGCTTCTCATACTGTAGCACGGTGAGTAAGGGCAGGAGGATAGCGACGCCTGGGCTAAATCGAGCAACGAACGCTTCGCATCAGCATGGCTGTATAAGCACGGTGTGGGAGCTTCGGCGCAGTCGCTTCTACTTCTGCAGAGCGTTATCGTCGTTCTGTAATGCCCGTTAATTGTAGGGAGTCAACCATTACTGCCTTTGAACTGCTCTCCACTCACGAATGTTTGAGCGTACACAAGCCCGCAGTGATCTTTTGATCAGCTATCACGAAGGCACTGCAGGAAGTCTGTACGATCTGTGAATCAAGTGCTTTTGTATTACATACATCATGAAAGCAGTACTGTGTGTCCCGAAGAACGAGATGCAGTCGCCCACGGACTGTCCGCGGCGATCGAATGCGGCATGGCGAGCTTGGCATGGCGGAGGCTTCTTTGTACGCCATGCTATGCCTTCCTCCTCCATCATACTCCCCCACCTCGCTATAACGGTCAATAATCATCTTGGACGCCTGAGAAGTATGCCTGGATCCACGCTGTGGGTAGCCAGGAGAGCCGTGCGTAGTAAGCGCCCGCTAAGCACGATGATGGCCAAAGAAACGATGCAGGCGCGAGTAGCTGTGGTGAAAGAATGAAGCACAATACTCGAACAAATGGTAGCAATGGTTGCCGCAGTACTTGCTTGCCGACTGCAAACCTTGCAGTCGTACGCCTGGAGTTGTAGCTTTTGCCGGGAAGGAACATAGCGGGTCGTAATCTCCTCAAGCTGGCATCTCGCTCACATGTTGTTGCCAGCGGCCGACAGTCTGGCAATCATGCGCACTCTGGAACGCTGGTCCAACTGCGCAGTCGACGTATCCGGGTGCAGCGTCCAACGTCGCGCCTGCGCAAGCCATTGCACATCTGCAGTGGTCCAGGTCGTGTTGCCCACCTGCCTCGCATACAACACCGCCAGCGTAAGATGATCGCAGTCTTCGGGAGCCTGGAAGTTCAACCATCCCACGCCAATATCGTGCAGGGTCCTGGTCTCGAGGTTGTTCGCAACGTTGGTGCGCGGGGCATACGTGCTGGGGATGTAGTTGTTGGTCGGCTGCACGTCGTTCGGGTTCGCGCTCGGCGACCACCGTGCGACGTGAGGGAAGAGTTGTCTTCCGGCTTCCTCGATGTGCTGCCTTAAGACGTCGGTGCGACGCTTGATTGCTGCCGGGTCCGTGATACCACAACGGAGAAGCGACGTAGCAGCCATGAGCCTCACATTCCAGCCGTTGCTGATGCCTCTCAAGATGACCTCCGGGGTCTGAGTGCTGTGCGGCAAGGCCATCAACGCGCCGGGCAGACTCATCGACACACCTGGGGGAAAGCGAGCTCGCGCGTTCACCGAATTGCCGTCGTTGAGGTCGACTCGATAGCCCACCCGCACGATGCCTCCAGTTGTCTGATGCGTTACTGGTCGAACGTACGGCGGAATTTGTAGTGCAGCAGGGACGGCGGGATTGTGTGCAGGAAACACTGCAGCAGGGTTTGGAAGCGCTGCAATGGGCGCTACTGGGCCGAAAGTCAACATGTTGTTGTTGTTGGCTGTCGGTGCATGGTTGAAGATGAGGCCGTTGTTGGCGATGGGCGCGTGAATGGGCGCGTGAATGGGCGCGTGATTGAAGACGGGGCCGTTGTTGAAGATTGGGCCATTGTTGAAGACGAGGCTGTTGACCGGCGGCTGTGCGTTGTTCACAGATGGTAGTGGAGGCCAGGCTGGTGCGGTGTTGAAGAAGACGGGGCCGTTGTTGGTTACGGTATTTGCGGTGAACATGGCTGGTATAGGAGGAAATGCCGGTGCGGCATTGATGTTCATAACCTGCTGGGCTGGTTGCGCTGCGTGTGTGAGGACCATCTGCCCGTTGGTCGCTGCCATGGCCGGAACTGCGGGTACTGGAAACGTGGGCTGATTGCCCATCTGAGGCGCATGGGTTGCATGGAATCCGTTTGTGGCCGCCTGGCCGAACGAATTGGAAACGAGGCCACTTCCTGCGAAGCTGTTTGAGAATGAAGCGTGGTTGTTTGCGCTCGGACGGTTAAATCCGTCGCCGGTAACGCGATGAGTAGACGTTTGTGGCGCAAACTGCCTTGCTGGTGGGTTGTGGAAGTACGGCTGGCCTTGGAACATGGTCTGGGTATGGGATGGTGGCTGATAAGCCGGACCGTGAAAGCCGGGCATGTTTGACCGATGGTACGCTCCTGAAGCAGAAGGTGACCCGTCTTCAGCGTCCTCGTCGTCCTGGTCTGGGAAGATTTAGTATCGTACGAATAGCATGGATGCAGGTTGTGCACTTACCCGTCTGCAGCATAGTTGGGTTGCGTGCGAAGGTGGCGCGATCATCACGACTGCGGTGCGCTTGATCTGCGAGGGATGTCAGTCGCATAATTTGTGAACAGGGAATACCGACTTACACTGTTGCTGACGCGTTGGTCGAGTGAGCGTGTCTGCGTTGGACGCCGCGTCGACAGTGCTGGCCATATCGAACTTGTTGTTTGTAGCTCTTGAGGCCGGCAGCTGGTTGTTATTGAAGGAGTTTGTGAAACCGAAGCCATCCATCTTGGCGGTCTGTGGCTCGAGGATCACAAGGTGGAACGTGCTGTGTGTTGGCGACGGGGTCCTGCACAAGGGTAGCCAGCGATGATGGTTTCGAAATGCGCTGTTTGCAAGGCGATGTTGGAGCAAGGTGAAAGTTGGATGGAGGAGCTTGATTCTGGCTTGGCGGGACGAGATCGGAATTGGCGCTAGCGTCAACGTCAAGCCCTCACCAGAAGCGGAAGGAGCATCGGATGTGCAGTCGGCCCGACGTACAACAATGCATTGTTGTTTGTAGGGCTGATCTCTTGTTGCTGGAGAACGAATGGTAGTCAAAGATCTCCCATGGAGCACCTCTGCAGGGCCGCCCAGATCGCAAGAGGACCATCTTCGAAGCATTATTATACATGAACGACGAGCCGTGGCATTGCGAAAGCTACAAGATGTCACTTATCGAAGAGTGTATAAGAAGCAATAATTTATCATTCTTCGGCAGCCTGAAGGGCCAACGAGCTATGTAATATCTATTGCAACGGCTGTCATTGCTTGCTCTGAAGGCGCATTCGAGGTCAGCAAGCCGCAGAACAAAGAGATGCTTGTCCCTATCGGCTATCCCAGCTCATTCAGCTCCGAGAAACGAAGCGCAAGGAAGATGCAGCGCCACTCCTCCGCCATACCATCACATGCTCTCGCCATGACGCTTAAGATACTGACTGGATACCGATTCCTGTGCGAGAGCGCCCTTTTGAGCGCGTTATCGCCCATTGACTCTGTGAAGACGCCGGAACAATGAATTGCTTGTCGTTTGGGGATGAGGCTGTTTTGAAGATGCTGTAAAGTACTCCGCGCGGCGATGTGTGATTCGGGCCGCTGCTTAATCCAGCTTCGCGGTCACACCTGCAGCCTGAAGTAGAGCGATCATGCGAACCCGGCTGTCTTGATCCGCGGTTGGCGAGTGAGCTTCAGCTGGCAGCATCCAGCCCTGAGTATGGCCATCAGCAACTCTGCAATGCTGACCCAGCAATGTGGCATCTGGGCTTCCTTCGCTGGAACGTTGACTCCAGCCTCGAGGTCAACGCCGTGGCCAGCTAGCCTACGAATGCCAAGCACGTTCACGAAAGTAGGCAATGCAGGACCCAGAGTGTAGATTGTTACAGCCGTAGGCACGACGGGGTTGTTCCGGGGATGTGGCGGGTTCGCGTTGGCGACCATCAAGTTCAGCGGTATGCCGAAAAGCACGCCTGGGGCGACGACCGGAGCTGGAGCAGACGGAGCGTTTGCCTGAGCTAGTACAGCGACCGGCGCATTGACCGGAGCAGGTGGCGCGGGCGGCGTATAGCCGACGAGCATCTGCGGCTGGCCCAGGTCCGAGCTTGAGATGCGGCCATCAGAGATCGCCACGGTGTCATAATACATCTCGTTGTATTGCAGAAAGCCATCCTCCCCGAGCACGTACTGGTCCGGCATAAGTTCATTCATACCACTGTCCATTAAAAAGTCGTTCTGGGTTGCTTGCGACGATGCATGGTGTTTGGGAGATCTTGAAGTCGCCGAATCATGTCGGTGCCAATGTTGATCTCGAGGCTGGTTGTTTGAGCCGTACTGTGCAGGTGGAGAAAGCTGATACTCCCCAGATCCCTGGTCAGAGGGACCGAAGAAATCATCGAAGTCTTCACCTAGAAATTAATCAGCATCGACTCTGCCTCTGATGGATGATTGTTTTTTTTACTTGGGAACAGCTGGTACTCCCCGTAGTAGGGTCTGGGTCGAGGCTCTTGCGCAACGCTCCGACGCATCTCATCTGCAAGATACTGTCAGTCAAATGGATTTGCGGGTCTGTCGAGTTACTGGTAACTCACACGGCGCGCTACTTAGTGGTCCGGTGTACTGGTGAGTCTCGGACGAGCCGTCGTGTGTCTCGTACCTCTCCTCGAGCTGCTTGCGCGAGATCTCCTTGGTGTCGCTGTGGAAAGAGAATGAGTTGAAGCTCTCCATTCTTGAGCACAGCGAGCGGTTGTCGGGAGGAGTGTGAGTTGGCAACACGACGCGGTGAGGACTGTAGTAAGGTTGAACGGTGTTGTCAAGAGCGCGTGAGATCAAGGTCGAGTATCGGAGTGTTGTTCGAGTTGTTGTTTGCAAGGCGGCAACACCAGAAAGTCAAATTCCGCGTCGACCAACTTGGAAGGAGCATCGGAAAGGGACGGACCGAAGTGTCGTAATGTGCTGCCGGCCGATTCGTTGTACATCGTCGCTGAATGGAACTCCGAGGAGCCAGTAAGACAGCTGAAGAGCATGTATGGTTATACGTGTACCGATGCTAAGACCTGAATGGCACCGTAGCACCGGTGTGCAAGAATCACAGCAATGGCCCGGCGAAAGTCTATACGGGACGTATCGAAGAGTGTATAAGAAGCATCGATGTACATCTTTCACAGCCTCAATAGCCAACGGGCTATATGTATGATCTACTGCGCAGGCTCCAGCAAGCCGCAGAACAAAGAAGCGCTTGTCTCTCTCGGCTACGCAGCTGATGCATTTCGAGAGTCGCAAAGCGCAAGGACCATGCTATGCTACAAGATGCAACACTCTGCGCCTCAGCAGCCCGCCGGCAAGTAAGCAGATGCAGTGAAAAGCGGGACATGCTGGCCGATCGTTGCGCCAGTGTCAAAAAGCACCATCGCTTGTTCGTTGTCGGAGCACATTACTCTTCTTTCGTCTCCTAATCCGACTCCTACTGCGTCCATCGAGCTTGCCTCCCCATTGCCACAAGCACACGATTGAGCCCTGATCTGTCCGCATTGACTGGCGCCGACGGTAGCGCGCCAGCTGGCAGGACGAAGTTGTGCAGGACCGCCATCGCTGGGATGTTGTCGGTAGTCGAGATCGTGTCGTTGTGCTGTACCGCATAATCGACTGCTTGCGCGAGGAACCATTTGTCCTGTGGACACGGCGGATTCACCACACCCTTTGCAAGGTCTATCAAGCGAGGCGCTGGGACCTGTCTGAGGATCTTCCTCTTCGTGGGCAATTCAACACATCCTGCCAGGCTGTAGTCTGTGGTGGGTGGCAGGTCGTGGCTGTTGTTCTCTGCAGTCCAATCCTTGTTCCCCGACACGTGCTTGCCACTGCTCAGAATCTGGTGCTTCACTGTTTCGGCGCGTTTCTTGATGAGAGCCTGGCTGTTGTAACCACGCGCATGGAGTGAGATCAATGCAATTTCGGCACTCGTTAGGCCATTTCTGAGCAGCCGTAAACCAAACTTCGGTCGCTTGGAAAGGTGCGGAAGGTAAGTGAGCGTCTCAACGGCTCCACCAAGGCACAATGGTGAAGCAAAGTTCGTGTCCGGCACGCCATCGAACTCGGTGTTCTGATGCTTTGATCGGAAGAAGAAGTTGCCCTTGACAGACACGCCGTGTATAATCTCTCGGCCGTCCTGATCCAATATAGCAGTGCCGCCTGATCTGCGAATGTAATCCTCGGGCGATGGGTCTTCTTGCTGGAACTCATACTGCCTGTTCTGTGCACCAGGCAGATGGAGTAAGCTCGCCAACCTCGCCGCGCAGCTGGCAAAGCTGGCTCGATGGCCCTTGATATGCACTTTGAACTTGGACTGGTGGCCTTCCACTGGTCCAGAAGGTGCCGGAAAGTCTTTGCCGCTTGAAGCCAAACCGCCGACGAATATGTCACTGCTCATATCGGCACTGAATGCAGAAGACACAGCCTGTGCGTTTGCATTCGAGTCAGGCAAGTACTTCTCGAAGAATTCGTCGTTCAGCCACCCGAGTTCGATCTCCTCGTAATCCGACTGCGTGAGCTGGGAGCATGGCTCTAGTCCGGAGCTGCTTTCTTGATGTAACGAGGCGTTCGTCTCAGTGCTCGCCTGGTCTGGGTGGATGACACTTGGCAGTTCGTTGGGCTGCTGAACGAGCAACGGAAGCTCAGGCACATAACGTGGGCGGGCGGAAGACTTAGCCACTTGCTGATAGGTCGCTGGACCCTCTCTAACCTCGCTGCCACCAAGACCAGAGATCTCTGGATGTACACCTGCGACGAGTCAGTGCGAGTCTCTCAGACGGATGGTTTATGCCTACTGTTGAACTGATCTCGTGGGACAGTCACTCCGCCGAAGGTGTAGTCAGTGTCCACGGCGTTGTTGTGATACATCCAGACTAGACATGGGATCAGCAGCGGCTCGCGCATGTCGAGGGAAGGGGACTCACAACCAGGGTCGACCATGCTATCGCTGGATGATCCTCTACCGAAGCCGAAATCTCTCGTCGCCACATTGTCCTCCTGCTCCTGCTCTTGCCCGTTTGCTTGCATCGCCGATGTGCTGGCTGATGATGTAGTAACGCTCTCTTCCGTTGCCTGCACGCGCGGTGGGAATAATGAGAGCGCCAAAGGTGCGCTAACATCCACGAGGTCGTCGAAGTCGAACAGAGGGTGATCCATGGCTGGTGTTGAATCGTTTGGTGAACGGTGCGTAACCAACGTCGCTGGTGTATGAGGTGGTGTAGATGGTGTTGATGTTGATTATTCGAAATATCGACAGAGTGTGAAAGTGCAGTTCACTATTGATCAAATTGTGGGGCAGGACGATTGTGGAAGGCACAGAGATCGAGGCTCCACCACGTGCGGACCTCGCAGCATGAAGCATTGGATGCTGGAGCCACAGCTGGCGTTTCTGAGAGCTGCTGCTACTCATATCGAGAGTTCATCGCATTGGACGGGGTTGGAGTTCGATTCTAACGCATGTGTGATATATACGAACGATGGAGTATGAAGATAGCATCGTCGAGCCATGGCGTTGGTCCTTGATGAAGGATAGTCGCAGGAGGAAGGACGAAGACAGCCAGCGCGGCTTTTCAATGTGTTCATCTTAACGCTTGCTACGAACAAAGTGCTTTCCCGTTAAGCAACGGCGCGGATGTACGCCCGCGAGAAACAACGCTAGAAGCATGCCATGCCACCCTTTGACGACCTACCAGGCCACTGGAAGCTTTGTGGACTCAAGTCAAACCAACCTTCCGTCGTCCCAACGCCACGCTGTCCTGAAACCCCAAGCTAATGTATCATGGGCGTCCATCATATCTCGACTACTTTATCTCTCAGCCGAACAGCCGAGTGTGCGCCTCGGTGTCACGGTTCTCGTTTGCACCCGTGGGTGCAGCAGGCAGGGCGAAGGTCGGCAGATCGTTCTGAATGATGCTGGCCCAGTTTGCAGTGGTGAGGTTCCGTCCTGGGTTAGCGACAGCGAATTCCAGACAGGCAGTGACGTACAACCTGTCGTTGCCGACCGGCCAGTTCGCGCGAGGGACGCAGTTCGCGATGTCGATGAGGCTTATGTCGGTCCATCGCCCAGTGCTTCCGCCGTTGCCATACTGCTCGCGCTGCCTCCAAGCCGCGGTCGTCAGGTCGTTCTGCAGCCCGACGCGTTTGACGTAGTCCTCGGTTCTCCATCTTCCAACCCCATTTGGCTCTTCCAATTTGCCAGCCTTGGAGATCTGCTGCTGAAGGCGGTTGACAGCTGTCGTATTGATTGTGCCATTGTACTGGTTGACCGCACGCTCCTGGAGCTCAGCAAGCTGCTCTCGACTGAACCCATTTCGGATAGCGCGCAGGATGGCTTCGGGGATGAGGAAGCAAGCCGGGAAGAAGACGTTTAACTCCATGATGCTGATGTGTACGCCGCCCGGAAGACGCACTTGGCAAGTCGGACGACCACGCAAGAACTCTCCTTTCATGCGACGTTCGGGCTTTTCGTCAACCTCGTCAGCCTCCTCGCTTGATGGTGACGGCTGCGCAGTTCGACTCTTCCGTTGTACCTTGGATGGGGCAATCGGACGAGGCGCACCGACTGGCTGCGAGGGCTGACTGTTGTTGGCACCTTGGTTGCGACCACTCGTCTGGATGTTGTTACGGCCCATGAGCTCGTTCACGATCTGGTTCGCCTCTTGCGAAACCTGGCCCGGCCTCACGCCCAACATCAAGCGGAGCAGCGCTTCTTGTTCAGCTTGATCTATAATTCCGTTAGCAAAGGCTCCACGCGGATCACAACCTGTGATAACTTACCGGCGCCACTCAACACAACATTCGGAGCGTCCTCAACTGTGAACATGCGTTGTTAGTGGAAGCAAGCAGCCACGTTTCTGTCAATCAACACTTACAGATCCCTTGCTCTTCGATGTGGTTACACAATCTAGCCCAATGCTCTGAGAGCGCCACGTACTCTGGAGTGTTGATGGTAAATGCTATCATCGAGTCAGCATGCAACCACAAGCCTTAAGGTGCCTGTATACCCACCGTTCATGATGTCGAACACGGAACGAGTCTAGTTGATTGAGTTGCGGAGGTGCTTTATGCCTTGTGTGAGTTGTGACGACGCCAAAGTACAATGGAGAGTCGACAGGTTGTTGTTGTAGGCTATGGATGATGATGGATGTTGTTGATGTAATGTTGCAAGTGCAGTGCTGCGGGAAAGGTTGAAGAACTGTTTGAATTAAGGTTCATTGTGTTTCACATGAACTCGGAAGTCTCCGGAGATGGAAGGTACACATATACGTGAATGATAGGACGAGTAGCGACCCAGTGTCGCATTGCTTGACCGCTGTCTGGTGCTGTGATCGAGGGTGGTTTGTACGATAATTTATACACGAGCACGTAGCATGGACGGGCCGATATGAGGCGAAGTGCCACAATCACAGCAGTCTAAGGAAGCAGGAACAGTAATGCATTTAGCTATCGTTGTACAGCAAGGCACAAAGCCCACTCGTCTTGAGCAAGCGACCGGGACGTCTTTCTGAAACACGCTTTGATTTACCAGTCCGGCTTGCTATAGCAAGCAAAGCAATAACACAATGTACACCCTATCGAGCTCAACACTCTTTCTGCCATCGTCACGCCTGAAACAGCCAGCTCCACATTCCTGCAAGCTCGAGACTGTTTGGATGATTGCGCTCTCCAATCTAACCACTCCCGCCAGCCGTTTGTCCAATACCGCACCACTGTTGCTTCACAACTCTTCCAAGACGCTCAGCCTAGTAGCCCTGAGTCTAGATGATCCACTCAATTTGTGATGTATCGAGGTTGAGGTGGGGGTTGTTCATGGCGAACAACAAGCATCTCGTGAATACGCCAGCGGCGGCACCGGTCGGGAACTCGTTTGCTGGCACGGTGGTATAAAAGTCCGCCAGTCTGACATGCACGAAGTCGATAGCTCGTCTCACGCCTCTGATGTAGTCGCCTTATAGCTCCCACGCAGCAGTCGTCAGGTCTGGCTGAGCACCCAAATCGTTACGTGCCTTCGTGGCCCTGAACTCGATGTCTGGACCGCCGACATCGACAACGACCTTAGCCGCAAGAGAAATCTGCTTACTTATCCGCTTGGCTGCGATCTCCTCATCTTGCGTAGATGGTGGACCACCAGGGCCGAAGAAGAGTGTGACGAGTTGTGGAATGGTGTATCCGTTGCGCACTGCACACATTGCGACTTCCGGAATCTGGTACCAGTTCGGGCCAAATGTCATCTTCTCTTGTTCGGTGATGATAGGATTGGGACCGAGGCTCTGCATTGGTGGTTGAGCGAATACAGGAAGCTTTCCAACCAACTGAGCACCGTGCTGAAGGTTCGGGTTCGTGCCCGGAACCAGTACAAACAGATTCTGCGCTGGCGGTGGCGGACGATGCACACTGTGAGGGCCGGGGTATTGTGTCGCGAAGCGACGAGGATCTGGGTTGCGGACGTTTAGGCGATAGATGGGTACGAGTGCGGCCAGATCGGCTACGCTTGGGACGGGGGGGTGGAACAGAACGGGAATGGCAGGCATCAGCAAGTTTGGCAAGACCATCTGCCAATCGGGTGTGCTTTGCCAGACCGAACGCTCGCCTTCGGGGTAGTTGCTGAGGAGCGGGCCTTGAGTGGGAATTAACAAGCTGAGCACGGGACGTCCGGCGGGTTCGTTCGCAGGCACTGCCATCTCTCAAGTCAGCCCAAGCACAAAAGCATTCGAACATAGATGACTGACGCGGGGCATTGTTGTTGTGGTTCATTTTTTTACCGCCGCTGGTGACTCGTAGCACCAGTTATCCACCCGATCGTGATGTGTCGTGAGAGTGCACCGGAGATGTAGATGCGTCGAGAGACTCTGCTGGAGGAGTGTCAGCAAGTGAGATACCGAAGCAGGACGCGCATCCTACTGCAGAGGCCGCCAAATATAGAGATGAGAGGTACGTACAGTTCAAGTTGGTGGTGGATGACTGTTTGATGCCAGTCGAAGGTGCTAAACGCGGGAAAGCGACCGCGGCGTCAAGGTGTTGCGTTTGCTCGAGTATGCGTTTTCGGCGTAGTCACTTCGTCGTTTCTGCGCGTGAGTGGTGTGAGCTTGTTGTGCAGATACAGCAACGGCGCTGACAGCGCGACGATGGTGAGGGTTGTAATCGTGTCGATTTTTGTTGTGGAAGGTCGAAGGAAAGCTGAGGAAGGCACGCGAACGCCAAGCGGAAGATCTGCAGCTCCCGCGATTTAGCCTCCGCTGCTGCATTAGACAGCTTCGGAGAACACCCATACCGCCTGGAGCGTCACTTTGACGAATCCGTGTGTTACTAGACCGCAGTCCTGCAAGTCGTCTGCGAGTGCAATGTCTCAAAAGAGGCAAATGTGTCGACGTATACAACCCTTGCCATCGTCAAACAGCCACTAATCGACAAAGGCTCCAGCGCTCGACTGTTTGGAAAGTGGCCTTGGCGGAGGGTCGTTGAGGGCATAGCCTGGATGGCAGTCATGAAATAATATAGCTGGTTCTGCAGGAGCATCTCCCGATGGTAGAGC
Source organism: Elasticomyces elasticus (assembly GCA_035926095.1). Lineage (NCBI taxonomy): Eukaryota > Fungi > Ascomycota > Dothideomycetes > Mycosphaerellales > Teratosphaeriaceae > Elasticomyces > Elasticomyces elasticus. The sequence goes on along the minus strand of JAVRQT010000009.1, from coordinate 1,244,448 downwards.
ATCTGCTGGCTGGTCCAGGTGGTCGCGTCACGACGCTCAATGCCCAGCCAGTCGGCACGCCATTGCAAGACCCGCCGACAGCTTTCGCGCAGGCACGAACCATGAGGACGACGACACTCCAGCCTGAAAATCGATCGTCTCCCGATCGCACAGCCATTGAAAGAAAGAAGACGTAGAGTCCAACAGACCGCGACAAAGATTTGCGTGAGTAGTGACCGGATCTGGCCGCATTCCACGGCATGGTCCCGGCGGGACGGCGCAACAAGACCGTCCATCTCTCCCAGGCGAAGTGAAGAATCATGGTCTGTTTCATTGGCATTGCGTCGTATATACTGGCGTGGTGTAAATCGAGTCTGATGGTAGCCGGCGACTTGAGCCGGTGGGGAGACGCTCGGCCGTGATGGAGAAAATCGAATGAGTATTTTCGGAGTATCTGCAAACGGTAGGTCGTATTTAACCATTGAGAGACAAAGCAGCATGACTTGGGCGAGGTGGAAGATATGTCTTCGCCGAAGAGCTGCAAGCCCGCCGTATAACCAGCGGAATGCAGTCCCTTCGCAGCAGATGCCACGTCTTGCAGCGGTCCCGTGTGCTGGTAACGATACCAACGCAGACAAATGCAGCCAGAATCCCGCAGCCCGCCATCACGCAAAAGACTGAGCGTCAGCGACAGCAGTATCGGCATCTCTTCCGCCAAGCGCTCGTGGCGGAAGCTGAGGACTTGACGCAGAGTCAATCTCAACGGCCGCCTCCAACATTTCGTAACAGTCATAGCCTGACACAGTCCATGTCGCACAACAGACTGGCCGAAAGACGGCGCATCCTGAAACCCGCAAATAGCGAGCGACCGGTGTATTGTCTGACAGGCTCAGAGTGCTATTGGAGTAGCAGAGATATCCAGGATCCGGATGGTTGCCACGCTCGCTGGCCGCGAGAGACAACGCTTGCCGGGCCGACCGGTTGAATGATGTCGCCATGGATGCCAGTCGTGGAGGGTTCCGCCGCGATGCCACGTCGCAGTCTATCATGGTCGCTGATCTTCCCAGGTCCTGGTATTGGTAGGAGATCAGGCTTTCGGATCCTCAATGGCTGGGGTGGCTCGCAGCAGGAGTAAGCATACGATTCAGGCGACGCCGACGTAGTGGCCTTACCGCACTCATCGAGCCTGAAGCGCCAGCAATTTCCGACAGCCTGAAGCTACGACATCACAGGAGATTGCTAGCCCACTGTCAACACCAGAGGGACGTTGATTGAGATCGCCGTAGCAGGTTGAGCTGGGTAGAGGTGTGAAGATACTGAGGGACTTGGTGAAGTCCCTAAGGGGGAAACGATGACATGCTCCTCTTGGGAGGAAGTAAGAGGCTGTGCATATGCAATGCTTGCCTGGTGTAGTCTGTTGATCAGTTGAAACGAGCGTAAAGTGTCCGAATGTAACGGGTGCTGCGTATTTGAGAGCTCTGTGGCCTGTTTGCTGGTCCTTTGAGACAGGACTAAAAGAACAATCAAGTTCTACACCATCGAACCTATCCGTGTCAAGCAGGCCGTGTCTCGCACCGTTGAGCCGACAGTTCCTTCGGTATCCTTCAATACCTCATGCAGCTCTGTCCCTGTACATGTAGGACCGAAGTCATCGTGTGCGATATGTGGTGTCAGGAGTCGGCAAGTCTTCTTGATGTCAGAACTCGCATAAGGCTGCGGTACGGTCCGTGATTAGTGGAACTCAATCTCGCCACCAAATCGCGTCCACCTCACGTCTTTACACTTCCAAAGCATGGCCAATGAACCTCATACTGACTTGAGCCATGTCAGACGCATCACTTTAGCCCATGAGTAGTGCTCAAACTCAAGACACGTCTTCTGAGACCACCGATAGCGAGAAAGAACATCCTTCGCCATCAGAATTTTCCAGCCCCGAAGCAGCTACAGAGGAGGACAATGATGCAGTCAATTCATCCGAAGAAGCATTTTCTCCAACTGTTGAAGCAGCAAGTACCAAGCATGGGCACCCCAAGAGAAAGCGGGTGAAGCGAACCGAGCCAACTTACCGTGAGCTCCTGAATCAGTCCATCAGTCATGCTGCAGGCCAACCCTGCGAGGCTATCGATGTCCTAGGACCTTCCCAGATAGGCGCTTCTTACTGGTCTTCAGCTGAGAAGGAAGCTTTATTCGGGGCGCTTGAGCGATGCGACCCGGGCAATCTGCCTGAGCTCTCCCGCGCTGTGAGAACCAAATCGAAAACCGAGATCCATGTATACCTACGACTTCTGCAGGATGGAGTCCTCGAGGCTAGCCGGATTGCTCAAACGAAGGACGAATTCAGCTTTGCTCATGTGCCAGCTGCATTCGAAGTGCCAAAGACATGTGAGGCTGCACTGAACAATGCCGCGGCCGATTTGGCTCGCAAGGTCGAGAAACTCGACGCAAGACAGGAGGAGGCGAGGCACGGGGCAGGTTGGCTTATCAACGAGGACCTGGCAGCCTTGATCGAAGAGCAGTTGCAATCTGCAGAAGAAACTGGGGCAGAACCTGAAGCAGATGGCAAGCGGTCTTCAGAAGAGCAGGAAGAAGCACCCAACCCATTGTTTCTCTCAGGCCAACTACTCTGCCCGGAAGCCTTTCTCCAGCTCTCCCGAAACCTCTTCATGAACGCCCCGCCCGAGTCCGGCGACAATTGGCGCGACCTCCTCGAAGAAGGATCTGGCCTCTCTGGCCCAGCAATATTCCGCACGGCCTTTGACGACTTTCATAACCTCGCCGTCAGCTTCACCCGCCGCCTTATGCAAGCCACGCTCTTCCAGGCCCAGTCTCGTCTCCGAGCAAGCGATGCCAGCAGGACGAACTGGACTCCTGTAGCCGAAGTCAAGTCCTTCGATGTCAGCACTGCCGGTGAGATGCTGGATCTGCGAACAGACTGCTGGGAATACTGGGCAAAGGTGCCGAGGCGTTGTGGGTTGGAGGTGTATACTGATATTAAGAAATACGTGGATGGGCGACCGGGGACGAAGAATGGAGTCAAGCTTGCTTATGATGAGGTAGAGACTGAGATGGGCTTGAGGCATGAACTGCACAGCACAGAAGATGATAGTGGCCGACCCCAATTCATGAAGAAGGAGCTAGCGGAGCATGATTTCGACAGCGACGACTTCACGGAAATCAGCGATCAAGGCAGTCAAGCAAGCTCGCCGCACAGTGCCTCGGACGTCGAAGGCGGCGAGTCCTCCAACAACTCGGGATCCGGAGGCAGTATCAAGGAAGAACCTCTACCACCGCGAAAGCGCAGACGAGCACTCAGCCCTGTAGCATTTGCAAAACTCGAAGACGAGTACCTTGAGACGCTGGATGTTAAAGCTGGTGCGCAAGAGACAGCAAGGTTGTGGAAGATGCTTGGGAAAGACAGAGGCGAACCTGATCTTGGCGAACGGCCTCAGCCCCCAACTATGCCTAGGGAACAGCTCGATGATAATAATCTGCGCGTCGATTGGAGAACCAAAGTAAACTTCGAGTCTTTGTGGGAGAGTAATGATGAAGCAGTGCCGGCCTCTGCGTTTGCGAAGATGGAGGAGCGTGGTCGAAGAGGCAGGGAGAAGAGGATGCGGTTCGCGGAGAAGTGGCTACACTCCGCCAGCGAAAAACCTCCTTGGTGAAGGCTTTCGTGTAGACCAATTCCGACTCGTCCTCCCACGACGGACTTCGATGCGGTCCAACGACACGATCCAACTCTTCCCAGACCTTTGGCAGGACTTCGGGGAATGCGCAACATGCAAGCGTGAATGTTATGAGCGTTGAGCTCGACGTATCACTTCCAGCTCCGAACAAGTTTCCTGCGAGCGAAGATATCTCCTTTTTCTGCAAGTTGTACTTCGATTGCTCTTTGAACAGATCGTTGATATAGCATGCTTGATCTGGGTCCTTCTGATGAGCTTCTTCAGCCAAAGTATAAAAGAACTCCTGGCCCCGTCTTCGTCGGCCAAGACCTTTGAAGATCCAAGGAAACAGCCGAGGTGAGAGACGTGCCAGCCACGGAAACGTCTCGAACAGCATCGGGAACTCCTTGCCAGGCACGTTGAGCTCGGCGGCTTTCTGCATGACAGCAATCACCTCCGTTATGATCGGATCCTCGATGCTGGAGACTCGCCTGTTGAAACCAATGATCGACACAACGCTCGCGGCGTAGCGCTCATAGTGGGCAACATACTGATCTGGCGAGCGAAGAATGTCGTATGCGACTAATTTGCTTTCATCGTTCTGGAAGCCACGATAGCGCCGCACTTGCTGAAGGCCCACACCTTGATGGGTGAGCTTCCGATGCACCCGCCACCGTTCACCGTAGTACATGGTCACCAGATTGGTGCCTGGGACCTTGGCATTTGGATCCGACGACTGCTGCATGTCTGTGAGCTCGGCAAACACGACCATCCGCGGTCTGGACGAGTACACCGCAGCCTTCTTCTCCAGCAATTCTGAAGCAGATTGCGCATCGTTGATCCAGACTGTAGGATTACGGCCGATCCAGAACGTGATAACGGGACTATCGAATTGCTTGGACAGCTGCTCGAAGTAGTACCAAGGCTTGACTTTGGGCAACAAATGCGTGTTGCCTATGATGGGCAAGGGCATCGGACCGGGAGGCTGTCTCACATCAGTATGCTCTGTGATGTAGAACGTTCCCGAGCCTTACCATCTTCTTGTGGAGCCGGAGCATGCGAGCATAGTCGATTAACAATGCAGCCAGTCCGGAAGCCACCAATATCGCCAATGCTAGACGGACGAAGGTTGATGTGAGAACATCCCCTACCGACGGGAGTCCTAGCGGACTGCCAATTACTGCCATTATTGCTCGGATGGTCGAGGTAGCCTCGCTTGCGAGCTGAAGTTAGACACGCTGAAGATGCTGGCTAGAGTCAGCTCGAATGGTCGCTGCGTACCGTGTAGACTGAGTTCGCGTCTAACAAGCTGAGTCTACGCGTGAGGTCAAGTACTCGGATACTGCGATGCTACACTTAACCTCACGCGGTAAGTCTTCGAAGCTATCTGCCGATCTTACTCCGCCTTCGCAGGCTGGACGGCAGTTGCGGCAAGCAATTGCCGCGCCGGAAGTACATGCATGACTTGTTGTACATACTCACTTAGCCTGACCACACCCCAGACCTCCGCACTTGACTACTGCAGCTCCCCAGCTCCGCATGCTGCATTGGTATGACTTCCGGCCTATCGCGTGTCTGGGTGTGTGGGGTAGAGCTTGCGCGTGGCAGATCATCTGTGGGCAACCCGGCGGCAACGTGCATATGCATGCTGGACGAGGCCAGACGAGGGCTTCGGCACGAACAGACGAGGGCCACCATGGGATGTAAAGCTTTCCTGGGCTTTGGTCACCCGTGCATGATAATCTGGCGAGACTGGGTTATGGCTAATCGGCAGATCAACAAAATGAGAGCGCAACGACAGCGGTTCGCTACATACTTCAGCACCTGCTTCCCCTCTGTTCGCGTTTCAGGATCGAACTTCTCACTTGCGACTTCTTCCGGGCTCTTCAGAAGTATCATCCTCGATTGAGCGCGATTCCTGCTTTACTCGGAGTACCACCTCTACAATGGCTGGTAGTCAGCATGATACTTTCAAGGCGAACTGGAAGTGCTTGCTGGCATGCCTTCTTGTGTCAATGAGTCCGTTCCAATACGGAGTTGACTTCGGTCTCATCGGCGGAATTCAGGTGGGAGATACCGGCTCCGTTGAAGCTGTAGTACTGACGTTACGTGAAGGCTATGGTTGGCTTCCTTAGAGTGTTCGGTTATCCCGCGCCAAATACACCCATAGGCTGGAATCTTTCTGCTGAGGTCCAGCAACTCATGGGGTCGCTGATGACTCTGGGTGCCATGGTGGCTTCCGGCCTGGCCGGACCACTTGCGTGGAAACTAGGTCGAAAGCATTGCCTGTGGGCTGCATGCTTACTTTGTTGGGCATCCGACATTGTCATGATGGCCACGACCTCGATTGGCGGACTTTACGCTGGCCGTTTCCTGATCGGACTGGCGAACGGCCTCTTCATGACCTTCTCTCAGCTTTACATACAAGAATGCTCCCCAGCTGCTTATCGTGGTCTGCTCATCTCAGCATTCCAGTTCTGGACATCAATTGGCACCTTGGTCGGTACAGTCGTCGATAACTTCACCGCACCGCTTCCTGGTAAAGCTTGTTACTTGATTCCGCTGGGGTAAGAACGTTCGTCCTCTTCATCACATCTCAAAAACCTGACTAGCATGCTTCTCCTTACAGATTGATCTACGTGATACCTTTCTTCATCGCAATCGGCTTGTTCTTCATCCCGGAGTCCCCAAGATGGCTTTCCGAGAAGGGCCAAGTTGAGAAGGCCAAGAAGTCGCTCTCATGGCTCCGACCAAACCAGGACGCTGTTGAGGGCGAGCTCCTCACTATTCAGAACGCGATTGAAGAGTCGCGGGCTAACTCAGGTGAGCATATGGTAGACCAGAATGTTATGTGGAAGAGCACTTGCTGATAATCGCATCTGTCATCGCTCAGGCACATCTGTCTTCCTGGAAATGTTTAGAGGCACCAATTTGCGTCGGACCATGCTCGCGGTGGGTGCTGTCAACACGCAGGCCGCTTCAGGCGCAATGTTCATGATCGCTTATGGTGCGTCTGACCGACTTCCGCAACAAAGGTATACTCCACTAACGCTATGCACTCGCAGGCACGTACTTCTTCGCCATGGCGGGAGTGGGCAAGCCATTCGAGAATTCGGTGGCTCTCGTCGCCGTTGGCGTCATCGCTATCATCATCAACACCTGTGTGATCACTCGGTTTGGTCGACGAAGGATCTTCCTAATCTCTGGGTTGCTCCTCTGCGCCGTCACAATGCTCATCATTGCTGCTGTATACACGGTGAAACCGAACGACGCTTCCACCAAGAGTCTCATTGTTGCAATGAGTGTGATTTACATTCTCGGTTATAACGGAATGATCGGCGCGTACGCCTGGCTTTCGGGTGGCGAACTACCAAGTCAGCACCTTCGCTCATACACCTTCGGTCTTGCAGCTTCGACTGGCTTCTTGGGAGCATGGCTTGCTACCTTCACCGCACCATGTAAGCGACGAGTCCGTATGCAGTGCATGAGCCCTCACTGACTATTTGATAGACTTCATCAACCCGGATGCACTCAACTGGGGTCCAAAGTACGGCTACATCTGGGTCCCACCATGCCTGATCGCTGCTGCCTGGGTGTTCTTCTTCCTGCCAGAGGTAAGTCGTCGAGTGTTCTTCGTACGTACCATTGTGACTGACCCCTTTGTGCAGGTGAAGGGCCGCTCGTTGGAGGAGATTGACGAGATGTTCGCTTGCAAGCTCTCGGCGCGGAAGTTTCGCGGGTATGTTTGCACCAGTCGCTCCGCTATTGAAAGCAAGATGCGCAACGCCGAGGTTGATGATGGAGACACCGAAAAGAAGGGACCAACAGTGCAAACGATCGAAAGAGTCTTTGGTGATGAGAAGGGCGTTGTGAGTGTCGCAGAGACTGCCATGCACGTTGCGTGAGTTCGAAGATCGACCCATTCGGCGCTCCGCCCAGACGAAAATGAACGGCCGTTTGACAGGCGCGGTCTGCACATTAGTGTACTAGAGCCTAGTGCCTCTATCTGTGAGCTTCTCGCTCAGCTGCCACAGCCGTTCTGCGATTGTTGGGCTCTTCGCATAGTCTGACACATCTTCGAGATGGCAGTCGCTCAGATACACTTGCTGTGCTTCGCAAAGATCCGGATCGAACGCAGCTGCTACGGTGGTAGCACAGCCTTGGTCTTGATTCTTCCAGAACCCAGACGTACCCTCAATGATCTTCAGGTCTTCTTCAGAGAGGTTGCGTGACAGGTCAGTCCATATGGCTACAACTACGTCAGCTCACCCCATGAAGAGACAGTACCAAGCACCTACATCCTGGATGTAACGCGAAGGCCTGGACGCAATGACTCGCGAGCTTCTGCTTGAGAGCTACAGCATGCAGAATGTTCGCAGTCTTGCTCTGGCCATACGCAGTGAAGGCGTAGTATGGTCGCCCAGCTGCGGGATCGGGCTGCATATGACTGGGTATTCTTGAAGAGGGCCGTTCCTCGGACGGTATCGGATTGCCCTCGAAGTTGTGATCTGAGAAGCGGACTGGACTGAGATGATACCCTAGACTCGACACGTTGACGATTCGAGTGGTTCCTGGATGTCCTGCCGACTTGGCTCCAGCTATCAGAAGCGGCGTGAGAAGTGATGTGAGAAGCCATGGCCCAAGATGGTTGGTCGCAAACTGGAGTTCTATGCCTTCGGCACTCTCCTTGCGGTCAGACGTTACCACCGCAGCATTGTTGATCAGTACATCCAGGTGGCTAGTGAGTGCATTGATGCGAGCGGCGGCTTCGCGAATAGAATTCTGACTGGAGAGATCGACAACCACGAGCTTTGACTGAATGCTCGGCTCAAGCTTTGAAATCTCGTCGGACACCTGCTGTAACTTTGACATCGTACGGGAGGCCAGTATGAGCTTCGCCGGCCCATGGCGAGCTATCGCTAAGGCTGTGCTCTCCCCCAGAGACTTCGGTGAGATGCCAGTGATGAGCACTGCGGGCTATCAGTGTGCGTACTCCACAGGTGTGCACAGAAAGCCTACCTGTCTTGCCTCTGATGCTGCTGTCGAATGCCTCCGCCACCTCTGTACCGGTAGTCTCCTGGCTCCATCTCGCGGCGGTACTCATCGCAGATGTAGCACGAGGTCGAGGTTATTGACCGAATAGAGTCTGTTGTTCGAAGGGATCCAAAGATAGCTGTCGTTCACGTAAGTGGCCCTTTCGGTTTGGCTGCTCGTGAACAGCTCTACGTGATGACCCGATGATTGACGATTGGAGCAATTACTCTGTGCAGAACGATCTGTCTGTTTTCGCGCTTGTCGTCAAGATTCAGTATCAAGCCGGTCGCTCAATCATTGATGTCATGCAATGGGTTGATGCTATGATCCCAGGGCGGCAAGCGTTCTCATAAACTGCCGAGTCCCAGCAGCACACTAGCTCGACCGCACTACAATTCGAGACGGAAGATAGCAACGTTGATGTCGACGACCTCGGCCAGGCTTACCTGCAGCTTGGGGAGTCGAGCTACCGTGCCGTGGGGTAGTAGTGGGTCAGCTGCAGGCCTCCACACCTCCATGTTCCTCCACAACATGCCCGGAGGTAGGGCAAGCTGGTACATTCAGCCGAACTCCGCGTACTGCTCTTGCATTGATTTGTCGGTAGATATGGGTATACCATCTGCCGACACTTGAAGACCTCGCGGAAAGGTCGATACGCTGTTTGGACATCGAAGTATGTATCTACCATCTCTTGTCGACTTGTTCAAACATCCATAACCAACGGGGAGCAATTATTGAACGTGTTGCAAGGCTGAACCACAGAACCTGGTACACCTGAAAGCTTGTCGGCCCTATCATGACGATAGAGGAACAGCCATCAGCAGGCGAGGCCATCATTAAGAGCGACTCGCACACGAACGGCGTCAATGGCACTAACGGCCATACCAACGGCCATGTCGATCCGGAGAAGCCCAAGACTGGCATCAGCGTAATCATAGTCGGAGCAGGCTTTGGCGGGCTCTGTGCAGCCATTGAATGCCATCGTCAAGGCCACTCAGTCCAGCTCTTCGAGTCTTTCAAGGAGCTCAAAATCCTAGGCGACATCATCTCGTTCGGTGCCAATGCAGGCCGCATCTTCCGTCGTTGGCACACCTCGGAAGGGGACCGGATATCGGACAGACTGCGACCCTTGAGCATCGACCTGTCGAGTTACGGCTTCAATATCCACAAGTACGATACTGGAGAGATCGTGCTCAACACAAAGAACCCTCCTGCCGATCCAGAGGCACCAGTGTTCAACGGCCATCGCGGCGAGTTCCACAGCATTCTCTTCAACTACGTCAAGGACGAGCTCCACATCCCGATACGGCTCGGATGCAGGATCCAGAAGTACTTTGAGACCGGAAGTGAAGCAGGTATCGAGCTCGACACAGGCGAGAAAATCACCGCAGACGTCGTCATTGGAGCAGATGGTGTACGGTCGAAAGCCAGAGAGCTCGTGCTGGGTTATGTCGATAAACCCAAGTCTTCGGGGTATGCAGTCTTTCGAGCGTGGTTCGAGAACACCGAAATGATGGCGGATCCGGAAACTCGCCACTTCTGCGAGAATGGTGACACTTTCAATGGCTGGATCGGGCCGGAAGTGCACTTTCTCTTCTCCACTCTCAAGGGCGGCAAAGACTGCTGCTGGGTATTGACACATCTCGATAGTGCCGACATCGAGGAGTCTTGGTCGTTTCCAGGCAAGCTCGAGGATGTGTACAAGGTGTTTGAGGGTTGGGACCCAATGTGCAAGCGTATTGTGTCTAAGACGCCCGAAGACAAGCTGGTGGACTGGAAGCTGGTGTATCGAGATCCATTGCCGAGATGGGTGAGTGATGGCGGCCGGACGATGCTGCTGGGTGACTCGGCGCATCCTTTTTTGCCTACTAGCGCACAGGGAGCGACGCAGGCGATGGAGGATGGTGTGACGATTGCGATCTGCCTGCGAGAGGCAGGCAAGGAGAAGATCGGTGCGGCGACTCGAGCGTTCCAGGAGATCCGGTACGAACGAGTGAAGGCTGTGCAGAAAACTGGCGAGACGACGAGAGACGTGAGTACCCGATTTGATGTTCCAGTTCTTCGCTGACAGATCCCAGATGTGGCATAAAGCAGATTGGGACAAGGTGAAGAAGGACCCGAAGAGCATTGCTATGCCCCGCGAGGACTATATTCATGGTCATGATGCGGAGAAACATGCCGAAGACGTGGTTGGAGAGTTGCTGGCCAAATCGTCTTAGCAACGTGCAGAACTACCGCTGTGGACGTCTGATGACAGACATTCGTGATCGAGCAGTTGTAGCCAGGCCAATGACTGGATAGAGAGCCTCCGTCCAGCATCTAGTAGTCCGGTTGTTGAATCTTGTCCCATCTTGTCCATTGTCTTGCAGCGTATGTCAACGTTGGTCCTCCAACTTCTGCAACGTTGATTCGACCCCGTAGAGACATCATCGCGTGCAGTCACCCTATGGGACTGACTCGACGGCACCACCTCTCAACATAGCACGAAAGGCTGCACTTCCCAGCTCGAATCATCCTTCGCTCCCTTGAGTTCTCCGTTCATCACCCCACAAAGATATATGAATCCTCGAAAGATCCAGCGGTCCTCATAATGCCTAAGCACTGCAGGCCACTCCGCTCCACGCAGGAAGACAATAGTGTCTCTGGGCCTCACTTTGCCAGGCGCGAAGCCAACGTACCCGTCCGTTGAAGCGAAGACCCGAATACTGTGAAAGAAGCCGAATGCGAAGGAGTCTGACATCTCTAGTTCGTATGATCGAGGGTCCCAAGGCACATCGCATGGGCTTTGCTGTGAAGAAAGAACGCTTTGCCAGTAATCGAAACAGGTTCTGAGTGTATCAAGTGCATCGTCACTTCCTACAACCGAGTCTTTCCGCTGCCTGTCCAGCTGCAATATCAGACTCGAAAGCTTTTCAGCTTGTAATTTGGAAGTACTCGGATCACTGCCGGCTGCAAATTCACGACTCTGCAAAGCCAAGCTTGTAAGCTCGGCCAACAGCGTGGCTTGGACTGCCGGCACGGAGTCCCCAGTGGTAAGGAACGTGATACCAGCGTAGTAGTTGTCGTCAGCCCCCGCGTCAATTGGCCATCGATCTTTGCTATTAAGCTTCAGCCGCGAGTATAGCTCGAAAGAAGTAGCGACCGAGTCAAAGATCACTCCATACGTAGTCAAGCATCGAAGGTCGGCGCTGAGACTAACATCGTAGTGGTCCTCCGAGCCTGGCCAACCGAACGAAGTACTGAAGCACTCATAACACGTTCGCAAAGTCAATTTTGAAAAGTCAGCCACCCAGCTCGGAAAGGACGGAGGCCTGTCATCTGCCCAACTTGCGAATTCTAGAACGTTCAAGCGTGCGGAACGAGGTCCAAGCGGTAACCATTTATCTCGGTTGTGTTTGGCAGACGCGTAAGTGGCTTTTACGCATGTGACCCAGAATGGAACGTTGTAATCAACCGCAACCTCGCGTGCCTCCTCTTCTCGCGCCATGCCGAGGAGAGCGAAGACTTTGTCGTGCGGGTTGCTAGTTTTTGTAAGAGCAGCGCCTCGCGCCAGTATGAGCATTCCTTGCGGAGACCAGGAGTTGCTTGCGAGTGGTGGCCCTTGAATGTCCTCATCTTTTCCGAAGCGATCGCGAACCACCCACAGATAATTTGACAATGCTTGAGAGCTTCGGCACACTTCAGGCACGATGAATCTGGAGCCATATGAGCGGTAACGTTCGTAAGATAGCTTCGTCCGGTCGAAACAAATCTGCGGGGAATGACTCAGGGCGAACTCCTGCACGACCCAAGCACGCTCAGTCCAGCAAGGAGTACTGTTCTGTAAGGCCTTCTCTATCCGGTACGGTGCGGCCGACAGTCCCATAAAGAAAACGTTCCGGTAAGCTTTGAGATAGATCAACTCGATATCGTCCAAGTGAAAACCTCTGTGTAACCACCGCTCGTATTGTTTCGAGGGCGCACGTGCTGCAAAACTTATCAGGCCCTTTGGAACGTGCGGCACCAAGAATGAGCAATGCAGCATCATCCGGTGTACTGATGTGAGCTCATGTTGTGGGGAATTTAGATGGAAAGTGGTGCCCAGCCAAATATACACCGTCGATGCGCGGGAGTAAACCTCGCCCATAAACGATACCTGCGATGCTCTCTCATCGTTATCAGCCTGATTAATGCCCAGTGCGTCAACCCAAATGGTGTCCTTTTTCCAATGAGATCGAAGGCCTTGCAAAGCTCGGAAGAGGTTCAGGCCAATCTCTACCAAGTAGTCCTTGCCACCTACAGAGACCGAAATTGTCTTGCTAGGAAGAGGTGCACCCCAGGTGTAGGAGAGCCCTGCATAATATGGCAAATTGTTACTGTCCGCAATCGAGACAGTGCGGAGTCGACATTTGATGGGCGATCTGTAGAATCCCGGAAGTAGATCCAGTACTCGTATCTCCTTCCGCGAGACGTCCAGGGGCGTATACTTGATTCCAGACATGTTTGTGGGATGTGCCGTCCTCGTCCGTAGTTAGCTAGTGAGTTTTCAGCATCTCGAGCAAGCGCGAAAGCTCATATAGCCAGCAGACAAGGCTGCGCCTCAGCCTTGTTTCAATGTACCTACATGTACCTCAGCCTGACGACGCCCCAAATGAGGCCAGCCATAACATGATCGAGCCTACACTACTGCCTTGAGCATGATACTCCAGCTGTTGACACGTCATGTGCCAGTACCATGTCTTCGACAGTGCTTATGCTGATGTTGTTACCGTCGTCGTCAGAATAGAGACGCCCCCGTGCCCGCCACGTTCTCGGCACTCAACTACCGGCGCTACCGCTTAGATCCGGCCCCACAAACCTTAGATCTCCATCTCTCGAACTTTTCCCAAAAACTCTCCACTACACCACACCACCCCAACCCGCCACCATGGCGCCCGACGAACAAACCCACCGCGTGCACCGCGCCACCAAAGAAAAGAAAGCACCCACAAAAGGCGACCGCAACCCCAAAGCCTTCGCCTACAATGCCCCCGGCCGTCTCGCAAAGCAGGCGGCGCGAAGTCGAGACATATCCGAGAAGAGATTGCACGTCCCGCTCGTAGACCGACTACCAGAAGAAGCACCCCCGCTAGTCGTCGGCGTAGTCGGACCGCCGGGTGTAGGGAAGACGACATTGATCAAGAGTTTGGTGAAGCGGTACACGAAGCAATCTGTTACAGACCCACGAGGGCCGATAACGATCGTAACAGGTAAAAGGAGGAGGCTGCAGTTTATCGAATGTCCCTCCGATAGCTTAGCATCAGCCATCGACTTAGCGAAAGTCGTAGACATCGTGTTACTCATGATCGACGGCAACTACGGCTTCGAAATGGAAACCATGGAATTCCTCAACGTCCTCTCTTCCACCGGAATGCCCGGAAACATCTTCGGGATCCTGACCCATCTAGATCTTTTTAAAAAACAAGACACCCTCAAAGCGCAGAAGAAACGCCTCAAACACCGGTTCTGGTCTGAACTCTACCAAGGAGCCAAGTTATTCTACCTCTCCGGCGTCATAAACGGCCGATACCCCGACCGCGAGATCCTTAATCTCTCCCGCTTCTTATCAGTCATGAAAAACCCCCGTCCGCTTGTATGGCGGAACTCCCACCCTTACGCCCTAGCAGACCGCATGCTCGACATCACTCCTCCGACCCAAATCGAAGCAGACCCGAAGTGCGACAGGACAGTAGCGTTATACGGATACCTCCGCGGCACCAACCTGCCAGGACAAAACGCTAAAGTCCACGTCCCCGGCGCGGGAGACTTCACGGTGATAGATGTGGAATCCCAACCTGATCCTTGTCCTACGCCTTATGCTGTTCAGGCGTTAGAGCAGAAGACTGGGACGAAGAAGCGGAGGAGGTTGGGGGAGAAGGAGAAGGTTATTTATGCTCCTATGAGCGATGTTGGGGGGGTGTTGGTTGATAGGGATGCGGTGTATATTGATGTCAAGAGTAATACTTTTGATGCTGAGGATGATGAGGAGGATGCTGCTGAACGAGGACTGGGTGAGCAGATGGTTGTTGGGTTGCAGGGGGGGCGGAAACTACTTGGCGCGGGGGAGGAGGGGATTGCGTTGTTCGGGGATGGGACGAGGTTGCAGGATGTGCAGGAGGAGGAGGTGAGGGATACGGGACGCACGAGTCGGCGAAAGCCTGCGGTCGCGAGTGGAGAGGTAGAAGACGATGTGGAGAACGATGAAGGTTTCGAAGACGGCGACTCAGACGACGACGCGGATCTTGAGGCTCTGCAACAGGTGCCAGAGAAATTGGGTAAAGCACGTAAAGACAAGACCGTTGACGGCGATGTAGCTTTCGCAGACAGCGACAGCGACTTGGGTAGTATCTCCGAGGTCTCGGATCAGGAACTCGAAGAAGATTCTGATCTTGAAGATGAACTGGATGATGATGATGAAGATATGTCTGAGCTTGACGACGAAGAGGATGACGATATGGACAGTGATGAAGATGACGAGGACGGGGCGCTGAGATGGAAGGAGAGGATGGCTGAGCGTGCTGGTAATGTGCATGGTAAACGACAACCTTATCGTGTGGCGGAGTTAGCGAGGATGATGTACGATGATTTGCTTTCTGCTGCTGAGGTGTTGAGGAGGTGGAAGGGGGAGGACGACGATAAAGACGCTATCGTTGTTGATGCTGCGGAGGACGAGGACGAGGAGGGTGATTTGTTTCGGAGGAGGAAGGAGGGTGGAGATGAGGAGGAAGATATGATGGTGCCTAAGCTGGATTATGGGGTGTTGGAAGCGAAGTGGACTGATGTTGACAATATGGAGGCGCTGAGGAAGAGGTTCGCGAGTATGAAGGGTACAGGGCCTAATGGAGAGGAGTTGGGCGAGGGGGAAGATGGGGAGGATGAGGGGGATGGCGAGTTTGAGGATTTTGAGACGGGCGAGACGGGTGTTAGTGCTGGTGCTGAGCCCGGTGAGGAGGTTGACGAGCTTGAAGCTGAGAGGGCGAGGAACGCGAAGAGGAAGGAGGACTTGAAATTGAGGTTCGAGGAAGAGGATCGGGACGGGTTTTTGAATCCTAAGAATACTAATCGGGAAGCTAATGGTGTGGCTACGGAAAAGGAATATGGCGAGGACGAATGGTATGATGCGCAGAAGGCTTTGCTACAGAAACAGCAGGATATCAACCGCGCGGAATTCGCGAAGCTGGATGAGACTTCGCGTGTGCGAGCCGAGGGTTACAAAGCTGGAACCTACGCTCGGGTCACGTTGGCCAATGTTCCGTACGAGTTTGTTTCGAATTTCCACCCACGATTCCCGTTGTTGATTGGAGGACTCACGCCTACGGAGGAAAGGATGGGATATGTACAAGTCCGAATCAAGAGACATCGATGGCATAAGAAGATCCTCAAGACCAACGATCCGTTGATTTTCAGTCTGGGATGGAGGCGGTTCCAGACGATTCCCGTGTACTCGATTTTCGAGAACAGGGTGCGGAATCGGATGCTGAAGTATACGCCGGAGCATATGCATTGTTTCGGCACTTTCTACGGACCCCTTGCAGCGCCTAACACGGGGTTCTGCGCTGTTCAGTCCTTCAGCAATGCGAACCCCGGGTTTCGAATCGCGGCGACGGGGGTAGTGTTGAATGTGGACGAGGGCACGGAGATCGTGAAGAAGTTGAAGTTGACGGGGCATCCGTATAAGATTTTCAAGAACACGGCTTTCGTGAAGGATATGTTTGGGAGTAGTTTGGAGATTGCCAAGTTTGAGGGTGCGAGTATTAAGACGGTTAGTGGGATTCGGGGACAGATTAAGAAGGCTTTGGCGAAGCCGGAGGGGTGTTTGAGGGCTACGTTTGAGGATAAGGTTTTGATGAGCGATATTGTGTTTTTGAGGGCGTGGTATCCTGTTAAGCCTAGGAGGTTTTATAATGTGGTTACGAATTTGTTGGAGGGGGATGGGAGTGGAGGGAAGGAGAATTTATTGGAGGGGTGGATGGGGATGAGGTTGACGGGGCAGGTTAGGGCGGAGTTGGGGGTGCCGACGCCGAAGGTGAAGGATTCGGCGTATAGGCCTGTGGTTAGGGAGGAGAGGCATTTTAATCCGTTGAGGGTGCCGAGGAAGTTGCAGGCGGATTTGCCGTTTAAGAGTCAGATTGTTAAGATGAAACCGCAGAGTAAGGAGACCTATGCGCAGAAGAGGGCTGTGGTTGTTGGTGGCGAGGAGAAGGTGGCGAGGAGGTTGATGCAGCAGGTCATGACTTTGCGGAAGGAGAAGGTGGAGAAGCGGCGGGTGAAGCAGGAGGAGAGGAAGGAGGGGTATAAGAGGAAGGTTAAGGAGAATGAGGAGATGAGGTCGGCGAGGGAGAAGAGGGAGAGGGATGAGTTTTGGAAGAGGGAGGGGAAGAAGCGGAAGGGGTGGGGTGATGGTGAGGATGGTGCTGGGGGTGGTGGGAGAGGTGGTGGAGGTGGGAGGGGAGGAAGGGGAGGGGCTAGGGGTGGGAAGAGGCGGAAGACGGGGTAGTTGGAGTGTTGTTATGCATGGTCGGGCTTGGCTCCTGGCGTGCATGTACCTTTGTATGCGAAATGGGCCAATTCTCGCAAAGACTTCGACCCCACGATCGCGATCAGTAAGGAGCCGGGCCGAATGAACTCCTCCTTGACATCAGCGTGCTTTTTGTACCTGACGAACGCTTGCAGATGTTTGGTTTTGAGTAACATACCCCGCAAAGTGAACAGCTTGTGAGCTCGAAAACCACCGCGACTTGGCCGAAGGTAGGATGTATAAGAAGTGATGGAAAGGTTGGCACCTTGATTGTGTTCCTCTCGTACTGTTCCTCCCCCTTTGTGAACCTCCGGTGTGTTTTCGTTACGATGTTGACAAGGGCAGTAGGTGTGACAGGGCTGCTGGCTGCTTTCAGCTCAGGTAACTTAATGGTACCATGCTAGCGCTTGGGAAGGCTGACTCGACAACCGCAGCTCAGTCCAGCACCGAAGTGATCATCTCCACCCTACTTCCACAAGTCGGTGCGGCTCCAAGCTTGACGCCCACCGTCTACGATCCCGTCGCACCCAATGCTCAACAGATATGCCCTGGGTACACAGCCAGCAATGCTGTTGATACATCCAGCGGTTTCGCCGCGGACCTGACCTTGGCTGGCCCGCACTGTCAGGCGTACGGCAACGACATTGATGAGTTGACTCTCGAGGTTCAATACCAGACCAAGGACCGGCTGAACGTCAAGATATACCCCAAGCACATTGCCCCAGAGAACAGCACGTCGTACATCCTGCCTTCGAACCTCGTACTAGAGCCCGAGTGGGACGGTGAGACTACTGCTGAGACCAGCGATTTGAACTTGACATGGACGAATGATCCGACATTTCAGTTCAAGATCAGTCGGACGAGTACTGGAGAGGAGCTGTTCTCGACTTATGGACATGTCATTGTGTATGAGGACCAGTTCTTGGAGCTGGTGACGAACATGGTTGAGGTTGGTACCTCGACTGCAGAGTCGAGATTGCATGTTGATGACTTGATCAGGACTACAACGTGTATGGCCTTGCTGAGAACATTCATGATTGGCGCTTGGGCAATAACCACACCCAGACGTTCTGGGCTACCGACAGCGGCAATACGGTCGATGGCAATGTCTACAGCATGATTCCTTGGTGGGCAATGTTGTTCCCACAGCTTTGAACATATGCACTAATACTGGCTGGCAGGTACCAGGAAACTCGCTACCACGAGGGAGGCAACACAACCGCACATGGTGTCTACGGCCGGAATGCGCTTGGTCAAGAGTGGCTCCTCAGGGAAAACAACATCACATACCGCACTTTGGGTGGCAGCTTCGACTTTTACTTGTTGAGCGGTGAAGAGGAGGACGGGAGCTCGAGCGCACTCACAACCATTCGCCAATTCACGAACGACTGCGTAGGCCGGCCAGCTATGCACATGTATTGGTATGGACATACAGGCTTGCTGTCATAGGCCATATGCTGACAAGATCGCAGGACGTTCGGTTTCCACCAATGCCGGTGGGGGTACGAGAATATAAGCGTTATGGAGAGCGTCGTTCAGGGCTACCGTGATGCGAACATTCCGCTCGAGGTGTTGTGGAATGATCTCGAGTGAGCTTCATGCAACGGATGACGAGTCGCATGCTAACGAAGAATAGCATATACGAGCTATACCGCGACTTCACGAACGACGCCAACACATTCCCGATCGATGCCTTCCAAGACTTCATCGACAGTCTGCATGCGAATGGCCAGCACTACATACCGATCATCGACAGCAACATATACGTACCGAACCCCAACAACGAAAGCGATGCCTACCCGCCGTTCGATCGTGGTGCTGTCCTCGGGACATATATCCGAGACCCGACAACAGGAGATTTCTACTATGGCAACAACTGGCCCGGCTTTAGTGTCTGGGCAGACTGGCTTGTGGGAAGCTCGCAGGCCTGGTGGACTAATGAGATCGTGATGTGGCACAACAAGACCTCGTTCGACGGCATCTGGATCGATCTCAGCGAACCGTCTTCGTTTTGTGTTGGCAGCTGCGGGAATGGACGCATCGACGAGAACCCATTGCATCCTCCGTTCCTGCTGCCGAACGATCCTTACCAGGTCAGTAAATCCTCATGAGACCGAGCATCATGCTAAAAGCCGTGCAGACCAATTACAACTACCCCGAGGGCTTCAACATCTCAAATGCAACGGAAGCAGCCTCTGTCACATCTGCATCCTTGTCGCAATCGGCCTTCCTTGCATCGAATACTGGAGCACTCCTACCAGTCCCAACGACCACCACGCAAGGCAGAACAGAACCTACAACGGGAGTTATGAACCTTTCTTTCCCGCCCTACGTATTAAACCTGGTGCAAGCTGGCCACTCTTTGCTCAAGGGAACTGTTGCGCCCAATGCAACGCACAACGACCCGTACAACACAACGGAATACCACATGCACAACTTATTCGGCTACAGTATTTCCAATGCGGCATACCACGCTCTCCTCTCGGTCTTCCCCGGCAAAAGGCCGTTTACTGTAGGCCGTAGCACCTTCGCGGGCTCCGGACGCACTACTGGACATTGGGGTGGCGACAATACCTCAACTTGGGGCTCAATGTTTCTGTCGATCAGCCAAGCCCTGACGTCGGTTACACCACTCTCTCGCTCAACGTTCACCAAGCTGACAACATTCAGGTTCATGATGAGCGGTATGCCCATGTTCGGAGCAGATACTTGTGGCTTCTCCGGAAATACAGACCTCGATTTGTGCTCACGCTGGATGAGCCTGTCGGCTTTCTTTCCATTCTATCGGAACCACAACGTAAAAGCGACGATCTCGCAAGAGGCATACGTGTATGTTCACACGTTCCAATACCCACCCCTCATGCAATATCAAGCTAACATATCTCAACAGATGGTCGACCGTCGCTGAAGCCTCCCGGAGAGCCATTGCGGTCCGTTACAGCCTTCTGACCTACATGTACACTCTCTTCTACTATGCCCACACCCAAGGAGATACCGTCATGCGAGCACTAGCTTGGGAGTTCCCAAACGATCCTTCTCTGGCCGGCACTTTCTCGCAGTTCATGCTTGGACCAAGCTTGCTGGTCACGCCCGTCCTGATCCCGAACGTTGACACTGTCAATGGCGTCTTTCCGGGCATCGGCGAGGGTACGAACTGGTTCGACTGGTACACTTTGCAACCAGTTGTAGCTCAGGCGCAACTAAACATAACACTGAGTGCGCCTCTCGAGCATGTGAGTATAGGCGTCAGTCGCTCATTCTGCTTTGCTGATGATGAGGTAGATCAACGTCCACATTCGAGGCGGTTCAATTCTGCCTCTACAGGCGCCCGGGTATACTACCGCCGAGACTAGAGACAATCCATACAGTCTTGTAGTCGCTCTGAACGGAAGTGGTCAAGCAAGCGGGAGCTTGTACCTCGACGATGGGGAGAGTCTGGTGCAAAACAGCACGAAGCTTGTCAAGGCATGTTTTTCGGTCATGCCATTACTCAGACACCAGTACTGACAACTCGCAGTTCTCGTACACAAACAATTGCCTCTCCAGTTCGGTGGAAGGCAGCTACACCGCTACGCCACCACTTGCCAATAGTAAGAGATTTTAAGCAACAATGTGGCGAAACCGAGGCTGATATTTCTCACCTAGTCACGATCACGGGTGCCACAGGCTTGCCAAAGGGCATATCGCTCTCTATCGCAGGTCAGCCGTGCGAAGTCGGCGATGTCGCCCTCGAGTACGATTCTGGGGTGCTTCTTGTCTCTGGTCTTGAAGGCCTTACACCGAGCGGAGCATGGGAGGGTGAGATGAAGTTGGAGCTCATATATTAGACCCTGTTCGTGGTGTATGGTAGCACGCGGCTGTACTGACTGGAAAATTGGCGGAGCGGTGTGTAGTCTTTCGTCTTCTCTGCCCTATAGCTTATAGCGTACTTGACGCCAGTATATACGGTAGGTGTACGAGCGCACCTCAGCTCGTACGGTAGCGTAGTCTTGGCGCGCTAATGACGGCCTAGGCTACACACCTCAACATCCTTCGTTCCACGGCACACCACTGTACGACAGACATCGATCTTGTTCACGACAGAGGATGCTCGGTAGTCCAGAAATACATTGCATCAATCTCCACACCGCCACGCCTAGTAGTCCAGGCCGCGAACGAGCAACGCTGGCCTTGCTGCACGCTTCGTACACTGTTCAACGCTGGGATGGTGGTATATTATCTGCAGTATAGGCCAACAGGCCGCCGGTCCGGGACATGAGCAGCCAGCGAATAAGTGTTATGATGTTCTTTCATCACTTGTATGGTGGATTCGGGAGTCAGCTTCCTTGCGGATCTGTGTGCTGTTGTCTTCAGCTGAGCAAGTCGCACCAGCATCCTTGACACAGACCATCTGAAGAGGCGCAATGGCTGCTGTAGCAATCCTGCGCAGCAGTCTCACATCAATCGCGTGCGTCGGGACCTCAAGCAGACCCGACAGTGCTAAGCACTACTATACGATAAAGCTGTGGGCGTTTGGTACGGTCTGCTAACCCAGGATGTCGACTGGATCTGGGCGTAAAGAAAACAAGCCTGGAGATCCTGTAGATCGCAGCTCGGCGACACATCCACATATATCCCACCACTGCTGCCACTCGAAATCACTCTCATCAACCAAAACAACAACAACTCAGCTACCCTTTGTCCATCACTTCAAGAACAACATTCAACATCTTCATTGACTACTGAACACCTTCACCATCACCAATACAATGCATTTTACCATGTCCGCCTCGATTCTCGCCTTCGCCGCCTCTACCATTGCCGGCCCGATAGGCGAAACATCCCCCAACATCTACGCCCGCGACAACTCCAAGCTGAACCAATACAACCACCCCGAATGGTATGTACCCCCTGCACCATCCGCTCTCCCGTCTTATCGCGTTCCACTCCTCCTCCTTTCCCATCTTCACCTTGCTCGTCACCTAACGGCCCGTCTAGTAAGGACGACAATGGCAGCAACGTCCCAACTTACCACGCCGCGCCACCCATGTACAAATGCTACAACATCGACAGCACGACCGAATCCTTCTTCTGGAACCTTGGCCCGCTTACCTACCTCTGGGCGTACCAAAACGCAGATTGCCAGACCAGCAACAGCTACGGTTTCGACTTCGATTTGGCACTTGAACGTAAGTGGTTTCCTCCGAGAAAATTAGTCCTGGCAGAGTGTGAGGGGGTTCACAAAGGGTTTTGGCGGGGCCGGACGGAGTAAGAAGGGAAAGCTAACGATAGCATAGACTACGACCAGTCAGGCTGTCAGCCCATAAACGTGCAGTTTGAGACTATTGATGGACCCTGGGCTAGAATTGGATCTGTTATGATGCACTAGGTAGCAGCATCAGAAGGGGCCTTCAGGTACTGACACGGAGAGGAGGAAACAGCGATCCGTATGGCTGGTCTCAACAGTAGAGTTGTAGCAAAACAAACCAGCCCGTAGAAACTGGCAGATTGATAAGAGACAAGGATTGGTAAGAGCAAGGAGGAGTTTTGGAGACTACTGGACTTTGATTTACATACGGTTGTACACAACGAATTCCTTTCAGCGGACGTGCGGCTCGCTTACTGAAATGCCGATGCATGAGCCTTAATCAGTAGGAGGTAGCAATAGGAGACAACGTCGCCCTCCTTACTTGACATTGGCGATCTCGCCGCGAAGGATTGGAGGCACATGAAGTACATGTAGCGTGGAGGGGGTGCTACATTAGCGGCTTAGCTCTCTCGCAAGAAGCATAAAACTGACCGCCACTTCTATGCATCGGTTTTGCCATCACCTCAAACAGAGCCAAATGCACCATTGACATCGCTTCTTCCAACACTCAAAAGTACACCTTAACCTCTAACACTCCTGCGAACGGTGCACCTCACCACCTACTTTGCCGCCGCCCTTTCCTTCACCCTCAGCACCGCCATCCCCAACCCCTTCGATACCGGACTCGCTGCTCGCTCAGCCACTTGCGCCGAGGGCGGTAAATCAGTAGGCGGGCCTTGCGGTGAGGCACATTCAAAAGGGCAGAATTTCGCTTGCGGAGATCATAGGATTGTAAGTTGCCTGTACGATTTGCGAATATGAGATGCTGATTTTCACGAACAGTTGAAATGTAGAGCCATCGGCCTTACATGGCAAACGACTGGAGGGGAGAAATGCGCTGCTGGGGAGAAGTGCTCGGTGTGTAAGTGCGTGTCGGAGTAGAAGGTGGGGACGGAAAGGGAGCGATGAGTACTGGATTAGGTTGGTTTGTATGGACGATGGTGTGGGATCTGCCTTGAGAACGTTCTTCTCCCTGGGCACGGTAAATATAGCTGGAGTGATTGCTAGATGGTGAAGTCACTGGGACGTGTAGCCTCGTCGTTCTGGCATCGGTCTCCATCCATATCCTGCTGCAGTAGGTGTGTGTGAAGCGTTGTAGTGTGCGAGTAATGTCTTATTGAAGTTGGAAGACACACTGTTCCTGGAATGATAATGGCGTCGTTTCGATGGCGATGCCAATTTATTAGATTTTGCTAGCACCGGCATTTGAGTGCCGATGCACGGTGACCTTTCGATCCGACAACATCTTGGTTTCGCAAGCACAAATACAATGTTGTTCAACAGAAGACTCCATGGCTCTCGAGGAATGCAGACTCCAATCACATGCTTGTCAGACCACAGCTCATGCGCGGGTACCAGCAATGGTCGGCTATGACGGCAGCTTGCGGATGCTGCTACTCGACCATGCAGCTGCTCCTCAAGCTTGCACGTGGGCCAGCAACTTGTCTGAACTACTTCGTCGCTCATCAATATATGAGCCCACGTGTGTAGTAGTACGACTCTGCATCGGGCAGGTGAGTGGATTCGAAGGTTGGGTATAAGTTTCGCCATGCTGCAGCATCTTAGTCAAGCGTTCCATCAAGGTACCTTTTTTGCAATAAAGATGTTTCAAATCGCTAATCTCATCCTGCAAGGTCTACTGATCTCGGTGGTCAATGGCCATGAAAGCCAACGTCGAGTTGCTCCACTCGACACATACCCCAGGAACACGGTCCCCAATGGCAATGGACCCGTGCTGTACTACAACGGAACCGGGCCAGTCCCAGGTGTTGATACGCTGTCCCCAAAACCAGCAGCACTACCCAGCCTCTCGACACAGCAGGTATCCAATGCCATCGTCCAGGAAGTTGTCGCCATTGCAGAGGGCAAATTCCAATCCGACAATTGCTCCATCTGCATCTCCAGCGTATCGGCATTGCACATCGCCTCTTTGTCCCTCTCCCAGGATGCCATGACCAGTGTCCTGATCGATATCTGCGAGACTTTGGACCTCACCAGTCTCGTTGACCACGGCACCTGCGAGTCGTACTTTTCCGGGACAGGTGGACTGGGACCATACTTCGCGCAGTTGCTTCAGATGATGAGTCTGGCCACTGGTGATATGCAGGCATTCTGTTTCTACGAGTTCAAAGTCTGTGAGGCTCCGCCTGTCGTCGAGATTGACGAGAGCGCGTGGTTCTCGCCTAAGCCGGCGAACAAGAGAACTGCTCCAGAGCCGTCGGGCGAGACGGTAGAGGTGCTACACTTCTCGGACTGGCATCGTAAGTCAAGCAACAAAGAGCATGCTCGTGTGGAAGCTGACATGCACCAGTGGACCCACGCTTCGACATTGGCGGCGAAGCAAACTGCACCACGGGTCTTTGCTGCCACTCTGACTCCGCCAATGCCAACCTCAACACCACCTCCGTGGATCCTTCTCTGCCTGCTTCGCGGTTCGGCGACTACTACTGTGACACTCCAGCTGATCTTGGCCTGTCAGCGTTCAAAAGCATGCGCCGCAACGTCGATCTGAAGAAGGTCGCGTTCTCTATCTTCACTGGCGACATCACTTCCCACGATCGGACCGACCAGTTCAGCCAGGCACTCGCCGAGTACGAAGAGAGAAGTGCGTACGCAACCTTCAGGGCGCAATTAGGGAGTTCCATTCCGGTTTATGCTACACTTGGTAACCATGGTGAGCTCCAGCAAACACTGATCATTTGGGAGACGAGTTGATACTGTTCAGACTCATGGCCCAGCGGCTTCAACACCCCGAACAGCTTCCGCAACGATACCAATAGCTTTTCTTGGAACTATGAGCTGTTGTCGTCTCTGTGGCAAACCGAAGGCTGGATCAATGAGACCGAACAGCAATATGCCAGTAGCCATTACGGCGCATACGCGCATACCACCAAGGAAGGTCTTCGTATCGTATCCATCAACAGCGACTTTTGGTACACGCCGAACATTTTCAACGTATGTATCTTCCTCCACCGACGTTGCTTCCCTCGCTGATATCAATCAAGTACTACAACTATACGGACCCGGACAAGTCAGGCATCCTCCGCTTCCTGACTAACGAGCTCCTCGCTGCCGAAGCAGCAGACCAGCGAGTCTGGATCGTCGGCCACGGTACGTATGCCCCTATCACCTTCCCGAAACATCGGCTTGGAATGTCTTAAAATCCTAAGCTCGTGTCGACATAATACGCTACTGCGCTCGTGCTTCCGTCTAGTTTTCGCACTAGCGACCATGTATTCCCTGATGGAGAATATTCGAAGGTTACTTGCTGACCCTAATGATTTGGCAGTTCCCTCAGGTGGCGGCAGCGCTGTCGCCAATCCGTCAGTCCTCTTCCACAGCATCGTTGCTCGCTTCTCGCCCGCAACCATTGCCGGCGTCTTCTTTGGACACACCCATCAAGATAACAAGCAGATCTTTTACGACTTTGCCGGCGCTTCGAATTCATCTCTGTCCGTCAGGAACTACACTGACCTCAACTACGACGCCCCACTCATGGTTGGTTGGGTCGGCCCCTCCATTGTTCCCTTGACAAACTATAACGCCGGTTGGTCCGTCTACCAAGTCGACTCCTCAACCTTCGAGATCGTTAACGCGCAAGTCTACTTCGCAAACATCTCAAACAGTCTGACCTGGAACGGGGAGCCGGACTGGGAGTTCGAGTACGATGCCCGCAGCACTTACGACCCGGATTGTCAATGGCCTGCTACAGCACCTCTGAACGCCACGTTCTGGGACGGTGTGACCAACAGGATGATGAGCAATAACAGCTTGATTCAGGAATATCTGTTCCTGGCTACGAAGAAGAGTCCGATGGTCGCTATCTCTGACAGTACCGACAGCTTGGCTGGGAGCATCTGTGCGATTCGTTCGAGTAACAGGGCGGTGTCTGATACTTGTTGAGAGGCTGCTTGAAGGTGGGCTGTGCTGGGTGGGTATCAGGATGCAGTGGTATTTGAGAGAGCCTCACATTGCGTACAGTATCTACTGATCGCGATGATCTGCAAGTACGCTAAGCATTCTCAATCGTATCATAGTATACGGTGGGCGTCGCTAGTGTGTTCTTCCAGACCACCCGCATCGCTCTTCAGGCTCGTGGCCCAGCGGCTTCAACACGTCGGAAAGCTTTTCCGGCACTCCGTAAGCTCTATACACTTACCACCATGCTGATGTACAGCTAGCTACCTGGAAGTACAAGATTGCGACGGTTCTCGAGGCTGGCTCACAGCTCAAAGCTTGATAATGACCTTGCCCACATGTTTCCCGGAGTAGAGGTAATCAAAAGCCTGAGATGACTCGTCGAAAGAAAACGTCCGGTCGATCAACGGGTCAAGGCGAACTGCCTTCTCTTCCAAGAACTTGCTGAGGGCTTGGTAGTCGAGCTTCGATCCAACAGCGATGCCTTTGAGTCTCGCGGCTTTTCCCATCATTGCCATCAGTGCACTAGGGTCCCAATCCGCCTTGAAACCGTCCAAGAAACCAACGAGAGAGACAACGCCGCCTCTTTGGCGCAACGAGCCAATATCGGTGATGAGAGATCCAACACCGGTGTTGTTGACAATAACGTCGACTCCTTTCCCATTGGTTATGCGGGCAACTTCGCTCACTTGGTCCGGGTGTTGCTTGTAGTTGATGCCACGAGCTTCTGGGGATAGCTTCTTGATTGACTCCAGTTTCTCGTCGGAGGAGGACGTAATGATTGGGGTGAGGCCTGCAGCGCGGCAGAGGAGGAGAGCAAACATGCTGACACCTCCGGTACCTGGATAAGGTGTCAAAGATCAATATAGCCTTGTGCCAGAATGAAAGGTACCTACCTTGAAGAAGAGCACTTCGGCCATGGCTCATAGCATTAGGAAAGTCAAGAGCGTTCCAAGCAGTGACGCCAGCGCAGGTGATGGTAGAGGCCTTGGAGTGGAAGTCAGTGTCGGCATAAAAAGAGTTACATAGCACTTGCGAGTGTCGACATACTTCCTCCCATGACAGATACTTCGGCAGCTGAACCAGTACCTCCTCATTGAACACAGCGTACTCACGCAGGACGCCGTCCACATCGCCGCCAAGAGCCTTCATTCATGCATCGTCCTGACCGCTCAGGTTGTTGATATCGAAGATAGGAGCAACATGATCCCCTTTCTCAAATCCTCGCACTGCTGTTCCGATGCTGACGACCTCAGCGGCGCAGTCGGAGGTAGGGACACCGCGATCGATAACCGGCACCGGATACTTGCCGTGTAGCATGGCTACATCGCGATAGTTGAGCGAAACGGCATGAATTTTGATCAACACATCATTGGGGCCTATGCGGTCGGGTAGTGTCTCATGCGAGGGCGTGATAGCATGTGGGAGTTCGCCAGTAGCCCGTCTGAATGACCGGTGTTTTGTTGGAAGTGCCATGTTGATAGCAAGACGAGGTATAGAATGGTGACGAACTGTGATCAGGGTTCGTTAGGCACGAATTATCCTTCTTATGTGTTTCTCTACTTAGGACCTTTCGAGAGCTTTGATTAGGCAAGCAAAAACCTTGTAGGCGCCGCTAGGATTGTGCGGAGTGCATATGAGTTTTCTTATCCGCCGAAGGTTGCACGGCGTTGCATAAAGACATCTGGTACGTACAATGATTACCAATGGCCCCGGCACCGTCGAATGCAACGTTTTGGGGCCGTTTAACGTTGAATGATGAGCAATCATATATTGCCGTCTGAACAAGAGTTTGGCTGAGCATATATTTGTGGTATTTTGATCAAGCGTCGTTCGACGTCTGTTGAAGACATACTTAAACGGTCAATTGCAGCAAGTGTCGCTTTGTGAGAGCGTACTCAATGTTAAAAGCCTACTTGTAACAAGCAGATCATACAGCCGTTCTCGCTTACGTCAAAGCATGGGTTAATGTCTCGTGCAGCATTGAGAGCACCGCGATCTCATACTCTTCTAATTCATTGCACATTAGCGCTTACACCTTGCCCGAAGTCTCCTGGTGCCCAGTGGTTGCACGGGATGCCGCTTGTGGTATTCTGGTTGACGATGTTCGCGCACTACACCAAGTGATGTTAGCTCGTGCTCGCAACATACTGCATCTTAAAATATCACTCACCTGGAAAACCTCATGCTGTAGAGGCGTGTCGTACAGCGGCAATCCAAGCGATTCGTTGACAGAGACGATGCTGACGTTCTTGAAGAAGATGCCCGGACACGGGAGCAGGCTTGCGCAGTGCAGCGAGGCTGCGATGTTGTATCGACTCGTGCCCGAAATGTCTTCGAATGTCACGTCCCTAATCTGCATCCTCGAGGTATCGCAGATGTCGGAGCCGCTTTCGGTGTAAATACACTGAGTGATCTGAATTGGTAAAGCGACATCTTCCATGTGTATGTGGCGAAACGTGATGTTGCGCACGAGACCGGAGCCTCCGCCACCAGCACCACCGTTTCCTGTGTCGTCCACGTTGACGCCTTGCCAAGTCTTTATGTAGGTGCCGTCCATTGAACCAAGAATAGTAATGTCCTCGAAGAGTATGTTCTCGTCGTAGTCCGGTGTAAGAGGGTATTGTCCTACACTGCCGATTGTGAGACCACTTCCGCCATAGCAGGTCACATTTTGAACGTAGAGATTGGTAGTGTTCCCCTTCGCAGCTATGCAATCGTCGCCATTCTGCACAGTCCAGTTCCTCATGACTATGTCTCGGGAGTTCCATGTGTCAGCGCCATCTGTATTGACTATTCCGTACTTGCTGTTCGTCGTTGCGTTAACGTAGATGTTGTTCATCGTGACGTTCTGCGAGTACGACACAAATATGGCCCAGAACTGCGGTTGTATGATGCTCAGGCCATCCACAAAAAGGTTGGTGCTGTTGGAGAATGTGATGGTAATCGGACGACCGCGCTGGTTGCTGTTGTCTCGATTCTCGTCATACCTGGTTTGACCGTTCCCGTCAATCAGGCCACCGTGTCCAATAAAGGACACATTAGTTCCGCCGATCAGCCAGGCTGTAGATTGGTTCTGCAGGCCAACGTTGATAGAGTGCGACAGCCAGTACGGAACATTTGTCGAGAACACAATGTCGCCATGTGGTTCGACATCGCTGAAACGCAATAGAGATTATATCAGTAGATGTCTCTCATGCGGGTCCTCTTTCATCAATACCTTACCAATTGACGAGATTCAGAGTCTTGATCACCGAGGCAACGTGGAACGTGTATTTGGTGAAGATCACCGTGCCGTTCGTCCCGCACAGCTCGAATGCCTGCTCTATCGAGGATCGATCGTCGACGGGTAGGTTGAAATGTGTCAGTGATTCTGGATAGAGAAAGCACTTGGTTCCTTCATTGACGACCCAAGCCTGTGCGGTAGCAAAAAGAGCTGCCAAGATCAGCACAGTAGTCTTCATTTTGCTGGCGTACATGATGACCCTGGTGGTGAAAAGGTGTGAGATGTTACTTTCACCAAGCTGAGATGTCGGGAGGTGGTCACCTCGTAATTGCGGGCAGGTCATGCGGAGTCGACTGCAGATGCCGCTCGTGTTACACGAAATGTGGATTTGACGTGCAGGTCTCCGAGACAGCGTTTTAGCTACAGCACATAGCGGAAGCCTTTGTTGTCAAGCTCAGTCATGTCGTGCATGCCATTTTCGATGGCTTGCTTCTCGTCGACGGCGCTCGAAAGACCTTCTGCTGCAGCTGCACGGTCTCGTGCCTTGTTCACGCTCCACATGTAGAAGTATAGCACGCCTACCAATACAGTCTTTGCGGTGTAGCCAACTAGAATCGCGATGTAGGCCGAGTGGTACCTATGCGAAGTTAGTGGTGAAATGGTAACATTGTACATTGGGGCACTCACAATGGCGCTTCCTTGTCACGGAAGGTTTGAGGTCCAATGATGTTGCCAACGCAGTAGCCGACGAACAACGCTGCACCGGTGAGCTGCTTCTTGGTATATCCCGCTACATTACTGGAGACCAGTGTTAAAGAAAGGGCAAACCCCTGCCAGAACGTCAGCTGAGAGACATCGGACGGCATACTGGATTGCACTTACGACAGACTGGCACGAGCAAAGCCAGAGGCTCACCAGCCGGCCCCACTTGGCGTCTGTCGGTAGAGCGACGAGAGCAGCGGCGGCTGCGATGCAGATGACATTGCCGACGATCATGCAAACGCAACGCATATTGGGCCATCTTGAGCTGATCCAGCCCGATAGGAGAAGAGAGACGATCTGAACAGCGTTGCCTACAAGACTTGTTAGTGACACCGAAACGCAAGACTACGTCGTGACGTACCAGGCATCTGGTAGTATTGAGTCTGGAGAGTCGTAAAGCCAAATCCTTTCAGGATGAGCGATGTGAAGCTACCTTGTGCGGCGTTGGGTATTTGCGCTGCAATGCTCATGAAGAAGAGTATCCAGGTTCTGTCGAGTAAGAGCAGAGTCAGCACCATATCGTAAGCTTTCGAATATGTTGGCGGTGCGGTTACTTTGGATCTTTGGCAAACTGCCAGACCTGGTATTGTTGGAATGTCTTGTTCTTGACGCCTTGTCGATTCGCTGCAACTCGCTCCACAGCCACGACCTTCTCACGCTGGCTCAAGAAGCGGGTTGATGAGGGTAAGTCGGGCATGAAAAGCAAGAAGACTACTCCCCAGGCGATACTGATCGAGCCGAAGATGAGGAACACATACTGCCACTAGGGGAATGTCAGCGTGCTGAAGCAACCCAGTCTCGACAAGACGACGTACCTGCTGGAGTCCTGTGGTGATATGGCCGACTGCGTAACCCAATAGCCCGCCTATGATTCCAGCTACACCATTCACTGCAAGCGGGTCAGAGCGGAGCCAATGATTGACACATTCCCACTTCGACTCACTGCAATAGTAGGTTACCAAGCGGATTGGCTGTTCTGCCTGTGTCCACCTTTGACTGTCGTCAGCAATCGATAGACAGGAGGTACGATCCAACACGACATACCAGCTACTCAACACCAAGACGAAGCCAGGGTTGACCACAGCCTCAGTCACACCAAGCAGAAAACGATTGGTTGCGATGCCTGCGAAGTTCTTGCAAGCCGGCGTAGTGATGATAAGCATGCCCCACGCTGTGGAAGTGTTAGTAAATGCTTTATCTCGTGAACAATTCGAACGCACTCAGTATGGTAACTCCGATGAATTTGGCAATGGGAAGCCGCTGCATGGCATAGCCGGCAGGATATTGAGCCACCAGATAGCCAAAGTAGAAGATTGACGAGAGCCAGGCATACTGCTGACCATGGAGATGGGTCCCTTCCTGCAAGTGAAAGACGCTAGCAAAGTTTATGCTGCTTTTGTCGAGATACTGCATCAAATAGGTCCCACAAAGCAGCGGTAGAATGTGCCAGTCGATCTTGTGTAGGACCCTCCGGGCCTCTTCGGGATCGATCACATCGTCTGCTGAGTACAGCGCATATGTGTCGTCCAGCGCCCCTGGTGCTGTTGAGGTCTTGTCCGGGTGGTGGTCAGCTTCGACATCGCTAGCAGCGACATGGTGCACCTTCTCCGACATATCGTAGAGTCAGTATACGAATATTAGTGCGAAGCAGGACGAGAGCAAGAATTCAAGAAATGTGAACATAGCTTAGTCTGGTTGTCAGGTCTTCAACACCCCTACGTTGACGTGCTGGCCTGGCCGGTATCCCCGATGCCAAGTGATAGGTACAGAGGATTGTTGTTAGCGTAGGCCGATGTCAATCACGACATAGCTGCGACCTGCCTATCTGGAGCAGATCGTCGTTCTCGGTTACGAGGTTTGCCAAAACATTGTGCAATGCTAATTGTTGTTGCAGGATCAAAGCTCAGAATCTCGACTGCGGACGTCAAACCTGCCATATCGTGCCCTCGGGGATACGCAAGGCCTATGTTGCAGGCTTTGGCTCTCAATCGCTCGACGCGAAGGAAGCGAAGCTGTCTCGCAATAGCAGAGCACCGAATCTGCACTGCTCTGGAACCACTATCAGCGCCCTTCAGCGCATTCGGAAGATGTCGTCTTCTTGGAGTGTCTGAATAATACGCATCCTCGCGTAGCTGGCACCATCGAGACAGCTCGTGCCCGCCTGGCCGCAAAGGAACAATGGCTGCGCTCGTTCGTGGACTTTATGGTCTCTCCTGACGGAGTGCGTGCGTAACGAGAGGCTGGTACAAGTTGACGAATTCGAGGCGGTGGTTTGGTAGAGCGATACAGGAGAGGAACAACGCGTCCTCTGCCTCGCGATGCGCACGCAAACCTCTTGACCCGAGATGTGCCGCCAATCAAGTACTATCGGCTCCACCTGAGACTCGCCAAGGCCGGCAGAAGTGTCCGGCTGCAATGACTTCAGCCTGACTTTTGACTGCCACAGGAACCATCGTTGCCCAAGCTCTTCGGTGACTGCACTTCCATACCAGCGTCCGCAGGCATCGTTCTCACCAAGTGGCCGAAGCCATGGCATACAAGAAAGGGAGATTCGCGGTTCGACCGCATGGTGGACGAGGCCAAAGACGGCAAGCATTTATTCATTGCCAGCGAACATATGGAACGCATGGGAAGGGTGTGACGAATGTTATTCATTGGCTCAGAGTTTGGCTATCGCGCCTGCGAGAGCAAATACGTTGCGACCATTCCCACCAGACTTGACTTCTCCGCTTCTCCCTATTTGCTCGGTGTCTGTGCTGCAGAGTTCTCGCAGTGTGCGTTCATCGGCATGATTTGCTAGGAATCGATGTCCGTTCAATCTCAGTCGTCCAACTATGTGGGCTCGGAGGGCTCCAGACTTTTCGTACTCGACAGTGTAAGTCTGACTCGTTAGTCGCAGCATGAGTAAGATATGTGCAGCATACAACGCACCTCGATAGTAGCCGCACTGGGCTCATCAATTCTGTCATCAAGCTCGGGGATTTGTACATTGGTCGTGGTCGCTGGTAATGGGTTATGATCCGGATATGGTAGGCCGTCTCTTCTTGGTGATTTCGACAGGCAGACAACATGCTGGTAGGTAGCCACGCCTCCATTCGCCAGTACGAGTCCGGTCTTGCCGTTACCTTTGCGTAGTTGACGGGTCATTTCAGTGAGTGCCTGCATCAGATGTCAACAGAGTGGCCTGTAGCAAGTATCGACAATGTCAACATACGTGCATGGAGTAGTTGTTGCCGGCACCTCCAAACGAAGTGAGACCGCCCAGGAGAGTGATGGGCTTGGGAGGATTCAAGATTGACATGCCAAGATGGTGACAAGCTAGCTTTGGTACGATGGGAAAACAGCTACACCATGATTAGCATCGAGTTCATGCGAGAGCACAAGGCATGGACTCACGAGTAGAAGTCGTATAGATCGATGTCATCCTTTGTGACACCCGACACTTCCAGTCCTGCATCGAGTGACCGCGATATGGCTGGACTCCAGTAGAAGTTAGGCCTGTGCCAGACTGCGACTCGTCAGCTTGTGCTTCAAGCTCAAGCGGCTCCCAACGTACAGTCATTGCTGTCTCTAGTCCCGGCGCCGCCAAGAGCGTAGATCCATCGATCTTCGGGTATGCCGATTTTTCGGGCGTGCTCGGTCGAGGTCAGGATGCAGGCTGCCGCGAGGTTTACGGTGTTGAAAGCGTTCATAAGCAATGGGTCTGGACAGCTAGGTCAGTCTGTACGAGATGCCAATGTTAACTTCACTCTTACAAGGTGTACATATCATGCGGTTCTTCTGGGTCACGGATGCAATGCTTTCAGCAGTCTCGGCCTCCTTCCCGTAAGCCCATGCGTACTGATTGCCCTCAGCAACCTTGGCGAATTCTGCGTACAGTTGTGAGGACTCGGCATGGTTATCTTTCACACTTTGTCCGCGATATGCTCGGAAGCCGTTCTCGAATCTGCACCAAGAACTGTCAGTATCCTCCGATGAACACGAGCGTGAACGCAGCAGCGTTTCGAAATGTGCTTTTACTTCGCTGGATCACTTACAGCGGGTAGACTTGTATCGGGCTTCCTATCGAATGCGTCGCTCCGATGTCTACACCATCAGCATCTGTACGAGAAGCCGTCCACTTGCCGGGTAACGCACTGGCTGAGAGTTCTCGTGTGGTTGGCGAGAATACCGAGTCCACCTTTTCCGTCAGGGGAGTCCAGTCTGGCGGTGGTAGACGTTTGGCGGCAGCACAAGCGGATACTACAGCAATCTTAGCTTGGCCTCGACTGATCATTTATGAGCGTACGAGATGCTAGTGCCTCGCCACCAGTCAGTAATGCAACGTTGCTCTCTCCCTTTGCTATCCGCCTTGCGGCCTCATCAAACAGCAGTCCAGGTTGGTTGCCGCCATGGTCGGAGATGTGAGAGTGGTTGGGCTTTATGGCAAGCCTCTCCGCAAGCAAGCCCGGCAAGTCAGGGTAAGGCCAGGTCCAGCTTCGGACGACGTCGAGGCTGTCTATTTGTTGTTGCAGGGAGGCGACATCAGAACGAGGGAGTCCAGTGTCGATAATGGCTTTCCTGATAGCTTCTAACATAAGCTGAACTGGCTCTACAGCATCTTCAACCTTCCTTGAACGATTGACCACGTCAGCGACTCCGACAATGATCGGCACTCTTCGTTGTGTACTCATGGTGCGTCGGTGTAAAACTGCTTGAGTCTCGAGTCGAGACAAGTGATTGAACGAAGAGTGAGAGAGTATGAAGGGAGATACTTGCGGAGGTGTGCCTCGGTACACCGTGCTGCGTGCCTTTTCACCTGGTCTTGGTCCTAATGTGAATGGCTTAGTAGTACTCTTGCAGCCTGCGAGCACTGTTGAGTGTACAGCTGCTCTTGGCGAGATGCTATCCTGCTCGACGGCAGCAAGAAGCAAGTGTATTGTCTGAACGAGAGAGTGAAAGAGTGTTGTTCCATCAAGCTGAAATCGTCTCCTTGGCAGTCTCAGTTATTATACAGATGTGCTACAGGCTACCGCACTGTATGTTATTATGACAACAGCCACTCTTTCCTCCACTTTCCGACACACACTCCAACATAAACTTCTCATCGTTCGAGAGCTCTGAACATATTGCTCAACAAAGCAAGCAAAGACAGTGCAGTCATGGCAGATCTTAAGGACTTCACCGCTCAGAGCTTGTTCAACGTCAAAGGATGGGTGGCGGTGGTGACTGGAGGTATCAACGACTTACAAGCTGCGAGATAAAGTATACTCTCTGACGAAGTATCAGGTGGAACTGGACTTGGCTTGATGACGGCGAGAGCACTCGCTGCTAATGGTGTGAAGGTATACATCACGGGACGCCGAGTTGAGAAGCTCAAAGGTGCAGAGTTGCAAGACTCTGCCAGTGGCGGCTCGATTACTGGCATCCAAATGGATATCACTGACAAGGAGAGCATCACTGCTTGCGTGAAGGAGATTTCAAGCAAGGAGAAGCACATCAACTTCCTGGTGAATAACGCTGGAGCCACATCTGTAAACTACGGACCCAACGGTCCACCCAAAGGATCCGTCGAGGAGATTAGCAAGACCATGATGAACAATCAAAACTTCGACGACTGGCTTTCGATATACAAGGTCAATGTTGCGAGCTACTACTTCACCTCTGTGGCATTTCTGCCTCTGCTGTGTGCCGCCCGAAACAATGGTTCCTCTGAGTCGGGCAGTATCTTGAACATCTCGAGCATCAGCGGGATCACTAAGGAGAGTCAGAATGGACAGTTCAGCTACAACGCAAGCAAGGCTGCTACGATCAGCTTGACTGAACAGCTGGCAGTCGACTTCAAGCGGCCGGAGCTAAAAGTGCGCGTCAACACGCTGGCACCAGGCTACTTCCCATCAGAGATGACACCTATCGACAAGGAGGACGGCCAAGCTGAAGAGCACTTCAGGGAGAAGTGGGGTATTCCGTTTGGGAGAGCAGGGCATCCGAGGGATTATGCGCAGGCGGTGATGAACTTCGCGGTGAACGGCTATGTGAGTTGCTTTATCAATCCATTCATCGAACGATGGCAGCTGACTGGCGATAGGTGACCGGATCGACGCTCGTGATTGATGGTGCGTGGCTCCTGGCGCATGCATAATTACACAGAGTCTGTCCCATGAACGCTGCTGTGGTGCTCTGACAGTCCTTCGATGGTTCAGAGTAGTAAACGCTCTACCAGAAGCGACTTTACTATTACCAACCTCCAGACGTTAATATTGTGCTCCTTGCAGTCGTGAAAGGCCAAAGCCTTGTAAGGGATCGTATGTCTTGGCCCCCACAATTGGCAAGCTTTCGCCGAGAGACTTGGACATCTAAGCTTCGTGGCAATGAAACTCTGTTCGATCTTCTAACATCAGTCAATGTTTGGACAATGCCTGATGTATC
Source organism: Elasticomyces elasticus (assembly GCA_035926095.1). NCBI lineage: Eukaryota > Fungi > Ascomycota > Dothideomycetes > Mycosphaerellales > Teratosphaeriaceae > Elasticomyces > Elasticomyces elasticus. The sequence goes on along the minus strand of JAVRQT010000009.1, from coordinate 1,207,573 downwards.
GGGGACGCCACAAGTCCAACTCGCCGGCCGTGGAGTCTGTACCGACACACTCGGGTCTGTAAGTCGTTCCCTTTCTTCCAAATCACGGCCAAGCCATCTAGTCTTGCAGCCATTGCGACCGGGTTATGTGGCTCAATGTTTGTGGGACAGCGCGTGGACCCGAGCGTCTTCGAAGAACATGCATCTCTTTAACGGCGCTTCAGCCCGCAATGTCATCGTGCTGCGAGTGACGTAAGTGGGGCTGCTGGTAAACAAGTTTAGCCTGGCTTTCGACGTTGCGCTTCTCTTTTGTCCACAACCTTCATAAGCTTGTCCTTTCACCTTCATCCATAACTCCAACAGCAGTACCAGCAATCAAGTAAGATGGACAACCAGAACCAGGGACAGGGAGAGTACGACCAGAGCGCAGCTCAAGACGCTGGGTATGCAGCTGGTCGTGCTGGTATGTGATGCTCGATAACCGCAGCGTAGGATATTAAGGAAACTGCTGACCATTTTTTAAGAGGGTGAATACAACGACGCTCGCCAGGATGTAAGCCAGGATGAGCAGTGAGTGTAACAGAGCTCCTACAAGTTGGCACAGCTGATAGTTGCGGTTTCGATAGATCGCTCGAGAACATTCCTGGGTGAGCCTTCGCCAAACTTGGAAGAATGCCAATGTTTCCCGGACTGACCTTCCCGCAGCGATGTAGGTCGCGACGCCGAGCAAGGCTTCAACAACACCGTGCAGGGCGTTGAGAACGTACCGAGCGATATTGGGTATGGCTATTGAGTGTCATTGCAGACTCAAGCTGACGGCGCGTTAGCGGAGCATTCAAGGGAGCCGCCGACTGGGTAGGGTCGAAAGTTGGTGGAGTGGAAGGCGATGCCAGCCGTACGTAGACTGCGAGGTCTTATTACAAGCTGCCAATACTGACGCCAAAACAGGTGCCGAAGGAGACGTGCAGAACTTCGATAACAGCGTCGATCAGTCCTACGACCAGGTAAGCTTCGTCACAAACCATGCGGTGTAGTCATGCACTGATTGGCGTCGTAGGGAGAGCAACAAGGTCGCCGAGAGGACCAGTAGATGATGGCCAATCTATCTTGTCCCCTTAAAGTGGCGGTGGTGCACCAGTGAGGCGAGAACACGTGTGATCGAGTTTCCAATGCTCCGGTATCACAGTGGCAGTGTAGCAAGGCTCCAGTACCTGCAAGAGGCCATCTCAATCAGTATTATGCCAATTTTGTCATCACCTTCTAAATTGCTGTATTGCTTGTCGCTCTGCCAAAAAGACTCCTTCTTGATCAATGTGTATCGAATGAGGCTCATGCGAAATCAGCAGTGATTGTAGATAGACATTCATGTTGATGTCGATGTTAATGGAGAGCTTCGATGAAGAAGGAGCGTGAAATGCAAGGGGCTAGCGGCGGTCCGTGCACGCGCGGGAACATCCAACCTCACCTGTGTCTTTCCTCCTGCCATGGTCGTGCACAACGAAATTGCTTCTATCGCCAGAAGCAGAGTCGAGACGGATGAATACTTCGTGCTGCAACGTTCTACCGTGCGGACTAAAAGACAAAATCCGAGCCTTTTAGTGGAAACGGAGATAGCCTGGCCCGCAAGCCCCGGCTGCTCCCAATGCTAATGTCGTAACCAGTACAGAATTCACCCGGAGTTCGACCTGTGGACAGCAGAGGTCAAGATTATAAGTACACTTCACCCTCTCCTCAATCGAACCCATACCCAGAATACCAGCTTCACTCCGCATCAAGGACCCATTGCCAACATGTCGCCTCCCAGCAACAAGCCCATTGTCTTGATCACTGGTGCGAACCAAGGTCAGATACTGAGGAACATGGTAGCCCACATAAGGGACATGTGCTGACGATTATGTTGACTTTCCAGGTCTCGGCTACTATGCTGCCCAACAGATGGCCTCCACAGGCTACCACGTCCTGGTTGGCAGTCGCGATATCACGAAGGCAAAGAAAGCAATTGAGCAGCTTGTTGGCGATGAGTCGGTCAAGGTCAGTAAGGAGAACCTTGAACCGATCCTTATCGATGTGAACTCCGACGAATCAATCCAACAAGCAGCCAAGACGGTGCAAGACAAGTACGGCAAGCTCGACATTGTAAGCCACCTCAAAAGAAAACACACTCAGGGACGATCGCTAATTCTCACGCCCGCTCTCAGCTGATGAACAACGCCGGCATTGCTTTGGCACAAGCCGCTTCCGAGGATGGCCAGGGCCCATCGCTGCGAGAACTCTACCAACAGCACTACAACACGAACCTCTTCGGCGCAGTGGTGACTACAGATGTGTTCCTGCCACTTCTCAGGAAGTCTACAGCACCGGGGGGCAAAAGAATCGCATTCACGTCTTCTGGTCTTTCATCCTTGGAAATGGCGGAGAAGGAGGGCATGTACAGCGCGGCGAATTATGTTATCTACAGATCGACTAAGACGGCTATGAGCATGATACTGGCATGTTACAACCAGCTTGACTTGTGATGCACTCGTACTGATAACTCACGCTAGCTGCACTATGCTGCGATACTCGACAAGGAAGGCTTCGTTGTCTCAGCGTCCGATCCAGGCTATTGCGGTATGGCCCGAGACACACCGATACCCTTTTGACGTATGCTGACAACGTGACCAGGAACAAACCTCAACGGCTTTGCAGGCTTTCGCGATCCAAGGCAGGGCGCTGTCGCTTTAGTGAAGGCTGCGATAGACCCCAAAGACAAGGTCCACGGCAAGGTGATTGATGACGAAGGCACGGTGGAGCCGTGGTGAACGGCCCATACATGCAGTGGGTCACTCCAGGTCATGTCGCTGGCGTGGTCGTGCATGCTGGCGCTCCGACAGCGACCGGCAAGGGTCAAGGAAATAAGTCGTTGCCAATAGCGACGGATTAGCATCTAGCTAGTAAAGCAGCGAAAAATTGGTTGCACTTCTCTCTAGAATCCTGAAACATGGCTTACGGCACTCTCGAAGACCTCTACGGCCTTAAAAGATAAGGTCAGCTACGATAGCTGCTGAATTGTTCTTGACACTATGGAGAGGCCAAAAGCCCACGAGGCAACGAAATGTTTCCTCGACCCCCGCGGATGTGCGAAGAGCAGTTACGAAGATGGCGAGGAATCAGTGAAGCTGCCTACGGACCGAAAATGATTAAGGTAAGCTGCAAGCTTACTATCGCAACAAATCGTAACAGCATCGTACACAAGCGTGCGCATTCATACAATCATCCCTCGTCCCAGTTTCATGTCTCCAATGAACGCCATAACAAGCTCATCCAGTCCGTCAAAGTCAAGGTTTTCTCTGCGCAGCCTCGTACACACTCGCCAGAATGCAAACATAACACCCAATCAGTACACCCTGATGGCCCCCAATCATAGCGTTCCTGACAGTCGCAACGTTCTCCACGCCGAAGATGTCGGCACCGACCAGTTGCCCGTAGACGACGTACGTTAGGATTGCCTTGACAACGTTGAACATCAGAGGATCAACTGTATATTTGGCAACGCTGACAGTTGCACCATGTCGATTGACCTAAAAGTGATAGGTGGCAGGGTTAGCGGGCGTCTTCAAATTTGGAAGAGCGGCCTGGCTGCGAGACATCTCCTTTAAGTCCACCGAGATGACGAGCTAAGACCGATGGCCGTAGCTCGTAACTACTCGGCGGTCTCGAGATGCCAGGCCTCCAAGGGTTATACCCATTGGTTTGCTTACATTTCTCGTGGTCAGGTTAAAGAAGTACGCGAACAGAGACGGGATGAAGATCGACGTGGTGGCGTACAGCAGTGTCGGCAGCCAGAAGTCGGCCGTCAATAGCTTGAACAAGTCCGGATAGTAGATCGGCAAGATCATGCCTTGGATTCCAGGTCCAATCTTCACGTCCATGAGGTAGATCCAGGGTAGAGTTGTTCGCTGCAAGCCCGTTGCTTCGAGCAGCTGGAAAGCCATCTGTACACCTAGAAGTAATGAGTGCAATGGTTAGCGGTGTCTGAGATAGTCATGGAAGGGCTTGTCATGGCTGTGCGACATCTCTCTCGACCCTACCGAGGACAGCAAGCCATAACGAATGGCCGTAGCTCGTTGGCACTCGGCGGTCTCGAGACATGTTGTACGCACCCATCGGTTTGCTTACCGATCACAGATGAGCAGACCTCGCGGACGCGCTCGAGGGTTTCCGGAATGCCGGAGATGGTGTAGAAGTCGTTCAAGCCGGCGTAGAATTGGGTGGTCTCGTACCTAAAAACGATGGGTGGCAGAGTTAGCGAGCGTCTCCGAAGTTAAGAAGAGCGGCCTGGCTACGAGACATCTCTGCTGTGAGACCACCGAGATAACAAGCCAAGACCATTGGTCGTAGCTCGTAGCTATTCGGCGGTCTCGAGATGGCGACCTGGCAGTTTTGAGATGGCACGCCTACTAGGGTTACACCCATCGGTTTGCTTACTCGGCGAGATTTGCTACATCGGCGGGTGAGGCTGGAAGTCGAGGTCGTGTATCGCTGCGAGGACGTCCTGGTGTACGCCTGGTAAGAGAGGATGATGCGGGCTCACGTCGAGTAAGAGCAGAGGTACTCGGGCCCGCGGGAGATGATGCGCTGGTTTCCTCGCTCAATTCCTGCTTGACTGCTGTGGATCGCCTGCCCCAGCCTCTAACGACGCTCTTGACTTCGCCATCGTCCGAGGCTACGCCACCCATAGTACTACTTGATCGAGTCGTCTTGTATGGTGTAGTGCCATAGTATGGTTGAAAGCTTGGGTTCCGCGACAAGCGTGTCGCATGTGTTCGCAAGTAGTTCTCGAGGGCCTCGACGATCTCGTCTTTGCGCAACTCATCGCTTCTGCATAATGTGAGCATATATGGCACTCATGAGGCTCGAATGAACACACCTAAAAGCGACGGGTGGCAGAGTTAGCGAGTGTATCAAAGGGTGGAAGAGCGACATGGCTACGGGACATCTCTCTAATAAGTCCACCAAGATGACAAGTTACGATCCATGGCCGTAGCTCGTAGCTTCTCGGCGGTCTCGAGATGCCACGCCTCCCAAGGGCTTACACCCATCGATTTGCTTACTGCCTCAACCCTGCTTCTTGCGACAGGTCAATAAGCGCTTGCTTGCGCTGGCGCTGGAGCCAGGACGACATGATGTAGGTGTGGTCGCGTAGCTCATGCGATCATAATGAGCCCATGTAAAGGCTATTTGGGTAGAGATGTGCTTATGCGGCGCGTGATGTTCTTAGGTAGGGTGTGAAGCGCGACTGCTGGTGTCAATACAAAACAACGGGAGCGGCCGCTTGTACGCCGAGACGATCGAGGACTCCATCTCTGCTCTGTATAGCATTATAACGCCTTGTGGCTGCAAAGGACTGTGGGGATCCACGAGCAGCTGAGTTGACGGAGGGAACTCTGTCGAGTGGACGTGAGAGTGACAATGTAGTCATTTCCGAACTCTTACATATATACCAAAGCCAAGGCCATGCTGTCATCGTCCTCGGAGGTCCGCTTCGGCCGTTGAGAAGTTGAGACGATTCTTTGGAGCGCATCGTGCAAGACATAACCAACCCTCTCGACAATCTTCCATTCGCGCACTCGCTTTGAACGCATAAACATCCGACTTCCACCTTCTCACACTTCCAGAGCATCAAAAGCGCCTCATCAAGCCCTGCACATGCGGTAGGCAGGCACACGACCTCCTTCATGGTACTAGCCCGAGTGGCTGAATACCTCTTCCCACCGGCGCAGCATAGCACAACACTCAGCTACATCGATGATGGCCGCGATACTCCAGTCACGGCAAGCCCCTTCCAGACACTGCGACGGCCGCAAGAAGAGCTTCGACCGGATATGAGCACTACCGTAGCAGAGATGAACGATGAGGAAGCATTCCGGCCGCCGTACTTGCACGCCATGCTCGCGGGTGGCATTGGTGGCACGACAGGAGATATGCTCATGCACAGTCTTGACACTGTGAAGACGCGACAGCAAGGCGACCCGCATATGCCGCCTAAGTACACCAGCATGTACAACACATACACGACCATATTTCGGCAGGAAGGCGTATCGCGCGGATTGTACGGTGGTGTTACACCTGCATTTTTTGGCAGTTTTGGTGGGACTTTGATCTTCTTTGGCTGTTATGAGTGGAGCAAGAGGAAGATGATAGACGCTGGTGTGACGCCGAGCTTAGCGTATTTGATGGCAGGGTTTGGGAGTGACTTGGCGGCCAGCCCGCTCTATGTACCTACGGAGGTGCTCAAGACGCGATTACAACTGCAAGGGAGGTACAATAACCCATACTTCAGTTCAGGATACAACTATCGATCCTCGCTGAATGCTATACGGACTATCGTAAGAACAGAGGGCGTGGCAGAGCTGTTTTCGGGATACAAGGCGACGCTGTTCCGAGACCTGCCATTCAGTGCGCTGCAGTTCGCATTCTATGAGCAGGAGCAGAAGTGGGCAAAGCAGTGGGTCGGGCCAGGCACAGACATCGGCTTGACGCTGGAGATCTTGACCGGAGCAAGCGCGGGTGGCATGGCCGGAGTCTTGACATGTCCGATGGATGTGGTGAAGACTCGCATACAGACGGAGCTTGACCCGGAAGTGGCAGCCAAAGCGCGGGAGACTCGAAAGGCTAAGAAGGCTGCTGCTGGTGGTGTTGTCCCAAAGCCTGTTGCAGCATCCGCAACCTCAGCGCCAATACCAGTAAACCACGATCCGCACCATGCCACGCATAGACCATCACCAGGCTCGAGCAATATACCGCCCAAACAACAGCGCTTTCCGATCTCTACTTCTGGACCTAGCACAGCGCTCAAGCATCACGGTCAGGTAGCACTTGACACCGAATCTGTGGTGAAAGCACTCCGCATCATCTACCGCACCGAAGGTTTTGGTGGCTGGTTTCGAGGTGTAGGGCCCCGAGCTGTATGGACGAGCGTACAGTCCGGCACGATGCTTTTGGTGTATCAGAAGCTCATCAAGTGGTTTGATGCGCATCCACTCGGACGCGATGATGAGGATGACGGGCTAAGAGGTGTCAGAGGGTGAGACCAACGAACGACTGCAACGCAACTGAAATGTATAGATAGGGCGCCCGTCTTGGGTGGGTGTGTACAATATCAACTCTGTTACAGTTATCAAAAGCTACGAAATGGCCAGCGCTGATACGCGAAGTACAGGTATGACTACAGCATATCAAACATCATCTAACCTTGCGAACCCGCTCGGCATGTGCTCAGCGTACAATAACACCCGCGAAGAATGGCCGACCCTCGCTTTCGACCTATACTACAGTGCGGTCTAACGTCGGACATCGCCAATCACGCCGCTCGTCGTACCCGCCGACACTGTGTCTGGCGCCGTAGTGCCACCAGCCCGTGGTCCAGGATTACTCGCATCGCCACTGCCTTGGCCTGCCTCGATCTTGTTCTGCACGAACGACTTTCCCGCATCTACCTGTACGTCAGCGGCAGCATCGGTTGTAGATGGTCTTTTCATCTCACCGTCGCCTTGGTTCGCACCCTTGCCTGTGCCGCTATCAGGTTGGACGCTGTCATCGGAGCTAACGTTGGGATGGTCGCCGAGCTTCTTTTCGATGGTCTGCTTGAGCTTGTTCATCTTGATAGAGCTGGTGTGAAACTGATTGTGGTCGTGCTGTGATGTTGAAGACAAGTATGCTGTAGAATCTCTACCGCTGGACGCAAAGGGCAGGCACGACGGATACTTGCTACGAGATCTAGTCTGGCTTTTGGAACAAGAAGACGTCACCTCTGGTCCGCTATCAACACACGTGCAGGCGCGTGGGCATTGTGTGGTGTATTTGCTTGCCGAGAGGGTGCTCAATTCTCTCCCATGAGATCATTGCGGAGACTCCATCCGTCCAGAGCCGCCAAAGGGCCGCACCTACTGGATGGCAGTTGGGTTCCGGGACGAAGCTATTGTGTTGCGTGGCTGACGCTGTATAGCTATTGTACGATGATGGAAATGTCCAACGTTGTTCACGTACAGAGAAGGCACGTCGTCGCCACGGCAACGCTCCTGCAAGGATGATGGCGCCATAAGGCTAGGGCTGATCACCTTGATGATCTCCAATCTTGGTTTCTAACTCGACTACCTCACTTCGACATTGTCTACGATGCTCCATCCTTCTGCGCCGCATAGGCAAGGCCATCACACCAGCTCGGCTTGTATTTGTTGTATATCTGGACTCCTGGCTTGCTGCTTTCGATGGCATCCTGATCATCCAACGTGCCAGCTTTGAATATTACCTGTACTGCAGTCAGTAACACAAGAAGTTGTGCGAGAGCACATGTACTCACCATGTCAGGCATGGCCTCCGCGCTGACAGTCATAATAGTGCCGCAAGTACCGCAATTGTTATAAGTCACATCCTTGCCCGAGTCGCCTTTCCTGGTCCAGTTGAAGACTTTTCCGGACGTCTTCTTGTACTGATGCAAGCGTCAGTACATGGTCAGCGGCGTGCAAGGAGTAGCACATGCCTTATCGGCCTGAACCAAGTTGTTGACACTTCCAGTCTGACCTGCAAGGCTTGTCAGCAACTGGTCTGCGAACCATGTTCGTACTGTGACTTGCCGGCTGTCTTGTGGCATGGCTTGCAGTGGCAGACGGCCTTTGCAATGATCAGCGTGGATCAGCTTCGAGTACTATATAGGACCTACTGTCGCCACCGGCTCTCCTTCGTACTCGTGCTGGTACTCGCCGCAGTTGCAGCTTCCTTTCGGCATGTTGGAGATTGCAAACTGTACACTGTCAGCGAGCCTGCTCATTCTCTAGCCATTTATTATGCTCAATGCACTCGTTACGGCCGAGAGAAGTCGAAGCACTACTTACCTAAATCGGAGCTTTTGATTGAGGACTATTACTATTTTGGGGATTCCAGTCGGTATTGATCAAGGAACCAAAGGAGGCAAAGGTCACATCAAAGAAAGAAATGGACTCCATCGGTTCGGCTCCAGAGTGACAACCGAGGACCCTCATGACGTCAAAAGCGCCTTTGCTCGTGGCTCTGGCTTGGTAGTGGGCAGTACGAAGTAGCAAGATATGAGACTGGTCTCTAACCACGGTCGGTGCTACCTAGGATTGAGAACACATCACCGAGTACACGGGCTCCTACCGAATCGGCGTTGGGGAGATCGCTACTTCAAGTTGGACTGTTCTATCCACCAGACGCGAACTTAGTGGCAACGTTGGGCCGACGATGAAGTGCCCACCACTCAGTACTTTCCTCACTCCGCTTTCGGGGCATCTTGTAACACAATCTCAGCAAAGCTCTACGTCTGCCAGGTCCAGTACCTCCGTTCCATTCCCAGGTCACCAGTCAGAGTCAGCCCATGACATCCCATCCTCAATCACGATCGGCTCCGATTGCGCATCATATCTCTCTGGTAAAGGGATGATGGCCTCCCGCCCTTGACACGCTAGAATGAAGAACGGACCACCCACCACCGCAACTGTCAGGTCGACTTGGCGTCTCTCTTCGATCATCCAGCAATATCCTCCCATCTCACGCAGGCCGTTCCGAAACCTCTCAAGCTGCATCTGGAAGGTGCGCGCATAATTCGCCACGAAGGCTCGCGGTCTCGTCACTTCTGAGTCTGGTTGCAACGCACTTGTCCTGTTTTCCACATGACGAATCAAGTCGTGGTTGGTGAGAAAGGATGTGAGCAACCTGCGGTTCGACTCGTCCGCGACGGCTCGTCGCGTGAATCGACGCGATACCTCCGTTACCCACCCGAAACCATTTGTGCCGTTCGAAAGCAGGACCCTGCCGGTAGCTCCGTGAGGGAAAGTGAACAAGGGCGAGATGGTCCACGTGTTTGGCGAGCGCCGGTAGATGATTCTGTTCCATCTACGGGCCCTGCGATTCTCGGACCGTCGCATGGCGTTCTGATACTCCACCTCATCGTCGTGATCGGGTCCAAGCAAGGGCGAGTCGACTGGACTGGTCGGGACGATCTGAGATCTTTGCAGGTTTGTTAGATGTTCCCGGAATGCGGCTGTAGCAAAATCGTTAGTGTGGAGAGTCTCAATCAGTTCGTCACCGAAAATCTGGAAGGCGTTGCGATGTGTGGTGGCATCGATGCGAGCGACGGCCTCACTGTCGAAGCTTGAGTTAGGATTTCCGCCGTCGTGACAGAGTATTAAAGGCTGGGGTGTGGTTGAGTAGGAACGGGACGGGCTCGAGAGGTATAAATACTGCTTCTGATGTTCGTCAGGGCGAAATGTCTGCTCGGCACCTGCATTAAGATTCTGTGGTCTCGCTGCAATAGGGTTTGGTGTTTGTTGCATTTGCGCTTCTAGCTGTGCCTTACGCATCAAATATGTAATGGCTGGGAAAGGTATAGAACGGCAACTGACTTTTGAACAACAAAGCTTTAGTTGGACTTGTCACAATCTCAGACACAATACTTTTATTTCACTACCTATCGTCTCGCAGCGCAGCTATATCTCATACCAAAACACCGAGAGGCTGACGACACTCGTCAAGCAACAGTCGTGGGATCACGAACATGTTGTCGTGGTCGTCCCCGTCATCGCCAAACAAGTCGTCGAAGAACGAGCCGCTGCTGCGCTACTCGTCACTCGAAGGCATGGAGACGGGGATCGGGATAACGTCCTCCCCGTAGTACTCCTCAGGGTACTCCTCAACGTTCACCTCAGGGTTCTCCTCAACGTTCACCTCAGGGTTCTCCTCAACGTTCACCTCAGGGTACTCCTCAACGTTCACCTCAGGGTACTCATCGTTCACCTCGGGGTACTCCTCGTTCACCTCAGGGTACTCCTCGTTGTACTCCTCATCGCCAGGCCACTCATTGACGGGAGCCCAGCCGCCACTGCGCTTCTTGTCGACCTGAGGCATGTCAGGGTTGGGAATGATATTGCCGTTAGCGTCAAAGAACTCCTCCCACGACCTAGCCTCGACGGCGGCGTCCAGGGTCTCCGGTTCGCCGACCGATTCGACGGGGACCCAAGGGCCGCTGTGCCTCTTGTCGACCTTAGGCATGTCAGGGTTGGGTATGATGTTACCGTTGCTGTCATAGCGCTCCTCCCATGACCTAGTCTCAACGGTGGCATACTGCTCCTCCGTTTCGCCAATCAACTCCTCCATGGAGCTGGCGAGGCCGTCGTGTTTCGTGCCCAACCGGCCCATGCCTCCGGGAGGGCCGGGAACGACGTTACCGTTGCCGTCATAGTGCTCCTCGAATGACCTAGTCGTCTTGACAGTGGCATCCTGGTTCTCAGGTACGCCATTCTTCCACATGGAGGGGTTGAGGTCGTCGTGCTTCGTGCCCAACCCATCCATGCCTCCGGCAGGGCGAGCAGGGATGTCGACGCCAGAGTAGGGGATATCAGGGCTCCAGACAGGACCATGGCCTGTCTCGGGGGTCAGTAACTGGTTTAGAGTTGGAGAGGCTGGTGACTTACCGCCATAATATGGCTTGGCAAGGCCGCTCTCTTTGTAGAGGGGGACAGCCGTGATGGTAGTCGCCATAGTGGCGAGAGCCAAATAGGCAAGTGTAGTACGCATGTTGTTGATCTTGTTCGATGAAGTCGGGATGGTAGTTGAAGGTAGAAGTTAATGGATGTGTCCGGGTAGTAGTCAGAGGAAGAAGTCAGTAGATGAAGAAGAAAGGATCTGAGAAGCAAGAAAAAGCCCTTTACTTATAGTCCTCCCCAGAATTTGTTATCTGAGAGACCCACCATCCGCGCAGTCAGCTTTCAGCATCCCGCCATCAGTGAGAAGCATATTGTTCAGAAGATGCAATAGAGTTTTTGGGCTCAACCTTCGCCCATTCCCGAGCGGTAGCAGTCAGTCTCTCTTCTCAGCACTGTGCACCAGGCGCAGATAGGCTTCTAAAGCGCCTGCAACATAATCAGTGTGATGCAGATCTACAGTCGCTACATCGGGGACATGAGAAGGGTGTGGTGACCTTCTCCGGGTATTGCCGCATATGTCTCTCCAAACCTAACTGAGCGAGCGGTCGAAACACCCACCCAACGGCGTCGCGGATGACGATGCATGAGGACGCCTAGTCATACACATCTCCATCACATCACCACATTCCAAGCATCTGCAGCATCCCACCGTAGTACAGTCCTCAGCGCCCCCGCGGGTCATTAGCTTGCGTCGTACCGTCCCCAACGCAACAGAGTCTGCGATGGCACCCAGCTATACGTGTCTTGCTCTGCTCACCAATGTTTTTCGAGTCTTCCACAGAGCTCCCCATGAATGTGTTCCCGAGATGACCCCATGGCCCCGCCGCTAGCATGATTGCGACAAACCTGCCTATGCAGCGTGTCGAGTGCTACACAAAGCCGCCATAGCCGTTCCCTGCAAAAGCACTCCAAAGGCAGAGCTTCTGCAGTCCGGGTAGCGACGTAACCAGAGTCGGCACAAGGCCGTTATAGTGCGCGAGCGACGAGTGCTGGGCAGCACTTGCGGAGTTTCCTAGGATGCATCAAAGCCATAATCGCGAGGATTACAATGCGATGATTTTGTTTGGAGGGCAGAATCACGTCCTGAATCTGCTGTTTTCTGTTGAACCATCTTGAATCTGCTGTGGAGCACTCGGAACCTGCTGTTGAGCTTCGTGGTCCATATTTGCGCGATGGCGGTAATGCATCAGCTGGAAGCCCCAGCATCACACTCGATATCCCATCCAACAGCCGTCTCCGTGCAATGATCCGCGCACCCGAATGTCCTCGGTCACCTACGAAGATCAGCCATCAAAAACCCAGCCCGCAACACCAACCCCAACCCCTTCCACCTCCAAACTCCTCATCCATCCAGACTCACCTACCGTTCACCTACCACACACAACCTACAAAACCAAACAAAACCCTCCCTTATCTTGAAGAGCTGGATAAGTTTCATATCAAACCTACCAACCAAGCCAATTATCAACTCTGTCGAGATCTCACGAGTAATCAAACCTCTCACTCAACACCACAGGCGCCACAAGCGTCCACCCAAAAATCCCATAACAAACCCACGCACTCACAATCTTGACCCAACTAGCCCAATACGTGCGTCCCACGGGAACAAAATCGCCCACCTCTCTCCTGCTATCGGAGCCGACGTTTTGCGTGAGGAGGGTAGCGATCCATGCCGTGGCTAGTAGGAAGATGATGTGGAAGAGTGCGTAGTTATACTGTGTCCCGTTCTTCTCGTCGTCGTTCTTGTGCTTGCCGGATTTGAGGTCGTCGTCGTCATCGTCGCTATCCTCATCCAACGCGCTCGCGGGAAGGACACCCTCCTGAACCGCCCTCCTCAACGCCTCAGCCCTCATAGCCTTCCTCGACTCTGGCTGCGTCTCCACCAATCCATGGCTGCCCACAGTCTCCTCATCGGCGTCTACACTGCTATACCCTGCCGGCTTTCCTGAGCCCAAAGCCAGGCCGTAGGTAGCTGCTCGCGTGGTGGTGTAGGCGCATGTAACGAATGTGACTACGGCACCGATCCAGATGGATGCTGTCCGGGTCCCTGTGGCGCGCACAAGCGGGTTACAGTGTTGATCATCCGGTTCCATGGCCACGGCCGAGAAGGTCAGGTAGGAGCAGTAGATCGATACAGTGGCTGCTTGGGCCAGGCCGGCGCGGGGGTTGGATTCTTGGATTGTGGGGGCGACGGAGAGGGCGGAGATGATGAGTAGTAAGATCAAGTTGACCTGGAACAACGAGGTTAGTAGTGTATTAGGATGCCTGGGTGTGGATGTGACTTACGGTGATAGCAGCCTGATTCATACTACACCCGCTCCCGGCGAAGAAGATGTACATCACGATCGTAAGCGCGATACTGCCCAAGTACATCCCCAGTGTAGCGCCGATGAGTATGCCTCTCCAGAGTCCAGAGTCGGTATCCTCGATCTTCTCGATGCAGTATTCGGCGAATGTATGTGCCAGATCCACAAGCAACACCAGTCCCAAGAGCAGAAACAGTACCGCGCCAACCAACGCAACGTAATTCCCCCATATCTCGAAAAACCGATTCGGTATCAACCAACTCCCCGCCAACAGCGCAACCCAAAGCACGATCTTTGGTCCCCAGAATCCATTCTGAATCGGTGCCCGCTTATCCCTTGAGTTATTCACTCCCAGCAATAGCACAGCGAGTAGGAGGTGGAAAATCCCTAGTGCGAACCCCACGCGATGGACTGCGGCGAATCCGAAACAGGATTTGCCTGCGCAGTTTACGGTCACGTAGTCCAAGAGCAGGTGTTGGAGTTTTTTGGTCGCCCAGGAAGTGAGCAGGAGCCAGGAGAGGAGCGAGTTGAGGAGGAGGATCAGGGCGTAAGCGATTCGGGTGAGGATCGAGTTGGACGTGTTGCTGCAGGAGGAGCAGACTGCGCTGCAGGTTGCCGCGCCGCAGCAGGAGGCGACTACTGAGAGGAGCTGGAGAGACTTAGCTAGGTTTGATGGGGGGGCTGGGTGTGAGTTACCGTCCCCACGCTGGGGAGCGCGAGTAAGGGTAGCGAGAGTAGTGCGCCCATCGTTGGGTGTTGTGGTGGTGTTTGCGACAGCGTTGGTGAAGCCTGGAGTTGCAGGTGACGATGCTTGGCTTGGCTGCGGCTCGGCTTCGGCAACTGCGATCGCCGCATGAGCACGTGCTTCGGCATTGGCTCCGCGCGATCGTCCCCGGCCAAGATATGAGCACGATAGGCGAACTTGTGTTACCCTTTGCGATGCTTTCGTGTTCTCTTCTATGTTATACTGCTTTGGGTCCTGGACGGTGATGATATAGCGGACTTCGCGACGCCACTTCCTATCCTGGACACACACCCAATGCTCTCCTTGACGCGATAGACTCGCACCCCGGAGGCCAACCACGCCATTGAACCTCGACCACAACCCACAATGGGTCTCCCGCCCCCCGCCTACGATCGTCTCACCCTCCGCATCGCCTCAGTCATAGCCGCCACAGTCATCGCCCTAAGCTGCGGCACCAACTATGCCTTCTCAGCCTGGTCCCCTCAATTCGCATCCCGACTCCATCTCTCCGCCACCCAACAAAACCTCATCGGCAATTTCGGCAACATAGGCATGTACGCCATGGGCATCCCCGGCGGAATCCTCATAGACACCCGTGGCCCGCGATGGGGCGTAGCCGCCGGAGTCCTCTCCTTAGCTCTAGGCTATTTCCCTTTACGCGCTGCGTATGTGGCAGGGCCAGGCGCGTATAGTATGCCTGTGCTTTGTCTGATGGGATTGATGACGGGGATGGGGAGTTGTACGGCGTTCTCAGCAGCTATCAAGGTGTCTGCGAGTAATTTCCCAAGGCACAGGGGGACAGCGACAGCGTTTCCGTTGAGTGCGTTTGGACTGAGTGCGTTCTTCTATACGTCGGTGAGTGCGCTGGCGTTTCCGGATGATACGGCGGGGTATTTGGGGCTGTTGGCTTGGGGCACGACGAGTATGGTTTTTGTCGGGTTGTTTGGGTTGCAACTTGTCAGGACAGAAGTTGGGCAAGGGTATACAGCGGTGGATGGAGGCGAGAGACCTGGGTTAGGTGGGAGGAGGGAGAGCAGTAAGATGCGTCGGTCAACTGAGCACGTCCGTTCAACGAGTAAAGGCAGCAATGCGGAGACAGGCACAGCAGACGAAACATCCTCGTTGGTAGGATCAGACGCTACAAGCACCCCAGGCGACGATCTCCAGGACGCAAAACTTCACCCAGCTCACCACCACGGCCCAGAGATCACTGGGGTGCAGTTACTTCGCACCCCGAAGTTCTGGCAGTTGTTCATCATGCTCGGACTCCTCTGCGGCGTAGGACTAATGACGATAAACAATATCGGCAATAACGCCCTAGCACTCTGGCACCATTACGATGACTCCGCTGGCCATGATTTCATTCAGAAGAGACAACTGCTGCACGTCTCCATCCTATCTCTCTGCTCTTTCGCCGGGAGACTCTTAAGTGGGATTGGTTCAGACTGGTTGGTGCACCATCATGCGTCTCGTTTCTGGACGCTTGTGGCAAGTGCAGGGTTGTTCTGTTCAGCGCAAGTCGTGGCCTTGACGCTACAGAACCCCAATAATTTATTTTGGCTGAGTGGGCTCACGGGTCTGGCGTATGGAGCGTTATTCGGCGTTTATCCTGCGCTGGTGGCGGATGCTTTTGGGCCGACGGGGTTGGGGATTAATTGGGGGGCTATGACTATGGCTCCTGTTCTCTCTGGGAATATTTTCAATCTGTTTTATGGGCGGATATTGGATGCGCATTCCCATTGGAAGGACAACGGAGAAGGGCATGGTGGTGAGACAGTCTGTGAAGGACGAGAATGCTATTCTGGAGCGTACTGGCTTACGCTTGTTGCTAGTGTTATTGGTGTGGGTTGGGCACTTTGGTGTATTCGGCATGAGAAGGTGGGGAGGATGAGGGAGAGTAAGGCGGCGATGATGAGGGAGCATGAGGGATAGATTTCGCTTTCGCTACCTACAATGGTGGTTTGTATAGATTGAGCGTACACGTACATATACAGGCTCTGCATTAGTCATCTCCCTGGCTGAGGAGCAAGATTGTGAGCCTGCAGCCGGCGCGCTCGCTGGCTGTATGGCAACACTGGCGACAGGGCATGATCGTGAGAACCAGCACTTTTGTTGTTCATCAACATCGCCTAATCAGGAAGGCACGCACGCGCCGACCTCGGCAGGTACGCAAGAATTCCGCTCTTCACCCCTCATCGACCCCGCCATCATACCGCCAGCTTCATCGGAGCAACATCACACGTCGACCGAAGCCAATGCCGACGTGCTAGACGCGGTACTGTCGCGTGTAAGAGCCGTAAGTCAAGTCAGACTCACTTTCTTTCCTCTGCTCTCACCCTTCACAATTCACCACCACAGCAGCGACCATGTATACAGCGTCTTTCGCCTTCTTCGAGGCGCTTTGGGATGTAAGATCCGTTCCACGACCTACCCAAATCTCCACTGCTGACGATGTGAGTAGTATGGCGTAACCCACGTCTTCGTCAACTTAGGATCTGACCACCCTTCCATCATCGAAGCCATTGTCAAGGGGCAGAACGAGAAACATGGCGAGTTCCCGCGGATTATCACTTGTCCGAATGAAATGGTAAGAGTAGCAATGGGTAGGAGAAGGTGAGATGTCCACTAATATCTCTATGACAGGTCGCCCTTTCCATGGCCGACGGTTACGCCCGCCTGACCTCCAAACCCCAAGCCGTTATCGTGCACGTAGACGTAGGAACCCAGGGCTTGGGAGCTGCAGTCCACAATGCTTCTTGCGGCCGCGCTCCGGTGCTGATCTTTGCCGGTCTGAGTCCTTATACGATTGAGGGAGAATACAGAGGGAGTCGGACAGAGTACATCCACTGGATTCAGGATGTGCCGGATCAGAAACAGATTGTGGCGCAGTATTGTCGGTATACGGGCGAGATCAAGAGGGGGAGGAATGTAAAGCAACTGGTCAACCGAGCGCTGAGCTTTGCGACGAGTGAGCCAAAGGGCCCGGTGTATTTGGCTGGGGCTCGGGAAGCGATGGAAGAGGACATCGAGCCCTACCAACTCGACCAATCTGTCTGGCTTCCAGTCGAACTAGGTGGCTTGACCGCAAAACAGGTGAAGACTGTCAGCGAGTTGCTAGTAGGAGCTTCAGAGCCTCTCCTCATCACAGGCTACAGCGGCCGCAACCACGCCTGTGTCGGAGCCCTGGTCGGATTAGCGGATACAGTCAAAGGTCTCCGAGTCCTGGACACAGGAGGAAGCGATATGTGTTTTCCCGCCAACCATCCAGCCTGGCTCGGTCTACGCTATGGAGTCGAAGAAGCGATCAAGACCGCCGATGTCATAATCCTGCTAGACGTGGACGTACCATGGATACCCACCCAATGCAAACCCAAGGACTCGGCGAAAATCATCCACATCGATGTCGATCCGTTGAAACAGCAGATGCCCGTCTTCTACGTCAACGCCATAGCTCGGTATCGTGCCGACGCTGAGACATCAATTACACAGATCACAGCCCATATCAAATCCAATTTATCCGAAAAGGTCTCCGGCGAAGCGTTCGATAAGCGATGGCAGAAACTCCAAGATGCTCACAAACAGAAACTCGACACCATATCCTCCATGGCACAAGCTGCAGAAGACGGAACATTCGGGTGCTCATACCTGCTTTCTGAAGTCCGGAAAGCGGTACCAAAAGATACTATCTTTGCTGTTGAAGCTGTGACTAATACTGCTTTTGTGGCGGATCAGGTTCAAGCTACGTTGCCTGGGACGTGGATTAACTGCGGTGGTGGTGGATTAGGTTGGTCAGGAGGAGGAGCACTGGGGATCAAGTTGGCTACGGATCATGAAGCGGGAGGCACGAATAAGGGGAAATTTGTGTGCCAGGTTGTGGGTGACGGGACGTATCTGTTCTCCGTTCCTGGATCGGTTTACTGGATTGCGCAGCGGTATAACATCCCTGTCTTGGTCATCGTGCTGAATAACCAAGGTAAGCCTTCCCTACGCTCTCCCTAAACAAATCCACTAACCCAGTCGTCTAAGGCTGGAACGCCCCAAGAAAATCCCTCCAACTCGTACACCCCACCGGCCTGGGCAGCAAAGTCGACAACAGGGAACTCAACATCTCCTTCGCTCCTACGCCGGATTACGCCGGGATAGCCAAGGCTGCGTCAGGGGGCGAGTGTTGGGCAGCTCATGCGGGCACGGTGGAGGATCTGAAGAGGCTGCTTCCGGAGGCTATTGAGGCGGTGAAGGGAGGGAGGTGTGCGATATTGGATGCGCATTTGGACGGGCCGCAGGGGAAGTAAGTTGATCTTTTCTTTCTTGTGGGTGGGGAGTCGTGTGAGGGAGTGATTTGAGGATACGAGTGCTGACTTTGTGGTGTGTGATTTAGGTATGGTGGCGGCAAAGCTGCTTTGGTGGGTTGAAGGCCGATTCACGCCCACGGGTTGCGATGTACAGAAGGCGTCAGCGAGGTGGCAGGAAGGATGTCAGTGCTCTGGTGCTACGACCTATCTCTTCAGACATTGTACAGCGATATCCGCCCCTCGAGAAGGTCTGCAGGACATAGAGCTTCAACAAGCAAAAAGAGCTGACTTTCTACCCCAATCTTATGCTTCACCCTCGCACCCAATCTGCGAACCAGTGTATCGCGATGCTCAGATGATGTCTCCAGCTGCGCGCGAACAGCGAATTTGAATTGCCGCTCTGCCATGCTGCCCACGCTCTAGATGGAGTCCAGTCTGTTTGGCCTTGCACCACGCCATCGCTCCCGCCTAGCCAACTCAGCAGTCCTTTCTGCTGATGGTAAGCAAACTTCGATTCTCCATCGTCAAATTCAGAGTTAAGCACCCCAGCGAGGTAATCGGCTTTTTGTCTCGCTACCTCTGCAGTGGGAGGCAGCGCGCCGTCCTCGATATCTGCAGCGTCACCCAGGGCGTAAACTTGGGCCATGGCTTTCTGCTGATCCTCGCCAGGGTTCAGGATACGCAAGTACTCGTCTGTCAGCATTCTCTGTACTCCCGGATTCGAGTTCGAGGTCTTCGCGACCTTGAGCTTGTCAACTAGAGCGCAGGTCTTAGTTCCAGCAGTCCAGATAATCATGCCGCATGCTACACGGCCAAGGGCTTCGGTGGTGATGCTGTCTGCCTCCACTTTCGTGATGTGTGAGTCTACAAAGAGCTGAACGTGCCGTCCGGAATTACTCTCGAGGCAATACTGGCGGAGTGCGGCTTCGAATCTGCCAGAGTGATACGCTCGAGAGTCGTGGATGGAGATACTTATTTTGTCTTTGAGCTCCTGGTATAGAGTGGCGAGGTCGTCGTTGATGAGATCCGACAGCTTTCCTGCCAGTTCGATGCAGGTCGGTCCACCGTCCACGATGATGATATGCAGGAGCTTGCGCTGTTCATCGGCGGATACATGGGGCATCGAAGCAAGCTCGAGAAGCTGGGTGAGGCGGTGGTGTATACGTCTGGCATCAGCCACAGTACGGAGGAAGAGAGCGTGCTCGTCTGCTCCTGGGATGTCGAGTGTATGTGTAGCGACTGTTCAGGCATCTTATCAGTCCTGGACGATCCTGGTGCCGATTGGGAAGGCGAGGAGCTTACAACCTGGTGCCAGGATGAGGCGATCATACTTTACCTCAAACAGCCTATCTTTCCTGCCGGGGACATTGCAAGCAGAACGGCATCTACAGACCTTGCGAATGAAGTCTACATCTTCGACTCGAGCTTTGTAGTATGTCAACTTCCTGCTCTTGTGCCGTATCTGCTCTTCGGCGAAAGAGAAGTCGACGAGACCGCATGCTGCGCTCGTCTGCCAAATAGTCAGCACTGCAGAAGGACATTGAGTAGACATAAACTACGAGCGGCGAAGTATGAGGCGACGTCTCGTCCGGCGAGATCACGACAACGTTGAACTTCTCCTCGTCAAGCTTGCGGGATAGCAGAAGGCCGGCAGTTCCAGAGCCAACAATCACGATCGTATCCTTGGAGAGCTTGCTTAGTCGGGCTTTGTGCTTCGCTAGCAGTATGGACAGTCAAATGAGTGCCTGAACACAAATAGTAACCCGGCAAACCTACTCATCTAACTGGCCCTCGATTTCTCCCTTCAATGCTTGTATCTCATCTTTTGGGTCCTGATCAGCCAGCAGCTTATACGTCCCTAGATTCGCCATTAATTCTGTTGTGTTGTTTGTATCTAAGCATGATCAACCTCAAGCTC
Organism: Elasticomyces elasticus; assembly: GCA_035926095.1. NCBI lineage: Eukaryota > Fungi > Ascomycota > Dothideomycetes > Mycosphaerellales > Teratosphaeriaceae > Elasticomyces > Elasticomyces elasticus. The sequence continues at coordinate 1,186,853 of JAVRQT010000009.1, read as the reverse complement.
TGTCGAAGAGGTCGTAGCTGTGGATTCGTCATTGCTTGGCGACTCCTGGTCTGCATGCTTCCTCGGTGAAACATCTCTTTGTGCCACCTCCTCTATATGAAGCGAGCGCCAACCTATACATTGCTGCTACGTACACGGTCTTGTGACATGCTGTTTCTTCCCAACCAAACGCCGACGCTGGAACGCTGCAGAATGCTAAATCCAAACACCAGTATACCATCTATTCCTTCGTACTCTTGTGGAGACTCCCAGCTGCACTGTGATGTATATCGCGCATCTGCGACTCCGGCACACCGCCAGGAAGATCCGCCGTCGAAAGCCCTTGTATCCCGCTCACGATTCCCGACATGCTAAGTGGTGGGTGGTCGCCATACGAAGCAGCAGAACCATCCTTCACACCCGCGTCGGTCATTTGCGAGCCACTGCCATCCTCAGGATGATACGCCTTAACCCCCTCAATCTCATCCGGAACATGATGTTGACTATGGCTCGGCGAAACCTCCACAACACTGCTCGCCCGACTATTCCCAGCACTCGCATCATCCGGAGCTCGCAAGCCCAACTTCTTCTCCAAGTGATGACTTTTACTATCCACAGGCTTCTCATCCGAAGCCTTCATCTGCGGCACCTCCTCACCTTCAGCAGGCTCCACAATCACATCACCAGCTTTCGGCTGCAGCTCAACGGCTTTCCAGAGCACGGCCATGCGATCGAAAGCTCGTGTGCCTTTGCGACTGCTGCCTTTAATGCCGTCCATGGCATCGAAGTCGATTTCGAAGACGCCCGACTCGTCTGCTCGGCCATTCTGCTCGGGGCCGCGACCCTCGAAGAATGTGTTGAACCAGACGTGCGCGACGGAGCTGACCATTGTGAAGCCGCCGTATTTGCTCTTGTTGCGGCGTTCAAAGTCGATGTTGATGTCGTTGGATGGCAGTACCACCCTCGAAGACGGCCTGAAAACAACATCGCCACCTTCTACAAGCGCATCTGATCCAACGCGATCTAACCCGTTCTTCTCGTCGGGTCCGTCCACTGACGATGGCGTGTCGGTTGGTGATGTCTTCTTGTTCTTGCCCATAACCTCAAGCGCGACATCTCCAAATCCAGTCTCCTTGCTTATAGCACCACGAACAATCTCCCGCTCCGAACTGCCAAATGTGTGGAAAGTCTTGATCGTCTTACCCTCGTCCACGTAGCCTTCCACAGCAATCTTAACGCCGTTCCGCAGACCCCAGATATGTATCTCCAAGATCTCTACAGGTCGCTCCACATATATCTTCCCGTGCTTTGTCCATCGCTCCACGTAGCTGATCGTCCTCCGCTGACTGGGTATGCTGATGCCAACACCAAATCCAGGTTTCATTCTTCGGTCTGTGAATCGTTGCATGGCGTCCTCTGGCGACCACCCTTCCTCGCTGATTAAGTAGCTGCATGCTACCGTCCCACTCCTACCCTTTCCAGCTTTGCAATGCACCACCGCTACTCTCCCACCCTTCTCCGTCAACCAATTCCGCATACTTGCCATAATCAATGGCACCAGCGCAAACGGAGGTGGATGATGATCCGGCCATGGGTAGTGTCGTATCCGGCCGTAGACCTCATCGTCCTCGTACCCTGTGCCTTCCGCGCGAAATTCCCATATTGCCCAATGGTCACGGTGTTTGGAGTCAAGGAATTTGACGAGGTCTTTCAGAGGGTTGCGGTAGAGATGCTGTGGGTACGAAGCTCCTGGGCCCGAGGTTGCTATGAGGTTGTCTGTGATGTAGCAGAGGTCGAGGTCTGACTCGCTGTGTCGGTTTCTTGGTGAGCTGACTATAGCTCGTAGGAGGGATGCCATCTTGCTCTGATGTTGACTAAATGTTAGCAGTCCGCGGTATCCTCCATGATCGCTTCTTTCTTTTCTTGAAGTCTGCGATGCATTGAATGTTGTTCAGCACTGGAAGTAAAAGTTGATATGACCTCGTCGGCGATGACGACAGTCTTGGCAGATCCAAACGCGCTTCGCGTCAAATTCTGCATGTGAACCTGAACACTCTCATTAGCATCAGCTATACAGGTGCTCAGCCATGCTACCAGTTGTGGTGAAACAGCATAGCACGGGGGGACGATGGCGAACCACACCAATGGGATACTATCTTCATCAAGCGCATACGGGCGATCGACAAGCATCTGGTTACTATGACCCTAGATACGAATCCTGGAACTTGCAACTGCAGAGTCAAGAGTCGAGAAAGAAATCACTGCTGACGTTGACTTTCGGCCTCTCCGTACTACTAAAGACTACGCAGCAGCTATGGTGGGCGACCTATTGCTAACGGGCACTGTCGTCCTGGAGAGCATTGAGAGCAGTTTTGTTTCATGAGTCTAGCAAGACTGACAGTCTCGTCTCACTCAGTCCATACTCCCTGGCGCTGGGAAATGCTTGGGACGGAGAAATTGGAAGACTTTCCAATTCTGGGCTGGAGTATCAACTACGCCCACGCATCCAGCTCAAGGACGATACATGGACGATACTCTACTCGGCCATTCTCTGCTCTATACCAACATCTGCGTGCTCGCTGGCACGGGCCCCCTGTGCTTCCTGGGCCTTCTTGTACTCCGCAATTGCGTTGGCGGTTCTCTTGAACCCTTCCATGCCCGCTGGCATACCACAATAACATGCAGCCTGCAAAATCACTTCTCTTATCTCCTCTTCTGTTGCGCCGTTCGTGAGCGCACCACGAGTATGGACCTCGAGCTCAGGGCCACGATTCAGAGCACAGAGCATCGCAAGGTTCAGCAGGCTGCGGGTTTTGAGATCGAGACCTGGACGTGTCCAGATGCTGCCCCAGCATGCTTCAGAGACGTACTGGAATTCATGAATCAGCACGTGAACATGATGAAGGTGTACAAGCTATGCTAACTGACTTCTTGCATAGGCCTGGCGTAGTCGTTGTCGGCTGCCTTCAATGCTCGATCGACGTACTCCTTTCCAGCAACCTTGTATCGCATTTTGATGCCCTCATTGTAGAGGATCTCGTGAGCGTTCTTGATCTCTTCTGCAGAGTAATTGACCGACATGGCTTAGGGTTGGATGCGAGCTGATATGAAAAAGGACGACAATGAGGAACTTCAACAACTCTCTCTGGCAGACTGAATTTGGCAAACAAGCAACGAAGCTATTATACGCGTGATCAAGCGCGTCGTCTGCGACACCGGCATCTGGATCTCAATGCTCGAGCTCCACAACCACGACATCACCTGCAGAAGCTTTGCGGGGTACCTATCGCAGCGTTGGTGTTTCCCATATTGCCGAACTATGTTGGGGTATCTGGAGCCATAAGACAACAGTTCGTGTCAAGTCTGAGACTCGAGACTGTTCAAGAAAAGGAAATTAGGCTGAGTGAAAAACACTCCAATGGCTTCCAAATCTGTGCTGCCTGCTGCAGTATCGGATCAGAAGTATGTCACTGTCTCGCCAATGGCTGGAGGGTACATTACTTTGGACGACAAGTTCTTCGTCCACCCGGCCGACCCCAAAGCATGCCGCACTGTGCCCTCCCTGACCTTTCTCATCACGCATCCTGGCTCTGGCATCTATGGCGCTGATCAAACGAAACCCTTCCATCTTATGTTCGATCTTGGGCTGCGTAAGGCAAAGGAACTATACCCTCAAGCTCTACAGAAGCACATCGATGGACGAGCACCGCACGAGCTATCACCCGGCGTAGCGAAGCAACTCAAAGATGGCGGCCTGGACCCCAGCGCAGTGGATCTGGTCATGCTGTCCCACGTGCACTACGACCACCATGGCGACCCCGAAGACTTTCCAAAGGCACACTTTGTTGTCGGACGTGGAGCGTTGAACGTATTAGAGCACGGTTTGGGTGGCATTGCTCCGCATCAGCATTTCGTGCCAGGCACGCTACCTGAAGATAGGTCGAGTGAGTTACCAGACCCATCTGATCAATCCAAAAGCAAACCACTGGGCCCGTTTCCAGCTACGTACGATTTATTCGGTGATGGATCCGTATATGTCGTCGACACACCTGGACATCTACCCGGGCACGTTAATCTGCTCTGTCGGACCAAGGAACGTTGGCTGATGCTTTGCGGCGACGCTTTCCATGATCGCAGACTCCTGACTGGCGAGAAGGATATCGGTACGTGGGAAGGTCCGCATGGCACATTGTGCATTCACCTCGATAAGGAGGCTGCAGCGGAGAGCATCAGGCGACTACGAGAGTTTCAAAAGATGGCCGGGGACGAAGTGGAGCTGATCGCTGCGCATGAGGAGGTCTGGTGGGAGGCGAACAGACGGAATGCCTTCCCTGCGAAGTTGTAGCGAATGTTCGATCAACATCACCATGATGAACTGTGCTCGCTAGCAGAGCTCATCAAACACCGAGGCTATCGGCCTTGGCGCGTGATGTCATGCTCGAGCGCTATCAGTCACTCTTCCCTATCGTGGATCCATTGACACCATGATGGTTCTCTAGTGAACAATACATCGACACCCTACAATCGCATATAGCATTTACACGCCTGTTATCGCGTTACTCGCATCTCAACAATGCCTGACCAAGTCGCACAATGCCTGCTATCACTTCCTTCGGAGCTCAGAAACGCCATATACCTCTACGTCTTTGACGAACTCACGAGCTCTATACCTGACCTCCCAGCCAAACCCGATGCTCTAGCGGTAGCACTGCGTTTCGACAATACCGCCTACCTAGACACGCAACACGACAATGGCCGCTCAGCCCGCAAGCTGGCATTGCTACAAGTCTGCAAACAGCTGCAAACAGAAGCACACCTCTTGGCCTTATCAATGACCCCCTTTCACATCAGCGGAGACTGTAGCTATCCAGACCTCTTCGATCTACGCTCGCGACCGCTCAGCCCGGCCAAGATAGGCGCAATACGGCACCTCACACTTACAGCTCGGATAAGCCATTTGAGAGCTCTAAATGAAGCATGGGCAGGGCTACCTTTCGGCCACCCAAATCTCAACCTTGAAACCCTTACCATCGTGCCGCGGAAACCAGATTGCACAAGTAGCGCTTATGCCGAGGTAGCCGATTTGAGTCAGAGTCACACATTGGCCTACATATTTGCGGAGACATTCAAGGGTTTGCGGAACATCAGGACGGTGGAGGTTTTGAACAAGGGCTGCTTCAATGATGTGGTATGGCGGATCGTATACCGGAGTCTGGTATACCGGCTTTGGAGATGGGGAGGGCCGACTTGCGGTGTGCGCTTCGAGTGCTCGCCGGATGCGCCGGATGAGCGGGATGCGTGGTTTAGGGTGCACTTCCAGGACAAGGAGGACGGAGTCGAGGTTGGCGAGGAGGTTCTCAGGTTGGCCGGAGGAGAATTACCCGATCCCAATACCACTGGGTTTGGCCCATAGCATGGCGATACTGGCGTGACGCGCCTTACAGTGGTTGCCACCGGGCTGGAGGGGGATGGATTGCAAGAAGGAGCTTCGTAGAGGAAGAGAACTTCTGAGAAACCGTAGAGACTCTAGGCGCTTCTGTACATTACACCCCTGCAGAATCGTCCCCCCGTCTTTCGCTACGGCCCAGCCTACTGGCCAGCATGCCAATATCGAATTTCGCAGCCTTGCGCGCGGCGGGTATGGCTTGCTCCACTGATTGCTCGACATTGCCGTCCATCTGGCCCCCGACACTGTCTGCCGCGTGGTCGCTGCCGCGTACGATCGCCTAGAAGGACGCTTGCCCAAGTATTTTCCGATAGGCAACAACGTTTATACTACTCTATAAACTCTCTGAGCTATGCTAAGAGATAGAGTATATCGGGTACAACTAGGTCCTTCTAGGTCTCGACATACTGTACTTGCGGGTAGATAGATATATCAATACGTTTTGCTACTGTAATATACAGCAATTGAATACGAGTAATTGAATACGGATAATTGAATACGATAATTACATACGAGTGATTAAATACAAACAAGAAGGAAAAGAGAGAGGTGTAAGGACAAGAGAGGGACGCGAGGGAGAGGGAAGTAGGGGAGAGCGAAACGAGAGAGAGAGGGGAGGGGGGGAGAGCGAAGGGAGGGAGAGGGTAGGGGGAGAGAGGTAAAGGGAGAGGAGGGTAATGGGAGAGGAGGGATTAGGAAAGGGAGAAGGAGGGGAAGGGGCTAGAGAAGGGCGTTTAGAAGGGAGCGTTAAGAAAGGGGGGGTTGGGCTGGATTGCGCTGGATTGGGCTGGGTTGGGCTGGGTTGGGCTGGGTAGGGGAGGGGTTGGGCTGGGTTGGGGAGGAGTTGCCGTGGCCAGAAGACAACCGAATCTCAATGCGTAGATACACCCTAGGAGTACCGGTAGGATGTAGACCACGAAGAAGACGACGTAGCCGCCGATGTGCACCCCTAAGTCGACCAGAACACATCGATGTCGTCGAAGAGCAAGCCTATTGTGCTGTCGTCGACGTGTGTCGTTTCGTTGAGCAATGATAAGCACATGTCGCGAACTGAGCCGATCAGGATGCCGTATACTTACTGCAGTAGTTGCGGCATGGAAAGAGACATTGGCCCACGAGATAGCAAGCCAATTGGCCCCCGGTTCTGAAGGTATGTCGTACACTCGGAGCTGGCATAGGACCAGTATTTAGAGCACAAGGACCAGCATCGAGTGAGCATAGTTGTAGAGGTTGTGGCTCGTATCGGTGCCATCGTCCGAAGCCGCTCGCAAAGCCTTCACACTCGTCGATATCTGCTGCGGATGCTGCTGGTGCTGCTGTATAAGTCGCTGATACTACTGATATTAGATTCGCTACGGAGATATCGACTATCGGCAAGTAGCGGACCACCTTTGGTAGCGTAACGGGTCGTTGAGAAGGGGGACGAGTAACCAGGCGCAGAAAGCGTTAGCGATATAGTGTACCAATATGCGTACGAGACACCGTAGCTTGCACCTTTTGAGGACGAGCAGCCAGGCGCAGAAAGAATTAGCAAATAGTGTAGGAGATATGCGTACGAGACGCCGTAGATCGCGGCGTACAGCGCGAACGCAGATATCGCGACGTTGGTGGCATAACGCATCCCGCTCGTCAGGCTCGGCACCATTCTGCCGGTGCTCTTCTCTTGTGTCCATCAGAAGGATGTACGGCAGTACCGAGAGTAAGTTGTGGTGCGTCGAGAACCATGGAAAGATCCGTGTATCCTTACAGCGTTGGCTACAGGTTGGTGCCGCAGAGACATCGATGTAGAAGCCGTGAACATCTGATCTCAGCATCTCCGAGGAAAGCCGTGGCCATGTGGTCCTGTCGCACATCACAGTGGCTGCTAGTAGTTGAACACTTGGGAAACCGTAGACATCCTATGCGCCTTTGTACATGAATCATGACCACCTTATCGTCACCTCTTTCGTTGTGCTCCTCTCACAAGCATGCCCACGCCTACGGCAGCAGCTGCTGCAAGACCGCCAACGATCGCCACGCCCATCATGCCCTCCTTGGCCACCTTATCGTCAATCAAGCTCCTGAGACTCTGCGCTTGCAGGTTCCCAGTCTCTAGCTCCAGCAAGCTGTCATTGTACCGCCTTGCTTCGCCGTAATTCCCGAGTTTGTAATTTCCCAGCGCAAGGTAGTAGAGGCACTCTCGTCTTCGGTCTGGCGAAGCGCGGAAGATGTCTGAGAGTAGGCGCACACCCTCCTGCTGGTCATTGCGGCCATCCGATTTGATCAGACCCCATGCGAAGTTGAATTTGGTTTGTAGGGAGACATATTCGCCCTCTTTCTCGTACTGGGAGCGCAGTACTTGGAGCTCGGCTGGTTTAAGTGGGCTATCATGGTGGTTAGTGCGTGGTCGTGCGTTCGTTATGGGGTTCCAGTATACCTCTCAGCGTCAGCGGCATCTGGTAGCCAATTAGCCATTTTGCGTTCGTAGGGTAGATTGATGCTTGTCCGACTTACAAGGTAGACCTGCCATGATATCGTCACTGCGACTACTTCGATCGCATTCCTGATGCCTCTCGAAGCTTTCACATGTCATCGGTAGCACAGGGTCCAACCAAGCGGCCCGAGCTCGCTTGACTCTTGGGAGAACTTCGATGTCAACATTGGAGTAAACAAAGACATTCGACCTCGATATCACCATCCACAAACCCGACATCATGGTGCTTTTCGATGAGGACCCAGTCATCCTCATAAAAGCGACCACAGATCAATTTAAAGGCCAGCCGGATCGCGACTCTATTAGTAGAATATCCAGCTCGCTCTCGCAACTCCAGAACGCGCGACAATTACGACTCAACGACCATCACGCGACGCTCAAACAGCTTTCGCGACGACTGAATAACTTACACAGCCAAGTCAGTTTCGAGGAAGAGCGCCACGATGCAGGCAAACATGCGAGTGAGATGCTGCGCATGGATACCGAGAAATTCAGGATCGCAAAGGGCGTGAGTGACGCCGAAGTGGAGACGGAACGATTGGGAAGCGATTTGGCGAGTCTGCGGTCGCAGCTAGATGTGCTTGAGAAAGAAGGCGTGGAGGGTGGTCGAAGGGCTGGAGGAGAAGCTGAGGACGAGATTGTGTAAGTCGCAGTGATGTGCGCTGGCTACTACGCAGATCACTAACAAGATGGACGTGCAGGCTCAAGCTCTCCGTCTACCGTTCACTAGGCATCGATGTGTCCCAAGACACCAGTACGGGCGACTTCAATCGGGCAGTGATACGCAACACAAGCAGAGGCGATGTCACGGTGATTGACGTACATGGAAAGAGTCGGAGCTCCCAGGCGGATCAATTCTGGGCGAGCTTGTGAAGAGGACCGATCACGAAGCCTCTATGGATGGCTTGGAATTTGAACACCTCCGCAGAGACTTTCGACTTTGAGGGACAGGCAGAGGGTACCGGACTATGAAGAGATGTTGCGAGACTGAGATGTCAAAAACACAGTAATGATTAAACGAAGCAATCGGTATGCTCGCCCGCCCGCCATAACAAGCATGCAACCAGGGGTATCATAAGTCTCCAACCCGCTCAATTAAGACAAAGCGTGCCGCAAGTCTCACCCATCCGGTCATAAGAGCGGCAAGAAGTAAGCCTGCGGAACATTAAGAGGTGAACAGAGTGGCGTGTCCTCTGGAGTAAGCTGTCCATCCGCCCAGCAAGCAGTCGTGTCGCCAATAACGATCCTAAGCGGCATCGGCGCGGCCTTGAACAGCGGGAGGGCGATACTTTGCTCCTTGACAATAGCAAGTTCTTTTGCGAGCGGTGGAAACAGTATGTTGAGAGCTCTGTCGACTGCTTGGGGTGCCGACAGATGGTGCAAAGCCCAGTCTATCGTGACAAGGACGTGTACCATGGCCTTGTCGATCTCAGAAGCCGACCATCGATCACGGCAAATGCGCTTCGCCCACCATGCGCTCTTCGGTGGATGGTCATCGGTGTAGCTCACGGTCAAAGCAAAAGCTGCAACCGTGAGCAGGTCGGCGGCGAAGGTCATGTCGTCTGGGCTCGAGTTCTGCAGAATGCTGTAGCGGCGCAGGATGTTGTACGAGACGGCCAGAAGCTCTGGTGGTAGCTGTGCTCGCCAGAGAAGACTCTCAATCGAAGTGGTGGCATGTGAATGTGTAGACGGGCACTCTCCAGTCTCGTAGGCGAAGTGTAGTGCGATGCGATGATCTGGCAGCTGTTAGTCCGCGTTCGTCATGAATATGGTCGACAGCACGTACAGTCTATAGCATCCATTCGTTCGTCCTCGCTCTCGTTCTCTGCAAGCTCCTCCATTTCATCGGCAACATGGTTTGTGCACAGCGGCGGTGTCGCAAAGTGAGACAATTGTCCCAAGCCGGCAAGCAATGCGTCCAGATCATCATCGTCGAGCAGGTCGCAGAAGCTACTCAGCGCTGGCGAAGGCGGAAAAGTAGCCATCATGTTGCGTTAGGTTGCGATCGTGATGAGTTGGCGCAATGCGAACAAAATAATATATGCGGTGGCTTGTGGCAAGCTACGTTCGAGACCAGCCGCCGTTTTTCGACTGGCAAAGTCAAAAGATGTCACTCGCCGGCCTGACAATGGTCGCACAAGAAACAACAATGCAAATCGACAAGACGTCTCAGCTGTGAATGTTTGTTCTTTCTCGCTCTCAGCACTTCCCCTCTCGCGTGCTTTCTTCCGTTCCCTTCGTGATTGCTAGCGTTGGGTTCCTACACGCGGGTGAGAGGGCTTCGTATGCTGCTCCACCTCTCCACCCACACCGCTGTTCTCATGGCTTGCGCGATTGCCGCGGTGTCGCGGCATGTCCATTGGCGATGCAACGGCTGAACATCACGAGCATCGAGTCGAGATGCCGTATACAAGCTGGTGACAGCGAGCCTCGCAGGACGATGATGGTCGTGAAAAGGCAATCTGAAGGTTTGAAAGATCTGCAGGGCGGCAGGTGAACAAGCCACCAAGCAACGGTCTTGCGCCATCGAGATCGACTCAGGTCTCGACGGGCCGAACCTTTGAAGAGTCGACGACGGCGGCCTTTGCAAGGATTGCAATTCAGCTTGCTACTTACGAACCTCGGACGTCAATAATGGTGGTTAATCAGCGAGCATGGGAACCAGGGGATTGAGCTCAGGTGTCCAAGAAGCATGTGCCGCATAGCAGGTCTATCACCGGCCCTTCTCGTGGGACTCGACCGCGACATCACAGTTGACAGGAGTTCGCTAGTGAGCGAGCTGGTGGATCTTGAAGCACAGTCCAGCGCTGGCTGTGGGCTTGGGACCATGAGGCCACCGTGCTACACAAGTGCTATCCAGCCTTCCTCAAGCGTATGGCCATGGCGCGTCTTGCCATCCCACGATCCTGCAATCTTCGTCTGCATCGGACCGCCATGACTGATCAACTTATCACAGGGCGCATCCTGAGAAAAAAAATGACCATGCGAAGATTGCATTCGGTAGCTGATGTTTTTGAACCATTCTAGAAGCACCAGAGTAGTGCTAGCTACTACACCGAAGACAGGCGATCAAAAGAGATGCTCCAACTCCCTCGCAAAGCGCTGAGATCGAGCAGGCGTTTCGCTCGCCACCAGCGAATATAGCACGGTAAAATTCCGAGGCATGGATCTAGCCGTCAGAATTTGTGTGTTGCAGTTTACATAGCGCCACACGGCCGAACAAGGATTCGAGAAGACGACTGGAAGACTTGGAAGTACGCGATATCCTCCGAATGGCTGAATAACACCATCCGTCAGGACTACTTGCGATCACGCCTTCACCACGACGTCAACCTGCTTTGGCCAGCCATTCAAGGTCATCACCAGCTCATTCCCCTGCGCGATTTCATCCTTCATCGCAATAAGCTCGTCCACATCCCAGTGAGCCCAGAGGAATTTCCCACCAGTCCAGGCGGCTGCCGGGCTTGCCAACCACACTGCAAATCCAGCGGGCAAACTTATATCATCTCTAGTCACAGCGAACTGCGACTTGGTAGCCATCTGTAAGCACAAATCGTCAGTGAAGTACGGAGGGTGACTTGGGAGGTTACGCTTCGTACCGGTGTCTCGAGAATGCCTGGGTGGAAGTTGGTGATGTGCAGATCAGGATTTTCGGCTTGCAGATGACCGATCAAGCTTGCTGCGGCAATCTTGGATGGCGAATAGCCAGACAGCCCTGGTACTGGAGCAAAATGTGCGCCAGCTAACGAACGAAGTTCGCAATCAGCAAAATTCCACTGGACCAAGCAAAGCGAACTTACCAGCGTTGACATAGATGAAGGACGGCGTGCTGTTGGACTTGTGTGGCATCCAAGCGCGGAATGTCAAGAGAAGTCCTCGTACGTTGACCTCAAAGGCCTTCCACCAATCTTCAATCTCTGCGATTGCAGCCGGGACAACTTCAGGCATAAAGCCGGCACATGCGACGACAATGTCGACCTTGCCAACTGCCTCCTCCGTTACTGCGAAGGCCTTGTTGAGTCCTGCTTCGTCCACAACATCGGCGGCGTATGTCAATATCTTGGACGAACCCAATGCCTCAAGCTCTTTCTTCGCAGCGCTAAGGACCGACTCTCGGCGGCCTAAGATGACCACTGCTTTGGAGCCGGATCGTACAAAAGATCTGGCGATCTCAGCGCCAACGCCAGCTCCACCGCCTGTCAAGATTCAGCAGTGTGTTCGTGCGGGTCTTCCATCCATCCGGACATTTTGAAATGCCTCGAGAGACTCACCGGTCACCACCACAACCTTGCCTGCAGTGGAGTTGCCGGGGTTGGTTGGGTCGATCGCGCTGTATACTGAGCGATGGATTACTTTGGTATAGCCAGGCCACTCCCAAGTCGGTTCAGGTGCCATCGTGTGAGAAAGGTATCTCGTGGTTCGAATGTTGCTTGTGGAAGGGCGAGATGGTTTTCTCACACGAACATCCTTTCACTCTCCCGCTCGTTGTTTTATAACCACCAAAAGGACCACGATATGCCCGCAACGTCATCAAAGATCTGTTTGTCAGCGCACGACAACAGAGGCCTCCCATACTCCAGGTCTACTATCTGTAGGCGACTTCCTGCAGACGAAGAACACGATTTGGATTCATTTCACCCAATGCAATCGAAAAGTCTTGGCTGACAAATCAAGAGAACGCGGTCTCGCATTCCATCCAGCAGTCGGTCTGCTAAGAAATGAGCATACAAAGAGTCAGATCCATCGCTGAAGGCACTACATCACATTGTTCCCAACCTATACCAGTATCCATTGAAAGATAGAGATACCCGACAATGTCGAATCTCGACTACTACGCCTACGACGGCGTTGGCAAGCAAGTGGCGGAATTGATGGGCTACATGCAAGCCGTTCGAGTACCGCCGAATAGGATAGAGTGCTCCGGTCAAGGTGCGTAGCGCCAAATGAGACTTGGTTCTTACCCTTGATATGTCTTCCTATTCACGCGAATCATCGCACAGGCGGATGGATTCCCAAGAATACGGACTGGGAGGTTTCGGACGAGCTCGAGGTACAGATCGCCCAAGCATTTGAGAACATCGACCTCACACTACGGACCGCCAATGTCAAGGGAGGCTGGAACCAAGTATTTAGCATCAAGTCGGTAAGTGAGCGTAGGCTGTGATGTCTGGTCAGAACAATTGCTGACGCTGCAATCCGACGATTGGAGTATCATGTCGGGCCCATCGATGAGTTGGTGTTTGCGGCAATGAAGCAGAATATGGCGAAGTGGATGCCCAATCACAAGCCAATTTGGACGATGCTAGGTGTTGCTGCGCTAGGTTTGCCGGCGATGAAGGTCGAAATTGATGTAGTTGCTATCGAGGAGGAGGACAAAGAAGCGGCTGCTAAGTGACGATTGGATAGATCGATACCGTCCGGCCTTTTGAAAGAGTATTTCGAATACGTGTGACTCGTAGCGTGATACTTGACCTGCTTGGTTGACCTTTGGACTTGTTCAATTGGTAGCTACCCTCGCCGGATTTAGCAACATAAACGGCATGTAACATTGTGCTCTCAACCGTGCTGTCTCAAGACACATGCATCTCGCAAACCCACTGTATTCTCAAAGTTGTGCGGCAAGGTGGAGAGGCTGGCGACGACAGCGCTGCGAGATGTCGTGCGTGGGATAGCTCCTGCCCCAAGCTATAGCTACCATGATCGCCTTCCCAAGTCGGCTGTCAACAGTCTTCGCCAGGAAAGTGTCGAGCGAGGCTCATCGTCAAAGTTAAGAACTCAGCGTTCACCATCGACTTAACATTCCACACTCAATCAGCTTTTTAACAACCACTACCAACTCCACAGCAAGCCTCACACACACACAGCACTTATTCGCAACTATCATCAAACCACAAACGCAACCACACAGCATCATGGCCTCTACCACTGGCAGCAACCAATACAGCTACGTCAAAGCCAGCCAGATGGCCACCAGATCCCTCGTCGGCGACGAGAAGCCGGAGCACACTATTTCCTCGGCATCTCATGATCACTCTGATGCTCACGACAAGCCCATCTTGGCTGGCAAGTCGACTGACAACTACGAGCAAACTGCTGCCACAGCGGCAAAGGAGGGCAAGGGCGAAGGTATGGCTGCGCTGTCCGCAACCGATAGACCCGGTCTCGGCAGACAGCAAAGCTGGAGCATGCAGGACAAGCGGAGGCAGCACCACGAAGGACTGCTTGACAGCAAGGCTGGAGGCCAGGGTTATCACAGCACGGGGCAGTGATTTAGTGCAAGTATAAGGTACGTTCATTGTTCTCACAAGCAGAACATTGTCGCTGATCATGACTTTCAGAGGCTGAAGGTGGCGAAGCTCCTACGGAAAGATCAGTAACGTGAGACGATCGCAACACCTAGCACACACACGACCCTGTGGGACAGCATGTCAGGCATGAAGATCGCGTGGGTGGGCAATGTGGCCTGTTACCCTATTGTCATTCTCAACGACCTCTGTGCTACGTAAACTCAAGGAGACCACTGAATGAGTGACTACGGTCAATGTTTGAGTACCTCCGTTGCATATTCATGTGTCAACCTTCCAACGTCTTCAACTTCCACCGCCCTCATCCTCCACCTCCGTCCGATGCGCAAAGCCAGGCAGCTCGGCCAGCTTAGCTCTTGGTTTGACACAACCGCAAAGCTCTCCTCATGCGCTGTTGGCGGTAAAGACAAGCTCTGCTCTCACCTCGGCCTTTTCCATGGAATGCTTCGCTGGGCTATGGTGTCTTCTCACGCCTGGTTTGCAGCTGCGTAAGCCCGCTGCAACCCAGGCAACATTGTTCAATGCGCCGTTGCACTGGTTGATCATTGTATGATCCTGACATCGTCAAGACAGTAGGACTGCCCTCCGCCGGCTTCTATCTCCTGCAGTGACCGTGACGCGGCCGATCAGCCTGGTGCTTTGTCCCTACGTCCACCACCGCCGCGGGCTGAGTCGTGGCGCGCATTGCCGCGCTTTGACTTGTCGACAACATAGTCATCGAGAGAAGCCTGCACCGGCGGTGGCGGTTGTGCAGGTGAAGAGGTAGGGCGCTTATCATACCAGTCGATTGTCTTCAGATCAAGCTTCCTCGCGCGTTGCTTATTCCGCGTGTTGCCAGCCTTATCAAGTCGTGGCGGTCCTTGCAAAGTCTCGAAAGAGCCTGTCTGGTCAGCACATGAATTCGGAACGTTGACATGGTGTTCAAGCAAAGCAGCAGAGCCGACGTCGTCCTCCTCCTTCGTCATCTCGTTGTCAACGGTCTTATGTTGAGATTGACCGCGCTGAAATGAACCCTCAAGACTCTTGTTGAGCGAGCCTTTTCCGACTAGAGCGACGCGGTTGCTGCCTGGCAGGTTGATGTAAAGAAAGGAGGGCTCTTCACCATCTTGCTGATCATCGGTCAGATCGTAATTCAGCACCAGGTTCTTGATGCGTTGCTGTTCGGCACGCTCGGCTTCTTGCTGAGTGCGCATGGCGACCGCAAAGCCCGAGTCAGACGGCAAGTCAATTGAGCGGGTCTACATGGTCAGCTCTACACTTAAAATCTGGCATGTGCACAACATACCTGCTGGCGATTGCCTTTCCTGCTCAAAAGCGCAAATTTCATCTTACCTGCACCATTGACGGGGACCGGCGCAGGGATCTCACCTCCGCTGTCTTCTGCTGCTTGGGTCGGTGCATCACGCGCTGTACGGCGCATCGGTAGCGGTACGTCAAAGATCGGCTTGCGTTCGGTTCGGCGGGACTCTGCACTCTCTGCCATCAGTTTCGCGAGCTCGCGGTCGAAGTCAGCATCAGCTTCCGGGTCCCGCTCTTCTCCCGGGCGAGTGACCACGATATGCTCCTCATCGTCAGAGTCGGCCGGCTGTGGTACATCTCCAGTGTCTGGCTTGACTTCTTCGCCATCGGACTTGGCATCGTCAGCGTCCTCGTCGATCATGGTCGCGTCCCTACTTTCCAGCCCCGTATCGTCCAAGGCATCCACGTCCGCTTCATCGTCCTCTAGCTCCGGTACTTTCCCTGCGGCACTGTAGTTCTGCTTGCAGGCTTCGGCAAAGACTTTGCTCGCTTCAGTAAGATCATTCAGTACCACAGACCACTGCGGTCGCATCGCGCTGTATAGATCCTGCACCACGAACTCGATGTCCATTGGGAGAGGGTCTTTGACGTTGATATACAGCTGCAAAAAGGCCAGGTAGAAGTCCAGTTTCTTCTTCAGTATACCCTTCTCGAAATACACGCCGCAAGTTTCCAAGAGGGTGGCGACAAGACGGATCCGGAAGTAGTCGTCCGGTAGGTCGAGCTGCGCGATCCTACCGGGCTGTGCGTACCCACCTTCATGCCCGTAGTTAAGAAGTGTGTACAGTGTCTCGAACACAATCGTCGAATCTACCAGGCGATAGGTGTACAGCTCGCCGAGATACTTCACCTCTGCGATCCGTCGCTGGTTGTACTTGAAGTCGTTCGTCTCGAGCCCGACGGTGATGCGCTCCAGGAGGTCGTCTATGACCGAGATCGCGAAGTCGGCATGGAAGCGATATAATGCGCCAAGCATGACTGCCAACAAGTGAACGTTGCTGAACTTGATCTTCCCAGGCTTGGTGAAAATTTTGCGGAGCACCCCAACGACTTCAGCTTCTTCCCAATGCAGCTTTCTAATCTGCTTGATGATCTTCTCGAGTGTCTTCTTGGTGAGATCCATGTACACCAGCTGTCGAACGTAGAGCTCGAGGGTTGTACGCTCCTTCTGCTGTATCGCAGCACGCTTCGGCGGGTCAACGTAGTACATGGCGTTCTCGATAAGCATACGCTCTTGCTGTCCCAAATGCTGAGCTGCCTTCTTGCGCTGAAGCGTCTCGAGGAATGAAGTCATCCGAGGCGATGTGTCTGGGTTGCGAAGCAAATATCTGCCGCAGTTCTCCAACAGCGTGGCTATGATCTCGATGTTCATGCGCGAGAAGTCGTCAAGGCTGACCTTCAGACAATGGAAGATAACGTGCTCCGGCACGACACCGAACTTCGTGAGCTCTGCGATGTAGCGCACATTGACCATGCGCACCTGGCCGAGAAAGTCTTTCGACTTTCGGCGCTGCAAGCTGCGAAACTCGTCGTCGAGATACGTGATAATGGACTGCGGCACGTCGGTCAAGTAGCGTCCCAGCGTGGCGATCAGTCGGGCGTATAGCGGCAGTAAATCTGTCCTGCCTCGCGGGATCTCTTCAATGGACTTTAGTAGCCGGTTTCGAGATGCTTTCGAGTTCAAGAAACAAAAGTCAATCGCGAACTGATCAACTTGCTCTCTACCCGTGAGCTCGTGGAGACGGGCAAGAAGAGAATCGACCTGCGCTCCAACTGTCTTGTTGGCAATGGCAGTAGATGCGTCGTCCGCGTCTGTGGTCTTGGTGTCTGTCTTCTCCTCAGCCTCTGGAGCCTCATCAGTCTTCTTCCCGACTTGCTCATCCGCATCTGTCTTCTTCTTCTTGCCATCTTCGAGCAAGATCCCTGGCACACGATCTTTGAGATCCGTCAACTGTTCGTAAAAGCGGCGCTCGTCCTCATCTTCCCAGATACCAGGCCCTTCAGCCTGGCTGCGCAGATAGTCACCGGTCTTGACAAGCCCGATACTACTCTCAAGCCCAGCCGTGCCCTGATCTTTTGCCGACAAATCCGGCATGTCCTCACCAAGTACATCGGCCAATGTCTGAGCGCTCGCGATGAGCTTGTCCTGCGCCTTGACAGCTTTCTCATAATTTGCTTGACGGTCCTCAAACACCTCACCCGACTTCACATAGGCCTCGGCGTTCCGCTTGCCCTGCGCCGCGAGCTGACTCTGATCCCGAATTAGGTGAGTCTTCACATCGTCGAAGTACCGCAGAATGATGTTACGGAAACGCTGTTGTAGATCCGGCGAAGTGAACGGAATGTCCTTCTCCACACCATCATCCTCATCTGTAGAGGTTGCGGAGTCTAGGGTGTGGTTTGCAGCCAAGGTCGCGCCGTCCTCGGCAACATGCTTACGACCTTGTGTAGTCGCAGCTTGTGATCCCAGCACGTCCCAGGCAAAAGTCTTGACAAACAGCACAACGAGAGGTAAATTGACATGCTCGCGATCATGGCTAAGCATGTCCTTGAGCACCTCCAACGGAAAAGGTTCGGGGTCGCCAGCATCGATCCGGACACCGTTGGCCTTCGCCTTCGGCGCAACATCGACACCTTTACCACTATCCTTCGCTTTGCCTGCCTCCTCTGGTCGCACCACATCCTCCAAGCTCCGGAGGGCGCCCACGAGCCACAGCTCGGTGGCCACCCGAAGTAGTATCCGTTGTCTTGCAATCCGCTCCTTCTCCTCACGATCACGTACCTCGTTGGAAAGAGCTTTCAGCTGCGCTTTGTCCGGCGTACTGAGACTGCGTGCAAGCAGCCAACCCAGATAGCATGTAAACTCTTCAGGTCCAAAACGCTGATGTAGCGCACTGACGATCTCCACGCCAGCAGACACCTCACCTGCCGACTTCAACCTGCACAGCCCCTCAAAGCAGGCCGACACAATCTCGGTGAGGTACTTGTGCAATGACAAGGTACGGATCTCTTGTAAGAATACACTCACCCCAGCACCATTAATAGCTGTACGCAAACGCTTGATGAATGCTGTGTTCTTCTTCATGTTGGAGTCTAGCGACGGCTGGACCGCGAACACATCTTTGTCTCCGGCCCAAACTCTCAAGTTGAGCTCCTTCAGTGTCCTCTTCTTCTGCCGCTCCATGGCGGCCATCTTCCTCCGGCGCACCTCTCGGCGCAAGAGGATTGGGAAAGGGAAGCCGGATACTAGCGATCCGGCATGATAGTGTGGTGGTGACGCAAGCCTTCTGGACCAGAAGCTTGCATTGGTGCAGTTCGATCGTTATGCTGGTGAGTGTGGCTTCGTTCAGATAAGAAACTGTTGTGTTGGTGGGATGTCGTGGAAGACATGCCCTGTGCGGATCGATTGTTGCATTAGCACCGATCTCCGAAAGCTTAAATCTTGAACGTCAGGCACGCGCGCACCTCACCTCTTCATCATCACTGCAAGACATGCTAAAAGCCGTCAACGTGACATTCGAGCACGACCGCAGCCACTTTGTTTGATGCGCTGCTTGCGACCATTGCAGCATGGCCGGACTTTGACCGCTCTGACGCGCGGACTGCCACGCACATTACCATGGACACGCGAGCCTGTATGGAATCTGGTGAGACGTCAGGCTAGCTCGTCAACTGTTCTCGAGGCAAGTGCGTCGTCGCAAGAGTATGGCGCGGAGACGCCGTCCTCGACGCGCCTGAGGCCGTACCAAGAAGA
The DNA here is from genome assembly GCA_035926095.1 of Elasticomyces elasticus. NCBI lineage: Eukaryota > Fungi > Ascomycota > Dothideomycetes > Mycosphaerellales > Teratosphaeriaceae > Elasticomyces > Elasticomyces elasticus. The sequence goes on along the minus strand of JAVRQT010000009.1, from coordinate 1,167,597 downwards.
GGTCATTCAATCCGTACTGGACTACCTGGGAAGGGGCGAGAAACGACTTGGCATCTCTCTTGCTACAGGGGGCGGCAAGACCGTTGTCTTCAGTCACTTGATTGACCGCGTCGAGGCTCCTACAACCAAGGCAACTCGAACATTGATTATCGCACACAAACAAGAGCTCGTTGATCAAGCAGTGGAGCATTGCCGTAGGCTCTACCTAGATCGCAGCGTTGAAGTTGAGATGGCTGGACAGCATGCCTCAGGTTCAGCAGATATCACTGTGGCCTCAGTGCCGACCTTAAACTCGAACAACCGCCTACTCAAATTCGACGCTTCGACATTCAAGCTTCTCATCGTCGACGAAGTCCATCACGTAGTTGCGCAGTCCTATCTTAATGTGCTGCGTCACTTTGGACTAATTGACAGCGAGACAAAACCTGTTACTGCGCTTGTTGGGGTCTCTGCAACCCTCTCTCGAAGTGACGGTCTCAGTCTTGGGAAAGCGTTGGACCACATAGTGTACCATATGTAAGACATCAGAAAGATGATCAATTGACGCTCGCTAATCCTCGATTTCCAATTCAGGGACTATCTTGATATGATTGAAGGTGAATATCTGACCAACGTCATCTTCACAACAGTTCAGTCCGGGACCAATCTGAAGGAGGTCAAAGTTAGCGCAGGCGACTTTCAGACTAGCAGTCTATCCAAAGCCATCAACACTCCAGAAATCAACTCGCTCACCGTCCGTGCTTGGCTCGAGAAGGCCAAGGAGAGGAAATCAACGCTTGTGTTCGCCGTAGACGTAGCTCATGTCACTTCTCTGGCGGCTAATTTTCGTCAACTTGGCGTGGATGCAAGATATGTGACGGGCTCCACAAACAAGCAACTCCGGAAAGACACTGTGCAGGCTTTCAGAAACGGAGAATTCCCTGTCTTGTTGAACTGCGGCGTCTTTACTGAAGGAACAGACATTCCAAATATCGACTGTATCCTTCTGGCGAGGCCCACAAGGTCGCGCAATTTACTCGTGCAGATGGTTGGGCGTGGTCTGAGGCTGCATGCAGAAAAGCAGAATTGTCATGTCATTGACATGGTAAGTGCTCTGGACAGTGGTATTATGACGACGCCAACGCTGTTCGGCCTCAACCCTGATGAAATATTGGATCAAGCGGACGCCAAGACAATACAGATTATGAAGGATACTAAAGAAGAGGAGCCTAAGGAGGAGCAGTCGCCTCAAGATGCCAGTACAACCTTGCCTGGGAACGTGGTCTTCACCGACTACGACAGCGTGCAAGATCTCATCGAGGACACTTCGGGTGACCGGCATGTTCACGCCATCTCCAGGCTTGCGTGGGTACACATCGGCGCTGGCGGGTACGTGCTCTCTGCTGCTGCTGGTGACCTTACCATCGCGAGATCCCCCGATGGCTACGATGTATATTTCAAGGCAGCAATACCGCATGCCATTCGGAAGAGCTCACCTTTCATGCGTGCCCGACACATTGCACATGCTCTCACACTCGAGCAGGCCGTGCATGCTGCCGACAATTTCGCGAAGGAGAAATTCGTGTGGGCGCTGGTGTCGAGAACGGCTCGCTGGCGGTCATGTCCGGCGTCAGAAGGGCAGCTCAAGTTTTTGAACCGCTCTCGCAAGAACGGGTCTCAACTTGAGTCCACGTCGATAACCAAAGGCAAAGCCGGTGACTGGATAACGAAAATGAAATACGGCGCCCAAGGATGTTTTGACCGTATGGTCAGCGAAAGGCGCAAGCGTGAGCGTGTTGACGAAAGGAAAGTGCACAAGACTATGAAAGACAAATCGCAGGTAGTGGTCGGGCCAGTAGCATAAAATTATCAGAACTTCCACCATCGGGCCACCACAAGACTATTCATCGAGGCACCGTCAGAACTTCCATCGTCGGTCCACTCTTGTGGCACCCATCGATCAAGCCTCCTACAATGATTCTCGGTGGTACTGCCTCGTCAAGAGGAAGTATACTCGGCGATCTAGCGTTCATCACGGTCAGCAGATTGGAGAGGTTGAGTTAACCGACCTCTTGTCTAGGTCCCCATCATCTGAGCGGACGTTTGCTGTGCCAACAAGATTGGGCCATATCTAGACACGCTGCCTGAGCTATGCGTCTTCGTAACTACCAAATCGAGAAGCTTCCGCATAGCTCTTCACGTGCAGCTGTCGCACAGACCTGAAACCATGCAGGGCCGTGCGCGAACCTGCATGCATTGGCATCGTGCATGTGCTGCCAGAGGAGCTTACGCGTTCTCCACTTGGCAGGCAAAGAGCTCGCCGTGAAGCATTGTAGGATCTGTTTCGACGATGAAATTTGTAGAGGAGGTAGTAATGCGTGATAGTCTGTGGAGACTAGAGTACAGCCTAGATAGATCGAAACACGAGGCTGGGACGTTGTGACGTACGCAACGAAGCGTTCGCAGCCAAAGCTTCTCTCATCCAAGCATCCAGCTGGCACGTTCCACAACTGCCCGCGGCCGTCATGCAGAGTAGTGCGATCGAACAAAGCGGTGCCACCGACAACACGCCGCGCTGAAGTGGAGGAGTGGGCGTGCTTGCGCCATCTCAACTCGCAATTTCCGCTTGACTCCGTTCGTGTTCGTTGCCTGCCACCGCGTTTCTTGGCCCTTCTTGCTCGACACCACAGTCGCTTCCTGTCTGGCTGTCCCGGTTGTCAAATGCGAAGACGTCCCTCGGCGGAGGAAGATGTGTATGGGCCAAGGACTGCGACCACCGCACCTGAGAAGGCGGAGAAGAGCGCAGGGATGGTGAAGGAGAGTTCGCGCGCTGCGAAACTGCCACAAAGAGCGCACGATCGCAAGACGAGTAAGGATGTTAGTCGCGAGGCTGCGAGCGACAAGGTCGCATTATGGCCGCGAACACTGGACCCGGCCATTGAGCAGGATACATCCCGCGATGGACGACCAGGCAGCAAGGAGACCGCAGAGGCTGTAGCAGCACAGCACAACATGCAGCATGGGAGAGCACGAGGACCATGGGCCTGCTCGTTTCTCACTCTGGCGACGACGGCGTGCTCGATCATACTGCTCGCGACAATCGTGCGGTCCTACCTGACCCTGCAGATGGACCCGAAAGGATGCGCCATGTCCTATATGCGACCTACCTTCGCTCCATTTCCGGATTTTGATACCGAACACACTCGCTTTGCCAGCAAGTATTCGCTTTACTTGTATCGAGAAGGAGGCGTGGACGAGGACACGCGAGTGAGAGGTATACCGGTACTTTTCATACCTGGCAACGCCGGCAGCTACAAACAAGTTCGCCCGATAGCAGCAGAGGCAGCGAACTACTTTCAGGATGTGCTGCGTCATGACAAGGATGCTCTTGATGCAGGCAAGCGATCGCTAGACTTCTTCACGGTCGACTTCAACGAAGAGCTCTCTGCGTTTCATGGCCAGACGCTCCTTGACCAGGCGGACTATCTGAACGAGGCCATAGCATACATCCTTGCGCTGTATCACAACCCACATCGCTCGCAGCGTGAGCCAGGGCTCCCGGACCCAAAGTCTGTGATCATGTTAGGCCACTCCATGGGTGGAGTCGTGGCGCGAACGATGCTGCGAATGCCCAACTACCAAGACCATACGATCAACACCATCATTACGTTGAGCGCACCCCACGCGCGCGCGCCGTTATCGTTCGATGCGGATATGGTCTCCACATACAACGACATCAACACGTTCTGGCGACAGTCGTACACCACACTTGATGGCAGGAAGAACCCGCTCGCCGACGTAACCCTGGTTTCGGTTGCTGGTGGTGGACTTGACACCATGATTCCATCAGAGTACTCAAGTCTGACCTCGCTCGTACCGGACACCCATGGATTCACAGTATTCACGTCCGCTATACCTCGTGTGTGGACTGGCATGGACCATCTGGCCATTATGTGGTGCGATCAGTTCCGCAAAGCACTTGTAAAGGCTCTCTTCGACGTGGCAGATGTCAGACACTCATCGCAAACGCTGCCGCAGTCCGCCCGTATCGAGGCTCTCAGAACGCGATTGTTGACGGGTATGGAATCGGTCGTAGAGAAAGCAAATCTGGATCACGAGCCGACCACATTCTTGACGCTCGAGCACAGCTCAACGACTATCATGTCCCATGGCGAGCGTCTTAGATTGCGGTCTGCCGATGACTCGCCCAAAGCCAGGGCACATCTGATGCCTATACCAGCACAGTCGGTTGTCGAGGGCAGCAAGTTCACGTTACTCACCAATCGAGCACTGGAGAAGAACGTCAGCGAAGGCATATACGCCGTTCTGCTGTGCAGCATCTTTCCGCCGTCGGCGGGTCATGCTTTTGCAGACCTCGATACAACACACAGCACATCATCCACGAAACTAGCATGCAAGAATGCGGCAACCGATGTTTCACTCCTCCCTGCGTCCACCAACGAGTCTGTCAATGCTTTCGACACTGCCGAGCCATTCTCATATCTGCAGTACGACCTCGCAGATCTGCACGAGTATCAATTTGTTGCTGTCGTCGAACACGTCGTTGAGCATGAACAAGGATGGCTATTGGCAGAATTCAGCTCTGGTTCAGAGTCTTCTATCAAGATCAGCAAGGGTCACCACCAGCTGCTTCTCAACGGCCTACAGCGCAAATTACCAGCCAGCCGACCCATGATGACAGAGCTCAAGATCCCGGAAGTACACTCTACCATGTTCGCATACAAGCTACACGTAAGCCGTCACGTGTGTGGTTCTGCTGAGCATGAGCTGTTCGCCCCTCTCCTGCGGCAGTACATTCAGGAACCTTACGAATCGAAGTACTTTGTGAACACACAAGGTGGTAATATCAACGTTCACGGCATCTCGCCTTACATGCCTCCTCCACTTAGCGGCAAGGGAGCAAGCGAAGGCCTGTCGTTGCAGCTCTGGACGGACCCGACATGCAACTCCACGGTCGAAATCTCACTGACTGTAGACATCGTTGGCAGTGCAGGCAAGCTCGTCATGCGCTACCGGACTGTTTTTGCATCCTTTCCTCTGCTGGTCGTTGCTGTTGTCCTACGTAAGCAGTTCAAGGTGTACGATGCGACTGGGGTATTCATCAGCTTCTCCCACAGCATGGACCAGTGTATCCGCACATCGTTGCCTGCGATCATCACTGCACTCACGTTCCTGGCGGTTGCATTGTCGAAAGCAACACAAGGCCCTTGGGCTCGGAAGTGGCTTGGCAGGACAGCTTCGGAGACCGTAGACTTCACGGTGAACGACTTCATGCTTGGCACGTCTGATCCATTCTTCTGGTTTCTGGTGCCACTGTTTGGTGCCATTGGCGTCGGCATCTGCATCGCAGCGAATTATTTTGTGCTTAGCATAACTCATCTCTTTGCTGCCGCTTACGGGTTGCTACGGTCTTGGACGAGACCGACTGGAGAAAAGGCGACGAGTCTATTCACGACGTCGACATCCTATCAACGGACGATCACGACTGGAATACTGTTGCTAATGGTCGTAACCATCGTACCTTACCAATTTGCATACCTGGTGTTGTGCGTGGTACAGAGCTCGACGAGTATTAAAGCGTTACGGTCGGCTTTGGATGACGGCGCCGATGCGAGCCACAATTTTTACAATTATGCGCACTCGATGCTGGTGCTCATGCTTTGGATATTGCCGATTAATATGCCTGTGTTGGTCGTTTGGATACACAACCTGGCAGCACACTGGTTGACGCCTTTCTCGACCCATCATAATCTGCTCTCGATACTGCCCTACATACTTCTGGTGCAGGTCATGAGCACTGGCAGTATGGTGCCGAGATTGACGAGCCGGTATGTTGACCATCCCAAGATCGATTTCCTGGGATATGCAGCTAACCGTGGCTATCTTAGGATACGCCATGTGACCAATGTCGCGATGTTCACATTCGCCCTATACGCCGCTGTGTACGGCGTGTCGTATGCATACCGGCTACACTACATCGCCAATGCTTTTTGCGCCTGGCTCCTCTCGATATATCTCGCCAACGGTCCGCTATCGCTGGCGAAGCTGGTCCAGTATCTGCCCCGATCGCGGTCAGGCAAGAAACGGCCGTGAGTTCGCGCTGTACATACATTAGTCGTAGTGCATAATGTAATGCTTCCTCCCGAATATGATTCTATCTTATGGTGCAAGGTAGGTCGTCGTAGCTGCTTATCTCGCTTTGGCATTGTGGAGATGACTGAAAGTCAAGGCTGATTTATCGGAGCTGAAAGTGCTCCTGCCGCCCAATTTGTGGTGAGAAGAGCAATCGGAAATTCCAGAGATTTGCCTGTGCTATAGCGGAAGATAGTCACTTGCAGCTGCATATCTCGCTTTGCCATCGCAGAGATGGCTGCAGTCGAGGCTAACAAATCGGAGCTAAGAGGCCTATAATTGTTCATTGCGGTGAGTGAGCAATGCCTGATTTCGGAAAGATGACCATCCAAAGTAGAAGACGGTCTATCACAGCTGCATATCCTGCTTTGGCATCGGGGAGATGGCTGCAGTCCTGCCTGGTGAACCGCAGCTGAATCATGTATCACGAACCATGGCTGCAGTCCTGCCTGGTGAACCGCAGCTGAATCATGTATCACGAACCCTTGTGACGAGTGAGTGGTACCTATTCCAAGGATACACCCATCTTACGGCGAACTATAGGCTGTTGAAGGGGCTCATCCCCCAATGATATTGTAGAGATGGCTGCAGTCGAGTTTGATATGATGGACCTGACTGGACTTCCACGGGCTTGGGTGGTGAGTGAGCTGTGAATGATCCCAGAGCATCCAGCCGTCCCATTGCGGAAGATGGGCACTCGCAGAGGCTCGTGCCGCTGAAGCATCAAGGGGAAGGCTACGGTGCAGCCTGATTGATCGAGGTTAGTTGAGCGCCTATGGGCCCAAATGGCACAATGAGCAATGCTTGGTCTCAGGGCTGGACCCCATACCAGGGCGGGAGATAGTCTCTCGCAGCTCCTCATATCACTGTCCCGTGGTGGAGATGCCTTCGAGCAGTATTCCAGAAATAGGCCCAGCTTGTCTTGCGAATCGCTGTAGTGGCTCGTACCCAACAGATTTTGCCGGAGCCGTTCGAAGTTTCCGCTCTGCCTAGTCCCCACTAACCCTAATACCACATGTCCCTAACATCTCCTTCCCCTAACATCTCCTTCCCCTAACCTCCGTTCTCCCTGAGCCCTCCTCTCCCTGAGCCCTCCTCTCCCGGAACCCTCCTCTCCCTGAGCCCTCCTCTCCCTGAGCCCTCCTCTCCCTCTCCTAGCCCGTCCTCCTCCCCCTACCAACCTTGCTCTCTTCCCCTTCCGGGCCCCTCTCACTCTCTAAACTCCCTCTACCCTACCCGTTCCTCTCCCAACCCGGCCCTCTCCCAACCCGGCCCTCTCCTTACCCGGCCCTCTCCTTACCCGTCCCTCTCCTTACCTGTCCCTCTCCCTACCCGTACCTCTCCCAGACTTGTCCCCCCCTCTCCCTTTTTTGCCCTCCTTCCTTCATATCCCTCTTCCTCTCCCTACTCCCCAAGCTCCCTTTCTTTTCTCTCACCCTGGCGTCTCTCCTCCTCTACATCTCCTCATCCTCCCTCTCCCTTCCCCATCTTCTCTTTCTCTTCACCCTATATACCTTCTTACCCCTTCTTCCTTTACCCCACTGTAACCTGTGTACGTTTCCCTCCCTTCTTTCTCTATTCCCACTCGGTCACTCTTGTAGATATCTATAGAACACCTGTAAATAACTATAAATATCAGTATATGCATCCACAATCTGAAAGGCTGAATGCTGTGCAGCACATATGCCGAACCCCTGAAACCCACCACAGGCGCTCAAAACCCAGCGCAGGCCACTTACAAGAAGACTTCTACTGCATACTCGCAACGCCATCCTCTAAACCAATCGTTAACCAAGATTCAAGTAAATTGAGTCGTTCAAGTCGTTACACTGTACTGTATGCTCTGTAGGTACACCGTATGTCCCGTCCCATCCATATCAGCACTTTTGAGTCATCCTCACCTTCTCTCCCTCCTGATCACTCTCCGCCTTCCATCCACCTAAGCACCATTCTCCTTCGGCGGCGGCAACGGCTCAACATTCCAGATCATCTCCGCATACTCATCAATACACCTATCCGAGCTGAAAAAGCCCATCCTCGACACCGCCGTGATCGTCTTGGTCAACCACGCCTCCTGGTCTTTGTACGCCTCATCGATCAACTTCTGCGTGTCGATGTACGACTTGAAATCATCAGACACAAGGTAGTAGTCGCCGTGGTCAACGATAGAGTCGACCAGTCCGGTGAAGGGACCCGAGTCGCCGAAAGTGCCAGAGCGGATGGTGTCGAAGACACGCTTGAGGCTGGGATCGAGCTGGAAGTCGCCGTAGAAGTGGTGGTGGCGGAGGTCCTCGACGTCCTCGGACAGGTTACCGAAGAGGAAGATGTTGTCTTCGCCGACTTCGCGGGTGATCTGTGAAAGTGTCAGTCGTCAACGTCTCGCAAGTAAGTCTGTCTCTCCCTATCAGACATACCTCGATATTGGCACCATCGCATGTGCCGATGATGAGACCTCCGTTGAGCACAAACTTCATGTTACTCGTCCCCGACGCCTCCGTGCCAGCCGTGGAGATGTGCTCGCTAATATCACTCGCCGGCGTGATGATCTCCGCCTTGCTGACATTGTAGTCCTCCAAGAACACCACTTTCAACAGATCCCCGATATCCTTGTCATTATTCACCACCTTTCCAACCTGGTTGATAAGATGAATAACCATCTTCGCCATCCAGTATCCCGGAGCCGCCTTACCACCGAAGAAAGACACACGAGGCTGCACCTTCTTGCGGTCCTCGGGGGACATCTCCTTGAGCTCCAGGTATCGGTGGATGACGCCGAAGATGTTGAGTTGTTGGCGCTTGTACTCATGGATGCGCTGCGAAGAAGTCTGTTAGCCATCTATCTTGCCACTAGGGCCACCATCCTCTCGAGACTCACCTTGACCTGAATGTCAAACAAACTATGCGGATCCACCGTAATCCCCTGCACCTCCTTAGTATAATCCGCCAACCTCTTCTTATTCGCAAACTTGATCGCCTGAAACTCCTTCCTAAACTCCTTATCATCCACATACGCCTCAATCTTATGCAACAAATTCAGATCCCTCAAAAACTCATGTCCACCAAGTTTACTCGCAATCAACGCCGACAACCTCGGATTAGCCTGATGCAGCCATCTCCTCGGCGTAATACCATTCGTGACATTAGTGAACTTATCCGGCCCATAGATCCTGACGAAATCCTTGAAGATGGTCGTCCGCACGAGATCCGAATGCAACTCCGCCACACCGTTGACCTTGTGACTGCCAATAACAGCCAAGTAAGCCATACGTACCCTCTTCGGCTCACTCTCCTCAATAATCGACACTCTGCCCAACATCTCCCTCTCCTTCGGGAAACTCCGCTCCACGAATTGCAAGAACTGGAAGTTGATGTCGTAAATAAGCTGCAGATGCCTGGGTAACAAATGCTGCACAAGTGGCACCGACCACTTCTCCAACGCCTCGGGCATGACAGTATGATTCGTATACCCAAACGTCATCTGCGTAATCTGCCACGCCTCATCCCACTCCAACCCCTCCAGATCCAACAATATCCTCATCAACTCCGGGATTGCAAGCGTCGGATGCGTGTCATTGAGTTGAATAGCGACTTGATTAGGGAACTCCTTCCAAGCTTTCTTGCTCTTCTTAAAGCGTCGCACGATATCGAAGAGCGAGGCGGCGCACCAAAAGTACTGTTGTTTGAGGCGAAGCTCTTTCCCGCGATCGAGACTGTCGTTCGGGTAAAGGACGGCGGAGATAGTCTCGGCACGTTGTTGGTCGGCGACGGAGGCTTCGTATTCGCCAGCGTTGAATTTGGTGAAGTCGAATTCGCCGTGGGAGGCTTTGGAGGACCAGAGGCGGAGGTTGTTTGTTGTGCGGGTGCCGTAGCCAGGGATGGGAGCATCGTACGCGACGGCCTTGACGATCTCGCCGTTCTCCCAGACGCTGATCTGCTTGCCGCTGTCGTCGCGGTACTTGCGTACGGAGCCGTAGAATTGGATGTCGACAGTTACGTCGTGGCGAGGAAACTCCCAGGGGTTGAAGTCGAGCCAGTAGTCCGGTACCTAGGAACAATTAGCAGAAACATTCACAATGCTCGGCAAGCTTTGATATCTGACTTCAACCTGGTAGCCATCCACAATCTCCTGCCTGAAGATACCATACCGATACCTCAGCGCATACCCCCAAGCGGGATAATTCAACGTAGCCAACGAATCCAAAAAGCACGCCGCCAGTCTCCCCAACCCCCCATTCCCCAACGCCGCGTCCCTCTCCTGACTAATCACATCCTCCATCCTGAACCCCAGCTCCGCCAACCCCTTCTCCGCCACATCCTTCATCCCCACATTGAGAATAGCATTATCCAACGCCCGTCCCATCAAGAACTCGAGCGAAAGATAGTACACCCGTTTGGGATCTGCGAAGGTCTGCTGCTGCTGCGTGCGGTTCCACTCGATGATCAGACGATCGCGGAGAGCCAAGGCGGTCCCGGCGTAAGCGGCTGCTTCGTCGCAGTTGAAGAGGGAGCGGGCGAGGGTTGTTTCGATGTGCCGGACTACTTCTGCTTCGAATTCGTCGGTGGTTTTGAACTCCTTAGCCGAAAACTTCCGCCATCTACACACGAATCAGCCAATGCTCGAGTGTGTATTGAATGGGTGTGTACTCACGCTTCCCGCTGCGACTCCGGCACACTGGCCTCCACGCTCTTGATCTCACCCGGACCAAAACCTGTCACAGTCCTCTTGTGTTTCGGCCTCGTCATGCCCGCCGGCCCAACAGCGGTGGTGAAGTCGCTGATGGGGGACGAGGTTGAGGGCTTCCGCTCTCGGAGCGAAGGTCGAGAGCTCTCGGTTGAAGTGGTGGAGGTAGCCATGGCTGCTTGTCACTGCTGCAGGAACAGAACAAGTAGAGTGACAAGTTTGGAAGCAGAAGAGGCTGAGAAATAGTTCGGGTACGAAGCTACCTCAACAACATGCGGCTGGTTTTGGCTTGTTTGGGTCCAGATGCACCTGCACATGCACGAGGCAAGCTCCCCCACTACTGCCACGTTGGGAAACGCGGGGTTGTGGCTCCATTTTTTAAACGGCAGGCACGCGTAGCGATTGGACTGCCAAGAGCAGCGGTCAGGTACCAAAGTGAGGTGGCGTGATATATCGTATATGCGTTGCTGAGACAGCGGTGACCGATATTATCTATACCGCGCGCTTCCGACTGCACTCCTATCTGAATCCTGCATGAAGGACCTTATCGTCCCTTATCCAACACAATTCCGCAAGAGAAGTCGCAAAGACACAGGCTCGAGGCGTGGTGTAGACTACTCGTGAGATCAATATAAGGTAGGTACAGCAACTCGAATACGTTAGATATGCCCCCCCACACATACCACTCCCGGACCAAGAACACTTCCCTCGCACCTTCCAGGCCCCACCACCCAACCTCATCTATGCTTAAGCGCCGTCCCAAATTCCCTCCCAAGGTACTCAACAACCTGATACCCCACCTCCCCCTGATTATACAAATGCTTAGCCAACCCCTTAACAACCTCCATCTGCTCCTCGGCCGTCAACCCGGTAATAGCAGTCTCAATCACACTCCCCACACTAGCCTTATAAACCGCAATAAAACTCTGATAATACATAAAAGCGAAAAACCCCATGATAAACTGACAATCCATCCTATCCGTCATCCCCCCATGACCAGGAATACTATCGCCGAAATCCTTGATATTGAACGTCCGCTTCAAGCCTGAGGCGAAGAACCCGCCGAAGGGGGCGATGAGAGAGGCGAAGGTGGACATGATGAAGATGTGGAATTGCATCGGAGACACCGTGAGCGTTTTCGGGAGCAGGGTGAAGGTGTGCGGGATGAAGGGGAGGGAGTAGGTGTGCGGCGTGAAGACCGGGTTCGGGACGCAGGTCAGGCCGGTGAAGATGTTGGCTCCGAGGTCGTTGACGGGGCAGATGAAGTAGGGGGAGCGCATGAGGAGGTTCGTCAGACCGAAACCGATTATGACGGTACACACCCAGGCCCCGACAAAACCTGCACAACCAAATCTATCAGTATTGCCACCAAAACTTGTCTGGATGATTCCACTTACCTTCCACAGTCTTCTTAGGACTCAACTTAATCAACTGCGTCCTCCCGAATGTAATCCCACAGATATAAGCGAAAATGTCGTTGGTGATAACCAGCATAACCGGCAGAAAGAACCAAATCATGCCCTCGAAAATATTGTTCATGATGAAGTGCGCTTGCACTACGATCAGGTAGAGGGCCATGTGCGTCCAGGCGAACTGGGTGAATTGGAAGCGGTAGTGGCCTTTTTGGAGGGAGCCGACGAAGAAGACGAAGCCTGCCACCAAAATCAGTATCACAGCAGATATGGGTTGGGAAGGGGAGGGGAAAGGCGGGTACGTACCCATAACATAAAGCATAAATGATATGAACCGGTGATGCGTCGCAAACGGCAGCAAGACTTTATCGATAAGCACGATATGCTTGAAGTAGTAGATCACGCTCTCGCCGTACAGAAAGTACATCGTGCTCCCCAGGAAATACCAGTTAAGCGTTTTCGTGAATCGTAGACTCCGGGCTCGGCTGGGGACGTTGGAGATAGCTATCACTTCCTTGAAAGAAATGATCTGGACGGCCGTGACGATGATGATCACGTAGATGTGGCCCGCGAACATGGAGCCGAAGAAGATGGCGATCATGACCAGCGTCCAGATGGCGCGGGTGATGAAGGTTTGTTTCTTTTTCTCGAAGTCGGAGAGTTCCTTGGGCTGCGTAGCAACACACATACATATTAGCCATAAACCCCGTTTTCTTACCTCACAGTTCTGGATTGATTGCTCGCCTACCTTATCACCATCATCCTCATTCTCCGTCTGCCATCCGCTAGCCGAAGTGTCCGTCCTATCGACTCCCGGCCGGTCCTGCTTGTCGAATCTATGCGTCGTCGCGCCATTACTCCGTGTCGGGCTCTTAGCGCCGCTGCTTCGCGAGGCACTGCTCCGTGAGGGGCTCCTGTGGTTGTTGTTGCTCATGCTGCCAGAGTCGTTCATGTCGTCTAGGCTGCTCTGGCTCTTGCGACGCTCGCGGTTCGAGAAGTGGACTGAGGACTTCTTCGTCATAGCCGGGGAATGTCGTGAAGCTGTTGTAGCTCCTGCTGTGTTTCTGTTTCTTGTAAAGCACAAACGGATCGCGGCGGAGGGCCAGAGGTTGTGATCGCGTGCGTGCTGGAACCCTATGTCGCGCTGTTCCTACTGCGCATTGTGCTTGTCGTGGTCAAGATATTCCAGCTAAGTTTTCTTCTGCTACTGGATCCGTGGTGTGAAGGAGAGCGAGACGCAACTTTCCTGCTGTCTTGACCTTGACGTCGCTTTGCATGTGAAAGCTTGGAAAGGCTTGGCGCGAGACAACTTCGCGTCTTCCTCGGTCTCCCACGCGCCTCTTGAAACATTGTTTGTGCATAGGATCGCGGGAGCATGGAGGAGTTCGGCTTGCAAGATGGGAGACGAGGATTTCTTCTCCGACGATGCTTTCGATGACCTACCAGACGATACACTGCAGCAACTCGAGCAGAATGCCATCTCCTCCACCCAAAGAGCGAAAGCTGCAGGCCCAGCTTCACGCTTCCCACCTAACAACAGACTCGGCAGCAATAACAATCTCTCGGCCGCCGCACCAGTGAAGAGCAAACTCCCATGGCGACCTCCGCAGCCTCAATCTCGTCCACTACCTCAACCGCAATATGTCCCCCAAGCACCACCAGCGAGTGCACCAGCACCCCCATCCTCAGACTACGGCCTCAACGATGAAGAAGACATCATCAACCTTGACGAACCCTCCATGGTCATCCAGCCCGCTTCAGGACCCCACACGCACAACTTCAGCAACAACAACCATGCTCCGCGAGTCCCATCAGCAGCAGCACGATCCAGACCCGCCCTCTCCCCCTCAACCTCCGCAGCCTTCGCAGCCGCAGACGCAGAACTAGGCGCCCATAACAACCAATGGACCCACGCACCTCACCTCCAACCCCAGCCCCAAAATGGCGACAGCTCCATAGACCTCTCCGCCCTCCAATCCCGCATCGCAGAACTGGAGGCAGAATCCGCTCGTCTACGGCAATCGGAAGAAGCTGCCCGTACAGCAGCCGCCGTAAAAGCGGGAGAGAACGCCATCGTACGCTCCAAAGCCGAAGCGCAAGCTAAAGAGTACGAGCGAAGGATAGCTGTTATGCAGAAACTGGCTGCTGATGATGCGGCACGGAATAAAGCTGAGGTGGAGAGGGAGAGGAAGGAGAGGGAGAAGATGGCGACTGATAATCGCTTTTTGCAGCATGATTTGGAGCAGGAGAGTGAGAGGGTTAAGAGGTTGGGTGGTGGGATGGGGAAGGCGAGGACGATGGGGAGTGGGACGCCGCGGAAGGTTGGGAGGAGTGGGAGGGGGATGGGGGTAGGGGATGGGTTTGAGGATTTGGAGGTCAGGGCTGTGAGTCCTAGTCGGAGTCGGGAGAAGATGATGGGCACGCCCAAGCACGGTGCGAAGAGGAGACGCATGGCGAATGATAGTCCTGTTGCTGCGTTGTCTTTTACTCAGCTGCCTGCTCCTCCGGGTGGGGTGGTGAGGCAGGTTAGTGGGGAGGGATCTGTGGCTTCGTCCGCTTCGGAAATGAAAGTCAAGGCGATGGAGATTGATCGACGATACGCCTTCATGCAACGCCTCCTAAACCACATCCCCTACTCAGGCCACGAGCGCAGCATGGAAGCCCTATCCAAACACCACCCCCCCTCCACCTCAACTAGTCCACGATCCCTCTCCGCCGACCTCCTAGACCTCCTATCCTACCCCCCAGCGGCCGGCACAGAAGAAGAAAGCAGAGACTACCTCCCTCTCAAACTCTCCCGCGCCCTACTAAAACTCTGGACGCACTGCTTAAACGCTCACTTCCACACCCCACTCTACCTCCTCCTCGACCTCCTGCGCTTCGCACTCTTCACCCAGTCCCCGGACAGTAAAGCGCGGCTGATCGAAGAAGCTGTCCCGCTGTGTATGAGGACGGTGGATCTGATCGCCACGCCCACGGCGAGGATATCTAGTAACCCTACCTATGCGGCTAGTATAGATCGGGAGAAGCATGAGAAGATGGCTGAAGAACTTTGCCCGGACGAGGTAATGGAATTTTTGCTTACACTGTGTGAGGCATCTACGTTGGTCGAAGGGAGATTGGAGGTATTCTGGCGGGAAGTTGGGCTGGAGTTTTCGTTGTTGATGTTACATCGTTGTCACCCCGTTGCTCAAATCAACTCCATGTTGAGATGTCTCGCTACTTCGGCGCTGGAGGGGAGTTTTGGACCTATTTGTGCGCTGGATGAGGATGTGGGAGGGCGGCAGGCGGGGCAGGAAAACGGGATTCTGGATCGGATGACTAGTTTGATTTTTGAGATTCCTGAGGTTCCTGGGGGGGAAGAAGGGTATAGTGAGGTGGAAGTCGCGGAGCTGAGGATTTGTATCCTGGGGGTTCTGAAGGCGTTGGGGGGGACGGAGCATGGGTGTAAGTTGTTGGCGGGGAATCGGAGTCTGATTGGGAGGTTGATTCGGTTTTTGGATGGGCAGATTAATCGGTTGTATACCTTACCTCCGGCCTTGTCGCAGGTCTCAGGGACAGGCAACAGCGCCAGCGGAGGCGGTGGCGACGGCAAAGAGCTTTCCCAGACCCGCAGCGCTGGGGAGGGTAGTGGAGATAGCAGCGCACATGGATTGGTTGTGCATACAATCAACACGACTACGCGACTCTTCTACCATATTCTGCGGGTCCACAACGAGACGATCGATTTGACTGCTAAGTTGAATGTTATTCATGGGGGTCATCAGAAGTTTTTGGTTTGTATGTCTAGGGTTGCGTTTTCGGAGCAGAGTGTGTTGGAGCAGGGGATTGAGGATGAAGTTGTGGAGGCTGCGCATAGTATTTTGGATAGTTATTTGAGTCCTGAGGAGGGCGAGGCGATTGTGGCTGCTGTTGAGACGCCGAGGGGTAGTAAGGGAAGTGATTTGACGAGGGGTATGATCGTCGATGGGGAGGGGGAGGTGGATGGGGAGGGGGATAGGGAGATGAGGGATCCTGGGTGAGATATCGACACGACGATTTGTCCATACTGATCAGACAGTGGTGGTGGCGGGAATAATGGTTCACAATTGCCGACATCGCCTTGCCCCGCATTGGGTGGGAGGGCGCGTCACTCTACGCGATCGACTTTGTGTTGCATTGTGTTTGTGCTGAACATCACAGTTGTGAGTATTGTCCAAGATGGCAGAGCTTCCGAAAAAGATGGGCTTCATTGGCCTTGGCCTGATGGGTCTACCGATGGCTACGAATTTGGTCAAGAAGACGAGCGATGATACGCAACTATATGTCTACGATGTGGTTCAAGACTCCATCGATAAACTTGTCAAGGAGGGCGGTGGAAAAGTGCAGGCTTGTGGCAGTTCGAAGGAGGTCGCTGATAAGTCCGTATGCCACGCTTCGAACAATCCTCAAAACCAAACTTCCAGGCTGATATGGGATTGTGTATAGGACATAATCCTCTCCATGGTCCCGGAAGGCTCTCACGTTCGCTCAGTATACCTCACTCCAGACACCGGAGTCCTAGCCAGCGATATTCAATCCAAACTCTTGATCGACATGTCAACAATCGACACCGGCACTTCCCTCGCCGTCCGCGATGCTTGTGCCGAGAAACATCCCAAGGCACGTTTCTACGACGCTCCAGTCTCAGGCGGCGTGATAGGCGCCGACAAAGGCACTCTAACATTCATGATGGGCTGTGCCGAGAACGACACCAACGTAGACCTCCTACGAAAACTCCTCGGCCTAATGGGCGGCAACCTCTTCGCCTGCGGCGGAGCATCTCTCGGTCTGACAGCTAAACTCTGCAACAACTACTGCAGCTCACTCATCGCCATCGCCACCAGCGAAGCAATGAACATCGGCATGGCATCTGGCATGGACCCGAGAGTTCTAGCCAACATCTTCCACACCTCCACCGCCCAATCCGCAATCTGCGATGATTGGAATCCGGTTCCGGGGCTTTGTCCTGAGGCACCGGCTAGTAGGGGTTATAAGGGTGGGTTCAAGGTGCAGTTGATGGCTAAGGATGTTGGGTTGGCGGTTGATAGTGCGGAGAGAGTTGGGGTTAAGCTTGCGCTTGGGCAGGCGGGGTTGGGAGTTTATAGAGAGGCTTGTGGGGATGAGAGGTGTAGGGATTTGGACTCGAGGGTGGTTTATCGGTTGTTGGGTGGGAGGGAGGATTGGAGGGAGGAGTTTCCCGGGGAGGTGGAGATGAGGAGGGATGAGACGAGGAGGTTGTTGAGGAGGGCGAAGGAGGAGGGGTTGTAGAGAGCCCTTTGTCCATTTGTGCTGATCTCACATATGTGTACAGTCCTGTTCCTGGCTTCTGGCAGTACGATCGATCCGCCTACGTGGCAGTCAAGTCGCGTTACTCTCTTCCCACGGCCCTCCTTCCAACTGTTCGCCACCATCAAGAGTCCTCCACCTCCCACGGAAAATGGGGACTGCCATCATCCCAATGGTTTCCACCAGAACATTCAATCTTGAAACTCTGCATAGGAAAGGGATCTGGCTCGTCGTCCATGTCCACACAGCCTCCCAGCCAGGACGTTGCGTTGAGAGTGCGGCTCCTACCCGAGCATTCCCGCTCTTCGTAGAAGCTGAAGTCGCAAAGCCAGTCCTCAGGGTTGTCGTCTTGCCGTCGTTGCACGAAACGTAGGACGAAGCTGTTGATCGGTTCGCTGAAGCTCTTGCACCCCTTACCACTTTCCAGGCGATAGTGGCGCTCGTGCTTCTTGCTCAGCGCATGCTGGCAGCGGTAGTCTGCAAAGTTGTCCATGTCGATGCGATATTTGGCCCACGTCCAACGCTGCGCGAACGCCAGTGGTGCGGACACTAGCAGCACCAGAGAAAATATGCTAAGTACGTGCATGGTCTTCCGAATTCTTTAGCAGTCAGACTTTGTCTAGGTATTTGGAAGGGGTAAACACGAATGATGAGCCAGGGATGAAGGGCAAAGTTTGCTCAGTAGTCTTAGTTCCGAGTAGAGAGTGCACAAGTTGATAGAGCACAGGTGGTCAAGCCGTCTAGTTATATACCTCTGGACCCGTTAAATTCAAGGTTGAGTGGTCTTGTGCGTCGAAGGATAGCATCTGTATCATCGCTGTGCCTATAGGACGAGTGTTTCTGGAATCATGGAGGGGTTGTTGCCATGCCCTGGACGTGAAATTAACGTATCTTGATACCAACACTTAGAGCATACATTTCTGAGTTGCTACACAATCACGAAGCGCTCCATTGCATGCCGCTGCGTCGTCTTCATATGCTGGTGAAAAGCACGCCGCACTTTGCCCACGTACTATCTCATCCCTAACATGCTACTTATCTTGCATCACGACGTGGAACGGTTGGACATAACCAAACGCACCCATCGTTTCATGCTGACTCCGGCAATCGCTTACGCGGTGGTGCAGAATGCCCGCCACATTGCAGGGCAGTGCAGGGTGGCAGCGCAGGACGCTCGTCGCAGCAAGCAAGACGCTCGCCGCAGATTTATCACGCATGTGGTATTGTAATTCCCTCCTCACCTTCCTTTTTCATTCCCAACATCACTCCCACTCTACTTACAACTGTACATTCGCCCGCCTCCCTCGTCGACTTGCCCTCCTCATACGCAACGAAACACGCATGCCCCACCCCGTATTCGATTCGCTTTTGAACACCTGCTAGGATGTCGTTTAGCCAAGACAGAGCGGCGCGGCCAGATACAAAAGCATAACATCCTCACGCTACTCGAAGCCTTTTACGCTCTTGATAGTGAATTGACAATAATCTCAAATAGCGAAACATAGTTTACAACCCTTTGATCTCATGATGCTGCCGCAAGGCCAAGTATACACAATAACAAGCTGACCGCGAAAGCGTACAAGGGCCTACAATGCACGGCGCTCGAGGTCGTCAACGCACTCGTGGCAAAATTTGTCATCCGTGCCGACGAAATAGCATCGTATGGAGTAGTAGCGGCGGTTCTGGCGGGCTCAGATGGATGAGACAGCGTAGATACAGCCGACATGAATGTCCCATCCAGTAGGACGTTCCGGTCAGTAGCACTCATGGTGAGCCCGCTAAGCCTTTGTGTCGGACTGCCGATGAGGATGGAGATGAGGTCTTCCGAAGCTACATCCTGGCTTGGATCCACGGTGCATATAGCCGTTGCATGTACATAGCTTCCGTCAATCAACACGCCACCTTCTCCAGCACTCACGGTCAAGCCGCTAACCATCTGAGCGGAATCTCCAATGGTAATCGTAATGGATCCATCGACTACTGCAATACTGCTAGCTGTGGGATCGATTGCTATAGTCAGAGTCTGGGAATTCACAGAGACTATAGCGCCGGAGACCACGGTTTGCGCCATGCCCAAGCGTAGAGGTCCGAAGATTGACGGTATTGAAACGGTCTTGTCGGCGATGATGATCACTCCCGAGCCAACGGAGACGCGCTGGCCATTCATGGTTGTCAATAGTGCGTCGGTCGCCACCATCCCAAGTGGGCCCGAAGGTATATCGACGCCGTTCAGCACAATACCGTCCTCAAAGGTATTGATAGTGAATGCCTGTTCGTCAATGCAGATCGTAGTAGTGAAAGCTGCAGACGGTGTGACGACGATACTCTGTACGGCCGGACTGCCTAGCTCGGCGTCGGTCCCAAAAGTTGTACTTCCAAAAGAGGATTCTCCGGCATTGGTATGTTGTTGTTGTGCAGTGACACCAGCATCGCTGCTGGGGTAAGCGTACTCCACTGCAGATAGTAGCACGGATAGAGCATTCATGTGTGGTGGCGGCACCGCTTCTGTCGGTACTGTGCTTGCTACGTGACCCGAGGCGCTGACAGTGTCGTCCATCGTATCGTAGTAAGCTCCCGCCAAGCCTCCACTCGCGCTTGAGTACGGCGGTTCTGACCTCCCAAGACTAGTCTCAGCCGCAGGGGTGGCGGATCCGGATCGAGTCGGCGACGACTCGCTAAATGCAGTTGGCGAAGCCATTTCCGCATTCGACCAGGAAGAAGACGAAACAATAGGCGAATATTGTGCCGGAGCGGACACGCCCAAGTTTGCTGTTTCTGTCGGTATCACCGCACTGAGACTGGAAGCTGGAACCGCTTGATGAGGTGAAGTGCCTGGGGAATTCGTACTCGTTGAGATCGTCGCCGCATAATAGCTGGGGCCATCCAGCGTCGACGCTTCGGTGAGCGCGTATGGCGGATCCCACACGCCCCACATGCCCGGGGTGCATGTATTCCAAGCCTCCTGCAAAAGTGATGCCTGCGCAGGTAACGATATTTGGGGCCAGTACGCCCCCTCGAACACTGTGCTGCATTCGGGGGTAGGGTAAGAAACGTTGCAGCCGGGTACACCACGCGGGTTTAGGTAATAATCTGTCAAGGCCGGATGAATCAGGGCGTTGAGATCCAAGTGTTGGGTTTTCATGTTCCATGCGTTGTAGAAGTAGTCTTCCAGTATCGTGCCCCGCGCGACGGCGTTTGCATACGCAGAGGCCAATTCATCAGGATAACTGAGAATGAATGAAGAAGCGTCAGACGGGTGGACACCTGGAGTATCATTAACGCTTGCCATAGAGTGTTGCTAATGTTTTTTCGGTCGTGTTCTTAGGTGTCACTTACTCAGGATAACCCCAGAAATTATGGTGCCTATCAGATCTGCATTGATGTCGCTAGCACCGCCAGTGTCATACTCGGTACAACTGACACTTGTCCCAATCCTCCAGCACGATGTACAATGTGTTGGCTCGGGCAAGGCCTCCATGGTCCCACTAAGATAGTCAAGTGACATGTATAACGAAGGAGATGTGAAGGTGATTCCAGGAGCGTATGACTGGACGACCGTGGCGTTGATGATTGGAGCACTGCCGTTGGATGTTTGTGGTGGGAAGTAGAAGAGTTGCACATTCGAACCTTCGAGAGAGCAAGTGATTAGTGGTGTTTGGTAGTTGCATGCACTCCACGACTGCTTGTGGTGGTTCGCAGGGCACCGTGGAGAATTGGCCGGGGCCGGTGTGATGATGGGTATTGTTGGGTCGCCAGATAGGCCAAGATCGTCTAGGTATGCGTCGTACAGCAGACTGCAGTGGAAGGGTGAGATGCTTGAGCATGACGGCGGAGAGATCGTAGCCGCGTGATTGAGATGAAATGTTTCTGAGCAGCTCGTAACATTCAACACTGTGTGGACGACCTTGGTAGGGGTGAAGTTCCCGCTCGCAATAGGTATTCCATCCTTGCTGGTGTAGACATTCGCCGTGCCATGGGTAATATCTGTCGTCAGGGCAAAGTAGGTTGTCAGTAGACTAGGTATATAGGTATCCTTTAGGGTGTCAATCGATGATGACCATGAGTCCCAGCTTTCAGCACAGCTCTGCCATCGTAGGAGGGATCCGGCATTAACAGTATCGTTCGTTCCGAGCGCTCCGAGGGTGTCATTTGTGGCAGTCGAGTTTACAAACGGCGTCTTGACAGGAAACGTGGCGGAAGTTGAAATCTCGGTCACCGTTATCGTTGTTGTGGTCGTGATTCCAAGGCCGGCACGAATATATGCTCCAAGGCTGGAACCTGCCACTTGTGAGCATAGCAGCGCGTGTACCCCGAGAGCGAAAGCATATGTATGCATGTCGATATCCAGAAGTCTATACAAATTTGCCAGGTTTCACCCTCAAAACTGAAAACCTGGCTTTAGCGTTGTGTATACCATCTTCTGCATGAGGCGCTCGGAACGCCAGCGCTACGAGTGGTGCAGGCTAAGCCTCCACCATGTGTCGCAAGGCTGCGCTGTCAATGCAGCAGATCTTGTCGTTGGATTAACGGAAGTTAGAGACGCCGTGATCTGAGGTCAAGCCGTCAAGGTACATGCGCCAGGTACATGTACCTTACTTAAATGCCAACCCGGGACTTGGCGGCGCGTGCAGTGGCAGTCACGCCACCCACTACACTCGCCCCAGGACTCGTCAGCATCGACAGGCGCAACTATTTTAAGTGCACACCGCGCATATCGGTTGCACATCCGAAAAGGCTACAAAGCCGGTATTAGCAGGATCAGAAAGAGCCGATAATGCCACTTTGGTGAATTTGTCCAAAGAGGTTGAGTGTAGTGAGTCGCGCGCCACGACCCCTGGCATATGTATATGTTACCATGCGCTGTGATCCTTCATATCCGGTGGCTGTCATGAATGTTGAGACCCAATCACTCCGAAAGCACGATTTGGACGCTCGGTCGACATGTGACGAATGAGGGAAGGCGGTTATAACACCCACCGGATGTGATCTCGCCGCAGTCCATAGGTCAATCATGCGTTCCAAGCCTGGACATCCACCAGCCTCTACATGTATTGCGTGGTATCGTTCGATCCTAGCCCCAAACTCGCCATCGCCGCCTCCAATCCAACATCCCCAGGTAACATTCCGCAGTCTTTCTCCTAGCCTCGCAATGGAAGCCACGTCAGCCTCAGACCAGCCTGCCGCACAGTCTTCCTTATGCCCATCACCAGCGGAGCGTCCCTTTTCAACAAACGGAAAGGCGTCGGTCTCCACCTTCCCAAGGTTCGGCAGCTGTTCAAATATGCCATCCAGCAAGGTGGTTCAAAAGATCTAGTACGTCCACTCGCTTACCACCTTTCCTCTAAATCCCGTGAAGATCTGATCACTCAGGTCAAGCTCCACAAACACTTTCAGCATCTGCAAGTTCTCGCACTCGCGCAGTCCGAGATTATCTGTGATCTTCTGGCACCTCTATTTCGGTCCGAGGCGGAGTTCGAGGGTCGTGATTGCGGCTCGGTAATGGGTAGGTGTGCGTGCCAGCAAAGGCGTCTTTGTAAGGAAGGAGGGCCTATGCAGCGGGATGAGGCGGGGGAGCTGGGAGCCGTAGAGGACGGGATAGGCTTCGTTATGCACGCGGTGGGAAGCGAGGAAGAGGGAGATGAGGATGGCGTGTGCAGTGCCTTCGTCATCCTCTGCAAACCAAACCAACACGCGCTCGGCTTTCCGAACAATAGTGAACATATTGCAGACCTGCCGCTCTTTGCCGCATTGTCGGTCTGATGGACGCATGATTGGTCTGCCCAGAGATACCAAGTCGTCGTGCAAGAGTGACACCGCCGAAGCGCAACAGCAAGGGACGGATTGATATAGCAGTTCAGGCCATCAACAGTGATCAGCTCGGTCGCCTTGTTGGGTCCTCATGAATAAGGTATGATATGGCCGCGTAGTTGACCGAATCGTTAGTAGTCCAGTCGAGCACAATGCCTTCGTCGTGTATAAGGCCCGCGACCAGAAGATCGGGGTGTACAGTCGAGTGATATTTGTCTGTGCTTCACCATGACCTGGAGGGCTTGCCATCTGCTGGTCCAGGTTGCTGGACATCGCCATGCAGTCGCTATTAAATCAAACCATCTAACGGTGTGAGGGTAATTTAGTGCTAGCGAGTCTCGACTGCTCCGGCTCCCTGGTTGAGAAGGTCGACTAGTGGTAGTAGTGGCGAGTGCCTACATGTACACAGCACCAAATTCGGCATACCAGAGATGTCGCCCTCGCACAGCCCGATCTTTGCGGCTTGAAGGCTACCTTGACGCGTGGTGAGTGATCCAGCTTTCAGGAGTTCCCTGTGTCTGTTGTCCGCTGTGAGGCAGCACAGTTGGGCTGAGCTCGTCGAGTTCGAGAAGGTTCTAGAAAAGCATCATCGTTGCCGAGTCACTGTAGGCTGCTGCACCCTCACCTCCTATCCTCGCATGCCATACCACATCTTGCACACCTGTGATTGAGATTGTTGTTGCCCTTTACCATAGCATCTTCACAACTTCCCTCTTTGTCTCCGCTCGGATCGCTTCCGAAGTATTACCGCCACACCCCATCGACGTCATACCTTCCCAGACAGTGAACACCCACGCGAACAGCAAGCACGAGACACTTGCCTGAACCACGCCTACGACTCTCCAACCCAGGACGGACTTCACAACTGCAATCCTCCTGTGCACCACCTAATCATACCGACCTCACCCCCAACACCGACATCCTCGAACGCATTGGTAATCGACCGCCTGACAAAGAAGAGTTGGATCAGTGACGACGACAAATACACCTGCGCATAGTCGCTTGCTCGAGCAGCAATCATCTCTCGAGCCAACACTTCATCCACTCACCGGAGAGTGCACTCCAACCAACAAAAACACCCACCATGGACAGCACCAACCAGCAACCGCAGCAGCGGGATATGGTCTTCTGCCACCAGTGTGAGGATGAATGGTATCGAGATCAACATGGCTTACAATGTCCTCAGTGCCACTCCGACTTCACCGAGATCATTGAAGCCGACCACGATCCACGTGAAGATGATCAACACATTCCCGCAGATGCGCCGGATCATCGGACACCGCAGCAGCATGGCGAATACTATGGTGCTGGCGCTCCGGACCCGGACGAGGATGATATAGATCACATCCACTGGAACGAGACTGCGCCAGGCACCTTCCGTGGAAACGTCAACCGAACCATCAGCATTGATCCAACACAGCCTGTTCAACCGCAGCTTCAAGCACAGCTGCAGAATCTACAACGTCTACAAGGTCCACGTGATGAGGATGGAGTTGGTGGCAACCTGATTTCCAGTCTAATCGGCACTGTTAGCAACATGCTGGGAGGGATGGCAGGACAGCAGGGCATACAGCAAGGTGGACAACAAGGAGGACAGCAGGGTCAGCATGTCAGTCAGCAACAGCCAGGACAAGGAGCTGAGCAGAGGCCACAATCACCCGACGCTGGACAAGGTCATTCGACTTCGGTACCTGGGCGGCCGGGTTCGACGGTGCGGACCTTTCACGGACCAAACTTCCACATGACCATGATGACCTCCAGCAACAGCAATCTGTATCCACGAAACGCGAACGCACCGCAGGCCTTCCAGCAGCAGCCTCAAAACATCGACCAAATGATGGCGCAGATGTTCGCCAACGTGGTGCCCTTTCCAGGCGGACAGGGCGGAATGAACTTTGGTGGTGGGCCGCCTGGGATGCATGGACTTCACGACCCTCAGCCAGGTGCGTTCGACCCGTTCGCCAACATCTTCCGCATGCTCGGCGGTAACGGCCAGCTCGGGGATGCGGTCTACACTCAGGAGGCTATGGATCGCATCATGACTGAGCTGATGGAGCGCAATGCAGCCGGCAACGCACCTGGGCCGGCAACGGAGGCAGCCATTAGAGCGTTACCCAATCGCGAAATCAATGCCACGGATCTTGGTGACGGTGGCAAAGCAGAGTGTACCATCTGCATGGACGAGGTCAATATTGGTGGCCTCGTGAGTGTTCTTCCATGCACTCACTGGTTTCACGGTGACTGCATCAAGGCTTGGCTGTCTGAGCACGATACCTGTCCGCACTGTCGTCAAGGTATCATGCCCAAGGATGACACGAATCGTGCGCGGCAGCCGAACGAAGCGCCAGCAAACGACACACACGCACCGGAGTACCACGGTCCTCGCGACGTTCCAGGTGGCTTTCCAGGCCTAGATCGTCGGGAATCGGACAGCACGTTTGGTGACAGGCCATCGATGCATCGACGGTCCAGCAGTACGCCCGGGAGGCCTGGCAGCAGTCGGCAAGGAAGCACAGGAGGTGGTTCGGGTATGTTTGCACGCATGCGAAATGCTTTCAGCAACGACCCCAGCTCTGGCGATGCTGGCGATGGCAGACCAGGCAGCAGGGGTCGTGGACCCAGCTGAAGTGGTGCCCGCAAGGTACCGCTTCACCAAAAATTCACAACCATGCTTACACCATGTATGAGTAGACACATATCAGCACTAGCGGCGCTCGGCGAGACACCCTGACGATCTGCGCAGTGTGCGGACTTTCCGTTCAGTGCGAGAGGATAGCAGCGACACGGGCCCTTCCCGTGCGAGCAGCATTCGAGGCAGGGATGGTACAGGCTATCTGATACCACGACCTAATCCTGATTTGCGCTGGTCGCCTGCGAACACGGCGCTTCTTCGCACGCTCACCACATATCCCCGACACCCTTTCAACACCACATTGCCAACACTATCAAGTGCCAATACACCAGCATCACGTCCTGCCAGTTTGCGGAGATTCACGCCATCAAACGGGCCGCCTCCCCGGCGCGGCTCAGGCTCTGATCGAGCGAGCATCCAGAGCAGAGACAACACTCCCTATCTCATACCAAGGGCTGAATTGCGACGATCACAAGCGGAAGCTGCTGCGCTGTTTGAAGCGCTCACTACCACCACTCAAATCAATCGAACCACCACAGCACTATCACAATCGACTGCACCTACACCAGCATCACGCCCTACCAGTACTCGAAGCCTCGCACTGTCGAACAGGCCGGCGCCTCGTCGTGGTCATCTTGATCTCGGGAGCCGTTTCTGGCATTCTCGCCTAGGCCGTCGTACAGCTCTTGGCTTGGAGCGCGCACGAGAGCGAGCGCGACAAAGAGCTGAGGCACGTCTGAGAGCTCGAAGGCAGCGATATGGGATGTGGTTGTTCACGCCAGCTCCTAGCACGCGCCGACAAAGCAGCAACGTGCCGAGTCTTGACGGAGACAACGGCGAGCACTATCATTATTTCGATGACTCGCCTTTCCAAACGTGGCTCTTTGCACAGACACATCGTACCCTCAAGCATTCCCTATCCAGTCTTTCCGGCATACGTCCACCTCGGCCCGGGCACTTCGATCCTTACCACCGCTTTGTCAATACACGCTTCGGCTCTCGCACAGTTCGGATTCTGGATAAGAAGATGGAGCGATAGGAACAGCTCATTGTGACGCGCCGGCGGAATCAGCGTGGTAAGCGTGAGGCACGTCAGCAGAGGACGGAACGGAGCTCATCACCACCGGCCCGGTCATATCGACCCCAAAGGTGTAGAGGAGACAGTGCAGTGTGTATTCATCAGTCGATCTATCTGAGGGATGCACCGCAATAGCTGCTAAGGAGAAGGCAAGGCAATCAGATTGCACAGTACAGCACGCACGAAGCCCATGCAACGATAACAAACCTCTTCCTATCCTAGGTAGTCTGCAACAAATCCATAATCCCAAGCACTCCTACTCGTACATTCGTCTGCTGCAACTTGACTGCTATCCTAACCAGCGTGCTGAACGATCTCGCTGGCTAGCGCTACCGGCTTGTCTTCGGTAGCCGTCATAAACGACGTCCGGATCTGCTCTGGCAGCGGTTTCATCTTGCCCTCAATCTCCTCAATGTTAAGCTCCTCCCCTTTCCTGAGCACCTGCTTCGCGGCATTGATGTCGTCCTCGTCTGGCGGCAGAATGACGTTGATGGCAGTACATTTGCTCGTGAATACTTCCAACGCCAAGCTGCTGTCCACTCCCAGCTTGATAGTCCCACCATCCACTTGGTCCAGCAGAACGGTCGGGACCTTGCCTTCGACTTCTATGACGATGTCCGAGCACTTGATCACGTCGATCGAACTCACGAGACTGCTGACCTTAATCCTCAAACGCGGTGAGTTGTCGATGGATATAGCGTTAGCCTTTCCTGTCAGTTCTATAGTCGTGTTCTTGCAATTGCTGATCAGTAGGGTTTGACTGAGCTCGACGTCCACTGTGACAGGCTTGGAAGGTGAGTCGTAGTTCTCGATGATCCACCTTCTGCCATCGAGTTCCATTTTCTCAGGCCGTTTGACTGACTTGGTTGTCGCAGTTGGTGCTCGGATGACGGTCGATGATGTGCTGTTCTGTCGCATGCTAGGCGGCTTCGGTTTGACATCTGGGCCGGGACTCTTAGCTCGGCTGTGCTCAACTGAATCGGTGGCTGCTGCACGCAGGGAAGGGTTTTTGTGTGTCATCTGCGACGGGTCGACTTTCTTGAGGCCCGAAGTGACACTTGCGCCGCGATTGAGTTCCGCGAACACGGAGCCCATGTCGCCACCTGCGGGTGCAGCTTTGGGCGCCCCCCCAGGAGGTGGTGGCGGCGGTGCCGGGGCTGAGCCGGGTATGTTATCGAAGACTGGCAATGGTGGCGGTGGAGGCGGGGGCGGTGCGCCGTTGATTGTGGGTGTTGATGATACACTGTCGTTATCCAGGTCCTCGTGGGCTTGGAACGCATCGATGCCGCTACTGTTCCAGGTCAAGCCATCCTTGAAGTGTTCACCGACGTAAGCCGCTAGGCCGTTAAGAAGGTCGATGTAGGATCTACTGAACTTGGTGGTACGCTCGTCTCTGCGAATCTTGTTAGCTACGTTGCCACTTGTTCGTTGGCCGCAGACGCGTACTTGTTGAGCAACTTGATCTTCCAGTAATCAGCGGATTCAAGGGCATCCAACACATGCTGTGCCTTGCCTCCAACTGCCCATCGCAGCCCGTCGATGCCGGCTGCCACCATTGTCAAGTGCGAGTCTACCGGACTTCCGCGATTTCGATCCTGAAGGCTTTCTACCAGTGCTATAGTCTCACCCATCTTCTCGTACAGCACTGCCGTCTCGGCTTGTGAGAAATCTGGCTTCTTCGCTTTTGTAGACAGCAGGATGAATTGTCGCTGATGTGCAAACGCTTCCGCAACAGCTCGTGCCTGCTTTGGTAGCACAGGTTCTAACGCTCCGCCCACAGTCTTGCTTTCCTCTTGCTTCCCACCCCTACGCTTTGGCTTCTCTGGCATTTCCAACACATCGTGGAATGGCGCGCTTGCATCGACGAAAGCGGCGACGTGGGTCTTTACGAGCTCATCGAAAGCCGTGACGGATCCAGGCAGGGGTTGTGGCTTTGGTGCATGTGTATGGCTGGCCTGCTCGACCAATGCTGGCAGCTCCGTCCCACTGCTACTCGCCTGATGGCCGACGGGCACAGGAGTCGCGCCATCTGTATGCTCAAAGGTGGAGGCGGACGAGGCAATGTCTTCGAGGCGCGAGGTGGCCGCTTCAAGTCTGCGGATGAGCGTCGTAAGCGGGTTGTCTGCGGTGGTGACAGTCAGGGGGCTGCTGATGCTGTTGCGCACTGAGGCGTCGGCGATGCTAGCAGGACGAGACATGTTGCTTGGAAAGGGAGTGGAAGTAGTGGTACCTCTTAATCAGAGTTGTCAGGTTGTTTAGGCCTTTCTCAGGAGGAGTTGTTGTAGCCATCGTGACCTCTGTCTCCACACCGCCGCTGATCTTGACTCCAGCTCGGGTTCCTGCAGCAAGTCTCACAACGATCGATTGAGACCTCCGCGGCAAAGACTGGAACAAGACGAGTAGGTGGAAGGTGGTTGTCTCGAGATCATACAGCTTCATGGATGAGGTGTCCAACACATGGCAGGCTAGGGTCGGCAGCGCCTCTCCCGCACGGAAGAGGCGTCGATGAGGGAAGGCGCTGCGACGAAGTGTCTCGTCTGAACACCATAGGACATACACTGCTGGACTACACCTTGCCAGCTTGGGCCTATGTCACGGTCTTGGATGGAACCTGGCAGATTGGTTCCGTCCGGCTGCGGGCGTGGACGTTTCGCAGCAGCCAGCTGGCGATGGACTATGCTCAGTTACAACCAGCTAAGGATCGCCTATCCTCATGCCTACTTACACCCGGCCTCCCTATTCTAATCACTGGCTCTCAACTCCTGGAGAACCCACTCTGGTGCCCGCTAGCAACGAGATCCGCTGACCTTCGTTTTAGGAACACTGCAATGCGCTTCATGAACACGGACACACCTGAGTTCGTGTGGAATGTTCTTCAGCGAGTGATGAAAGATTCGACAGTTTTCGAAAAGTCGCCTCACGATATTGCTACATGGACATCGAGGTTGCAGGCCCACGGCAATTCCACCAGCAGAATCGGTACCAGTACTGTACTTGACTTGAAGAAGAAGCATTTCTGAGCCCCTCTGGCGAGATGTCGTGCGCTTTGTCTCCATGCGACGATGGTGTATGTGCGAGTAGAAATATGGTGATCTTGAAGCTCCGAGCCGACACATGCCTAAACACTGACGACAACTGGATAATGCTGCAGCACGAAGCGCGGGTACCTATGGAAAGACTGTAGTCGTTATGTAGCGAAGTATCATATCATGTTCCATAGTAAAGTGCTTTCTTGGGCACAAAACCCACTGCTGTTTTCGCAAGGCAGTCACGCTAGTTTGTGCATTAGCGTCATGCGCCAAGTTTTATATCTGCTTCACCTTCACCACGACTTCGATCCCGTCCAACAACAACAGTCCTGAATAAACCTTGACTCTTTCGTTTCGCTGACGCATCATCCACCAGTATGAGCAACAGCTATGGTGAAAGTCGCGACAGCGCAGCAACGATCGACTTCGTCACTCTCGGGATGTTCATCATCGGTATCGATGTCCGTTCTACCACACAGGTCGAGTGACTTACTAACACGAGTAGACGATATCCATCCGCCACCCTCTGCCAATGACCAGACTCCAAAGAAAGACATCATAGGAGGTGCGGGAACGTACTCCGCTATCGGAGCACGCTTGTTCTCGCCTTCTGCCACGACATCAAAAGCCGTCGGTTGGATCATCGACGCAGGCACTGACTTCCCGGCTGATGTTCGATCAACCATCGACTCCTGGCAGACAAATGTGCTCATAAGGCCACGAGACGGACTCACTACGCGGGGCTGGAATGGTTACGGCGACAATGATCACCGAGCATTCAAGTACCTCACGCCAAAGAAACGCTTGACTGCTGAGGATCTTACGCCTTCGTTGCTGAGATCGAGAAGCTTCCACTTAATCTGCAGTCCAGAGAGATGTATCGAAATGGTTCAGCAGATCTGGAGTCGGCGAGCAGCGACCTTTAGCGAGGACGAAGCTCGACCTATCATTATATGGGAGCCTGTACCCGACCTTTGTATACTGAACGAGTTCGACAACGCGCTAAAAGCAATCAAGTATGTGGACGTGATCAGCCCGAACCACGAGGAGCTAGCCGCATTGTTCGGCCAAGAGCACTGTGGACCTGTGGACAATGAGCTCGTCGAACAGCAAGCTCGTCATCTGGTCACGGCTGGTATTGGCCCTAATGGCAGAGGAATGGCAGTCGTACGAGCCGGAAAGGTAGGCTGCTACATCGCCACTGCGCAGAAGGCTTGCTGGCTGCCAGCATACCACCACGATGCGACCAGAGTCATTGATCCGACTGGCGGTGGGAACGGGTTTCTAGGCGGTCTTGCCGTTGGTCTCGTGCGAACCAATGATATGGTCGAAGCGGCTCGGATGGCAAGTGTCGCTGCTAGCTACTGCATCGAACAGGTGGGCGTTCCTTCACTTACTGTCGCACATCGTGGACATATTGAGCGCCTGGAAGAGTGGAATGGAACGAGCGTATTTGAACGATTAGCAGAGTTCAGGACAAGGACGGCGTAATTCATGATACAGTTACAAATTTGGGCGCCAAGGTGCGTCGAATTGTGCCAATCAAGAGACACAGTCCAGGTTACGCAGGAACGTGGTGTTCAAAGTCGCCGGCTTCGCTGTCGCCATCTCTGGAGCCAACTTCGGTCCAGCTGTCCGGCGTCAAGACACCGTTTCCTGTCTCGGAAAGCATGTCGACGTCGCTGTCTTCGTCAACATCGAGAACCTCGATGCTGGATATCTCGCTTGCTGAGTGTGACAGTGAAGCGAATGCCTCGGATTCCGAGTCAGACTCGAAGTTGTGCGTTGTGGGAGACTGTGCCGGCACTTCAACATTTCGGGACGCATGGCCGGAAGACGGAGGTGGCGGTGAAGCAGACGAGGGTGCAGAGAAGAAGCTAGTATCCATTGCAGCGCGAGGCTCAGGTGATAACGTTTGCGATGCGACTGCTTCGCCTGAAGGCTCGTAGGCTCCAATTGGCGTTGCGGACGGTGGTGTTTCGTGTTGTGCTTCAAGGGTGGCGAGGCGCGCTCTTGTGAGCTCAGGAGTGATGCGGTACAACTCATCGTCATCTTCAGATTCAGTGCTTCCTACATTGGAAGCATCGCGTGCTGGCAAAGGCTGATACTCGAAAGCTGTTTCCCAATCCCGGCGTGCTTCCCGTTGTGTGGCCGTGATGCGTGGGCTTGGTGGCGTCAAGTCAACCAAAGTCTGAGGCTCCGAAGGCATTTGTCGGGGAGTCACTGGCTCAGCGTGTGCGATAGCATGAGCAGCTTGTTGATCGTTCATCTCTTTCAAGCTGGTCTCGATCGCTGCTCTGAGCTCAGCTTCGTACTCTTCCGGGTGCCGTTGGCGAATGGTAGCGCAGTTCGTTGAAGTCTCTGCCTCCGAAAGATCGCAAGCAATCGCAAGTTGTTCCTCGAAAGTGAGCTCATCCTCATGGTTCGTTGACAGAGCTGGTGTGTTTGCCTCTGGTGGCGAAGTAAAGCTGCCAGGCATTGAGAGTGTGTTTTGAACGGGCTTTTCCAATTCAACCTTTGGCGGTACTGGTGGCTTCGGGGTATCGCTCCGGTCGAGTGCGAATTCGTCACTGAAAGGATCTGCAAGCATCGAACCCAAACGGAATCCACTCATTCCAGAGCTGGACTCGCCAGCCAGCATTGGTTGTACAAGTAACCGCTCAACCTCACGCATCTCTTCTCTGATCGTCTCCGGCACAGGCTCGATAGCTGGTGGGGAAGGCAAGTCTTTATCCAACATCGATATCTTGCCATCCTGAGACTCAACTTCTCTGAGCTTGCCGTCGTGATTGACGATAGCATCGAATGATGTAGGTGTGGGTGGTGTCGACGTGCCCGCCGCTTTGGCTGCCTTCCTCTTCTCTTGCAGCTCTACCATTTGTTGATTTCGCTTGGCAAGATACTCTCTGCCTTTCCGTCTTCGCTCCTCGGCTTCGTCGGGATCATTTGGACCCCGTACTGGTATCCTCCGTACTGCGCTTGACGGCCCAGTAAGGGCTGTTCGTCCAGTCGCTAACGCCGCAGCATCACGGCTGCCTGACGCCTCTCTTCTAAGACCATCATGTGTTGCTGGTGTCTTGCCCTCGAATGCGAAAGCTTCTGCCTGTCGCCTACTCTCTGGGTCTAAATCCTCGCCTATCGAGCGTAGCAGCTCGGCGACCTTTCGTCGTTGCTCCTCGAGCCATACTTGGATTTGTGGGTTTTCGAGCACGGCTATTCCAAGTGCGGTAATGATGGATATGGATATGATGAGACCTAACATGACTGTCAGTTGGCTCCTTTGCGGATAATCGAGGCGCGTTTACCTTTGACGACCGCTGCCATGACAGTTCTAATGCACCTTTACGGTGCGGACAAAGCGTCAACGCAAGGAGGTCTTGTTGAGCAGATGAGGATCTAGGGTGTGCTGAGAAAGATGCAGAGTGTGCATAAGGCGAAAGCAAGGCGGTGCGTGTAGGCTGCAACTCTACGAGCAAGCTGACGAGTGCAGTCGCTCGTATAGGAAGAACGCCACGCGGGGGTGGCGCACCTTTTTTGTGCCTAAGGCGCAGTCGAACATGAGCTTGCCACGCACCTACAAGAAAATGCGAACAAGATTCGAGGAGCTAAGGTACACCTTTGCCAATCGTGACTCTTGGAGCGACCGACTGCAAGCACTTCCGCTACCATGGTATACGTGCAAACACGTACGGACCTAGTCCGAAGACGATGGCTGAGAAGGACGAGAGGGTTAGCGTCCAGGACTTTCCTTGAGACGGTGAATGTGCATACGCTTACTGCTTGGGATTATCTGGGGGGGTACTGTATAGCGGCTGAGGAGATTGCTGATGGGCTGTTCCGGTACGAGACTGCCCTCCACAAGAACACGTTTCCGCTAACTTCAAAGCAGCGAAAAGTTCATTCCCAGAAGTCCACAAGACCATAAGTCTGCACCATGTATCCAGCCCGCTGTCATATGCTTCCTTCGATGGGCCTTTGTTGCTTCATGTTCAGGCTCCGTCAGTTGGAGATGCAGTTGGTGCGAACAGCTTTTCCTTCTGCATCAGTAGCGCACTGACCACCACAATTGCGCCTGCCGACATGCTGACAATGTACACGCGACTGATAGCAACTGTGATGGCGACCGTAGCCTGCTCTTTCAGGACCGGACTCAGCGACGCAAACAAGGTGCTTTGTGTTCCTGCAATAGCGCTCCCGATCTCTGCTTGGGAGAAACCCAGGCCATGCAGGACATAAGCTAAGTTCCTCTTGGCCACACTCTGGAAGATTTGGCCGCCTATGAGCAAGCTTGCCAAGCTGAAGCCGAGTTGAGAAAGGTTGAGCATAGAGATCACCCGCTGAACGTCTAGGCCAGAGCCTGTCTTCATCATGATCCTAACACTCCCGACCGTGTAGGCTCCCTGGAAAGTCAAGCCAGCGCCAGCTCCAAGCAGGAGACTGT
Source organism: Elasticomyces elasticus (assembly GCA_035926095.1). Taxonomy (NCBI): domain Eukaryota; kingdom Fungi; phylum Ascomycota; class Dothideomycetes; order Mycosphaerellales; family Teratosphaeriaceae; genus Elasticomyces; species Elasticomyces elasticus. The sequence goes on along the minus strand of JAVRQT010000009.1, from coordinate 1,133,077 downwards.
ATCCGTAGATGTTCGCCTTGGCAGTGCCGACGCTGACAGTGAACATGGTCGCCGCTCCGATGGTCGTGAAAACACCACCCGCGAAGAAAATGGCCCAACTAATACAGTCAGCTTGCAACGCAAGGAGAGATGCAAGAGCAACTCACTAATACCCAATTTTCGGAAGCAGTGCTCCCGAGGCGATATTCATGAAAGCCAAAAAGGTGATGTAAGGCAGCAAGCGGACGGCAGCCATCAATGCCGAATCCCCATCCACAAAGATGAAGTAGATTGGAATGAAGTAAACCGGTATGAAGATGTTAACTGAGGCGGCGGCAGTGACGATGTTCAGTAAGACGAGTGTCCAGTCTCCAAGGATATAGCCTGGAGGGAACATGCGCCCTTCAAGCGAGGTAAATAGGACGAAGTACTGCTGCAGCAGGAGTAATGCTAACAAGACTCCAGACACAGCAAAGGTCGCAATAGTACGGCCATCGTTCCAGGTCCAGGTCGAGCCCGCGAATGTCAAGGCCATAGTGAAACACACAACCGCTCCTGTGCCGCATATGAAGCCAGCCCAGTCCAGTGTCCCCAGCTTTGCCATTACAGATATGTTCGGAGCACCAGTGGGTTTACCATGGGAAGGCAAAAGATGTAAGCCGGAGCACACACGCCTGCAATGACACTGGGGTTGTTAGTAATTAGCTCCATGAGTGGAATTGTAAGACTCACAGATTGATATAGAATGCCCATCGCCACGACGCAGAAGATGTTGAGAATGCTCCACCTACTACGGGGCCAAGAATCGCGCCTAAACCCCAAACGCAGCCAATGCCAGCGATGTAGCGGCCACGTTCCTGGTCGGTTGTACAGAGGGAGAAATAGTTGAGAGTGCTGCCAGGGTGAGTCAGCGAGCCTGATGTAGTTGGTTGTGACAAACCTACCCAAGAAAAAGACCAGATCCTCCCAGACCAGCAATTGCTCTCCCAACAATGAGCGCGTCCATACTGGGTGCCGCTCCACAAAGCGCTGAACCTATTTCGAAGACGACGATACTCGCAACGAAAAGAGGTTTCAGATCGAAGTTGGCGTACAACGCCGCACTTAGTGATCATGCATCAGTACAACTACTGCGTGAATGGGGAGATAGCGACTTACGTTGGCAATACGGCGCACACGGAGCCAAGTGGAAAAGCCGTGCCAACCCAAGTAAGACGTTCGACGCTATCGAATCGCTCGACGATGGCTGTCTGGATGTCCGCAGCTATGGTAGTATCGAGGCCGTAGATGAGAGCTCCAACGTACAGAGACACGCAGACCAGAACCCATTGGAAGCCGTGGACCGTCCTAGGGCTATCCGCCAAATCTTGTTCCGCAGGGACATCGTCGAATATCGCGAGGTTGGCGTCGGCCTCAGGGAGGTTCAAGTGCTCACCAGAATCTTCGTGCTTGAGCTTCACAGTTAGATCCATGTCGGATCAGGGTTTTCGAGGATAGGACGAGCGATGAACAAGCAGGCTATGTGGTTTATTCTGGAGGCACGCGGACACAAGGATAAGGTACCTTACGTGGACGTGGATTGCATATCTAACCACGTTGATCATGAATTGATGACTTGACTTTGAGCCGTCGGCGATATTGGGCGGCCAATTTGGACGGCCAATTTGGACAGTCATTGAGGACGGCCACTTTCGCCGGTAGCGATTGGTAATCCACTCAGTATGCCACGGTCATTCAGCTTCGTTTTCACTCTCTGTTTAGCATAACAACTGATCCTGCATCACAGTATACTGATCTCATCACCACTCATGGCGCACAAATCGTCGTTGCTGAGCCTGTCTCACGAGCACCCATCATTACAACCCTTGTGGTCCTGTGCGTCCTGCAACAAACCGTTCTCAAAAGGTTGGTACCCACACCCTCAAGAACTTTCCGGACCCGCCACTGACCCCTGTTGTGATGCAATAGCAACGGCATACAACCGCCACATCTCGTATTGCCGCAATGCTCGCACTCGTCGCTGTGCCCGGCACCGATCATGTCGAGCTTGCAGCACGGCCAAGGCGAAGTGTAGTTTCGAGCCGAGCTGCTTGCGATGTCTCGACAAGGGTCTCGAATGCGTGTACGAGGTTGCCAAGACGATGCGTGGAGGTCGTGATGACAGGGCATGCAATGAAACGCTAATCCAAAAGCCAACGCCTTCCGCCGTTCTTCCACTCAGCAGTGTTTCGGTACTCGATACAATACTTCATTCAGACAGTGGACAAGGCCTCGGCCAAGAGCAAGTCGAGATCGATTGGGATGCATTCGAAATCAGCGACATGCTCACATACTCGCCGAAGAACGTTTTGCCGAGTATTCAGGAGCCACCAGCTCCAGCACTCAATGTCATGGACCCGAGATCTTCCACTAGATATTTCGATGATGCACTTATTCCTACGACCTTCGAGTCCGACCACCAAGCGATCCAGGTTGACACCTTGTCATCTCAAATCACCCAGTACCAACATCTTACTATCATGTCCCTCCCACGGATACCGTGATGAGATCGGACCCACAGGTCTTGGCTTGGCTCCCGGTAGCAGATACAATCTCGCAACACACCGCCACGGTGGTCATGCATATGCTTCGTGCGTTCCCGTACATGATGCTTCGCCGCGAGACCCTCCCGTATTTTATCCATGGTCACTGGTATCAATCTTCGAGTACCATGGGGTCTTGTCTACCGGAGGCATTGGTCACTTGCATTGGCATAGCTCAGGTGTACGCTTCGCAAAATCTCGAAAGCAAAATCTTTCTATGGCGGACGATCAAGATGGAGCAAAGATCGTTCTTAGAAAAGGTTCGATCCCCAGACCCACCGTCCCAATCATCGAAGCGTTTGATTCATCTTCCTGAACATATACCAAGCTATTCCGGTCCTGGAAAGACAACACTACTGACCTTTCAAATAGCACAATGGTCGCCAGCTGTCGAAAGAAGACCATCTCGCAGCTGTGCAAGCTCAGATCATATACATCACTATGCGAGTGAACGACAACGTAGCGTTCGAGCGGGGGTTGAATCAGGACCTCATATCAAATCTAGAGGTAGCAAACACATGTCCTTGTCTCAAGACTCATTCTAATCTAGCCAGATCCTTTGCAGGGGTTTCCGGGAGTTGCGTAATGAGCCGTTCAGTCAAGACGAGAGGCAATACCCGAGCTCTGACTGGGAAGACTGGGTCTTTGCCGAATCCAGAAGGAGGTAACGTTGAAAGATTACTCCTGCGACCACTCGACATCCTGCTTACAAATACCATACAGAACAGTATTAGTGTGGTGCCTAATCGCCCAGACCGTTCGAGTCACGGCAGTTGGAGACTGCGAAGTCACCAATGGCTTGCGAGCCCTTCCTCTGCCATCGTCTAAGGCACTTTGGGAAGCGAAGACACGCTTGGCGTGGCGGTCAGAGTATGGTTTGTATTCATACCAGCCGCGCATGGGGTTGGAGGTCTTTGGTGACCTGATTGATGCTAGCCAGCGAAATGCCTCAGATGCGAGCAGGCTGAAATTGCATGCTTGGAATGCTCAAGCGGACAATCTTGGCGTGCTGCTTGGTTTGAGTGCAGCGATGTGTAATGTGTCAAGGTAAGCGTAGTATTGGTAGAGACAGTAGTGGTCTAACCGCTATCGTGAACTCACTTCAGCCTCCACATTCGGATGGGTGTTTTTGCAACGGCTTTGCATTGCGTGCCACCGAAACACATCTCCATGGTCGTACTGCTAGTTAGTATGTACATGTCGCCGTAGCGACCATCAAGGCAGATCGACCCTTGACCGTTCTTGACTCGGTCGAGACAGCAGACCTCTCTATCGTTCCGCCCAGCAAAGAGCAGACGACTCCCAGATGGTGTAACGGTCCAGCACAAAAGAGGCATACGCCCGGTCAGCTGGTAGACGTGGAGTACCCGCGGTACATTGATGAAATCGATCAGCGCAGACAGAGGTAAGATGCCGGCCAGCTGCAACACCCATGGCTGCGCAGGCGTTGCCTTATTGATGTCGGTACGCAGCATACTGGCTATCGTGAACATGATACATGCTGTAATCAGTTACGAGTCAACCCAGCTTCTAGTCGTATAGCGTTCGAACATGGCCACCCCCTTAGCTTGGCTCAGCCCCATAATGCCCTCCGGCCAAAGGTGAGATGATCCGAAATCGTCACGTCCTCTCACATGTCTGCTTGCTCCTCTCCTGGCTGAGACTAAGACTGTCTTCTGCCAGCTCACCGGCAGGTAAAGCATTCTCTTGATATAAAACATTCGCATCACCATTTGTCCGGTCACTGTTGCCTCCCCGCAAAGTCCTTGGCCTCGTCCCAGGTCATGAAGCCAAGGTATATCCAGCCCAGGATCTCGCCTGCCGCAGGGCCCTTGAAGCGGAAAGAATCTTGACCTGGGGGAGCACGCGCAATGAGAGCTCCCTCCGTCTTATAGCGCCCGTCGATGGCTGCAAAGAAATCGGCACTCAAGTTGACCCTCGAGGCAATTTCTCGATGTTGAGACACGATCTCGTCGAGGACAGTCGTATCTGGTTTCACGCCACGATAGAACTCCCTCGATAGTACTGGTGAGTCCTCATGAGACCCACCCTCGTTTCCATTCTCATCCTGATCGTCCTCTTCATCATCGTCCTCTTCATCCTCATCCTCATCCTCTTCGACCCCAATGTATTGAACGCCACGATTCATCATTATCTTTGCCTTGCTGAACTCGGCTTTGTCAGACATCAGATTGTACAAAGCGAACCAGTCTTGGGGTACGAGCTCAGTCTTGTGCTCCTCATCCGTCTCTCGCTGCGTAAACCAGTCATCGTTAACGATACTTAATGATGCAATGGTCTCGATCGCATTGCCTGGCAGCTGCCTGATAGCATCAGGATAACCGTGTTCTGGAGCAAGATTGACAACTAAAACACCTTGCTGGACCGCCTCTTTGCGATCGAAGACGACGAAGAGATCTTTGTATTCAGGTTCACATCTAGGTTGAACATTTTCCCGGTGGAATTGGCATACCGTCTGCGCTGTGCCCTCGATATCTCGAATCTGGTACTGATCCTCGCGGACTGATCCTTGCGTGTCTTCGCTGAGAAGGGTGTTGATCTCACTTGAGGTGATGCCGCAAGTGTTGTACACCATGAAACGATCGCCACTGGCCTCTGACATGCTGATAGTGTTAGCTGTGGTAGGCGTGGTTTTATCGCTGTTGCAGGATATTTAGAAGTTCGTTGGATGGTGGTCTCGAAGTCTTCGAAGATCGCGTAACGACTTGAGGTGATCAATCGTTCATGGCAAGCATACGCCGCGGGAATCAGTGTATATCACTCTTGGCAACTCTGCCAACCCTGCTTGGCGAGTATCTTTGCCTGCTAATGTAACATACGTAGCCTGCAAACATCGGATGCAGCGGGTCGCCGGTTCGAGCGATCGACAGGCTCTAGCAAAATACTGGTCACAGCACCAGTACTCCACATTGGGGTATGTAGCCGGAAGCTACGGTTCAAGTTGAAGAAAAGCGTCCGCGGGGGAAGCCCGACTGAGGAGCTGCAGGAAACCAACACGATCATGCAATGCAGTTATAATGTTTAAACTCCAATGCCACGTTCTGTGAGGTTTTATGTGGAGACAGCCACCGGCTAACCCCGGTCAACGACACAGAACATCACAGTGCAGAGGTGCATGGAAAATGTTGCCTTCAATAAGTTATAAACCCCACAAGACTGGGTGTTGCCAAGCCTGATCAACGATTGTGTCAATCGACAGCAGAATCCCAGCAGCGGTGAGGAATTCATCGGCTACTGATACCTGTGGAGGGTGAACCGGCATACTCAAGTGGATATGTTGAACCTTGTCAAACGATGCCCTCACACCGGTGGAACGAATTCATCGAAGACCCCGTACTCTGCAGGCTACAGGTCATGCGCAACCAGCGACTTGAGGGCGGGATGCGTTCAAACGTGGAGAAGACATGGCAGGCGAGCTGGACTCAGTTGTTGCCAAGCGTACCCGTGGTAAAAGCTATGTTCCGTATAAGACAGCTGGACTCCAAAGGCATGGACAGAAGATGGACCGCGAAGCGTTGTTATCGCATACATTCGCTCGAAGTTGCAGCAGTCACTTGGCGTTTGTAGCGATATGCAGGCTGTACATGTTAGAGCGTAAGCCTGCAGGACCGTCAGAGCTCGCACTCCTCGTTGGACTACCATGCGCAGGAAAGCGGGCTCCTCATCCTGGCCGAGGAGCCGCCTTTTGGGGAACCTTTCGAGCCCGGCAAAGACGGCCATTGCTAGAAGCTGGGCAACGATAGCGTGGATGGTCATAGTTTCTTCTGTCCAACATAAAGTAGATGAGTCCCTTGCCCATTTGAGCTGTCCATCCCTCAAAGACGAGCGCCTCGCATAACATCTGTCCCAATATGCCTTCACTTTTACGCAGCACCACTTGCCTGGCGGGCCTAGCAGTCATGCTTCTGAATACGGCGCCCACTACAGCCTCTCCTCCGGACGTCACATTCCTCTGCAACCGGATGCCAGAAGTGTGTACGAACATGTGTTGGGCGGTCCGTTGTGCGCAGCGTACGTGGATTGATGGGTCACACCCTTGAATGCCGTGTGAGCTGTCTAGAAATTCTGCTGACCTTCTGATCAGCAAGCTTTCCACAGACGTTGAATTGGGACGATTACGGCGGTACTGGCGATAACAAGGGAAGCGTAGCCAAAGCGCGTCGCAAGGCGGCAGGCTGCCAAAGCGGCAAAAAATGCAACAAGGGCAGATCAGGCGCCGGCAGTCGCGGGGCTGGCTACAGATCTTGCGACGAGTACCCATTCGCTTCCACTTCCGACAGTATCACTCCAACTGGACATCAAGTCTCGCGCTGTGTACCCGTCAGTCAAAACAGCGCCCAGGGAAATGCCCTTATGCAGACTTACGGAAGATTCAAGAGTCAGGGCTACACCAGTCACTCTCTCAAGATCAATTTCGGTAACCCCGGCTCCAGTGGAGTGAAATACTGTCTTAACCAAGCTTGCCGCAATGACGGCTACGAGGTCCAGGATAAGACCATCAAACGCCGTGACGAGGATCCCAATTTCCGATTCTACACTACCCTTTCTGGTATTGTGTTAGGATCGTTGGATGAGGATGAGTTGCATTCGAACTACACGCGTATGGTTGATAGTTTCGAGACGCTCCCACTAGACCTGGACAGCTGGTTTGAGCTGCTTGAGGGCGTGGAGGTCAGAATGGTAAACGATGTGATCGTGGGTGAAATCTCAGTTGAGTCCTTGTTGGGAGAGGATGCCTGATTCACTAGTTGATGACCTTGCTGTCCTTCAGCTGGAATGAGAGGTCGCCAGAAGTAGACCGTGGTAGTTATGAATCACAAATCTCTACATTCAAGTGTACCTGCAACAAAGTGAGCATGTAATCACTGGACGTGCTCAGCAGATTGTAGGATTCAAAAAGTGCTTCTCACACTCCACCATTCATAAGTGAATGAATCACACGCTTCGTCAAGGTTGGCAAGAGACGCTGGGAAGCAGGACGATACTCCTCTATACACAGTGTTGAAGCGTGTCCCATCGACTATTACTTTGATAAGAAGTCCTAGATGCCAAAAGATAGGGCCACTCGAGGAGAAGGGATTTGTTACCACGTTCGTACACCCCATAACTTGCACTACGAATACGCACGAACTCGTTCCTCGCATCTTTCGGCTCGGGTTGCACAGGAGGATAGGCCTGGAGGCTCCAGAAGACTTCCGATGTATCGTTACCGTCTCGGATAGGACCGACCGCGAGGAGTGTGTCGTAGACATATTGCTTAAGTTGGTTGTCGTTGTTGGTGCATGTATCATAATCGTACATAGACTAAATAAGCTTAGTTCTTAGAATATCTAAGAGTCCAGAACCGTCCTCTATCTCGTTATAAGTAGCTTCTAGAGACATTAGAGCGCCTAGTACCTATAACTTACTATAGTTCCTTAGGTACCCTTTGCTATCGATAGTATAATCCTCTACCTAAACTTTTACCTTACTTAGTAGCGATTATACTCTACCTTATATAGCCTAGAAAACTACGCTATACGTCTTATCCTTTAGCGCTTTAAGGTACTATAGCCTATTTAGTTCGAGGTTCCGTTCTTGGACTGTATGTGACTCCTTACTACCATATAAATCTAGATCGCAATCCGACACCTTTTGATCAACTTCGCGTCCTGTGATTAAGCTGTAGTCGCGGCAACCGAACAGGCTTTAATACGGACCTAAGAGAGAAGGACATGCTGCTAAGCGAGCGGTCTTTAGCCCTAAGCTTAGAGAACTGTTCGACAAGTTACCTCAAATCGTTGAACCTACACTAGTACTCGAGTACCCGAGCAAACAGCCACTTTCGTAAGCTAGGGATGTGTTTTCTTATACTGTCTCCTTGCGGGCGGATGTTGGCTAGTATGTGCTAGGGGCCTTGGAGCATTAAGTCGTAGTTAATGCTGCCGCCACGATAAGCTGAATGCCACCTGCGTCTTCCACGACACCGCAGTTCCCATTTTACGTCGTTAGACACTCTATACTCTTCTACGATACCGTAGCGGGAAGCATTATATCGTCGGCGTTGCCCGATGCCCTGTTGTCGTGTCGTCGTGTTGCAGAGATCTGCCGGCTGACGTTTCTTGGCGGCTGCGGGCCGAGGCTTGGCTGGAACCATGTTTTGCCACTTCGCTACTTCACTTTCACTTCTCCTATCGTCAGACGACATCCAACCATCCTACGCACGCCGCCAAGGTAACGCTGCAACAGCTCATCATAGCGGCTCCGTAAAGTCGGTTGATCTGCGACTACTGCAGGCCCCGATGTTGTCCTTTGCACAGCGTGTGTGGAGCCAGATTGGTTTTGCCAGTCCGTTGTTGTTGAAAGGCAGCTCGGTGTGTGAAAGACAAGTCTCTTTGCTTGGCCTTGCCAGCAACAGTAGCACTTCCGTGATGGAAGACGATCTCTCGAGGAACCCAGCAATATGCTCAGATCGCAGAAGCTGAATGAGGAAGGTGCCTCAAGCATATTTGATCTGGTAGCCTGTAGGGACTCCGAGTACCTCCTCCGCATAGCGGCTGAATTATGCATATCTAGGCCTTCCCACTGCATTGCTAGTACACGGCCTGACTGCCCAAGACGAACATAGCGCATCTAGAAGCACTTCAATGCCGCCTACTCCGATTTCTGGGTGCACAAGACCGCCGCCTTATTGGAGCCCACGTGTTGCTCATGATCCACTGTAACCTTGCAGAGTTTTGAACTGATTTGGTACATAGATCGCTGTGCTTGCACCGGAGTGAACTGTACCAATTACCAAACACACACCCTCACATACCACCAACATGCCTGCAGTCTCAATCATCAAGGAAGTTACGTGTGTGATCTCTGGCGTTCTGCTGGTGTTCAACATTGAGTGAGTGAATCGATGGGAAGGCAATGGTTGGAGGATCTACTGACTCCAGCGTCCAGCAACCCTTTAACCAAATTGTGCCCTGCGAAGACGACCATAACCGTCACTTCTGGGACCTCCAAATCCACAAGCACTTCTCGAAGCTCCTCGCACAGCACTTCTTTCAGCACTTCCCACAGCACCTCAAAGAGTAGCTCACGAAGCACATCGACATCTACCATCTTCGTCGGAAGCTCGACTAGCATTGTCGTGCCCGGGAGTACTTTGACGGTACCAACGACAAGTTACAGTGTCCCAATCACAACCTCAACATCGACGTCCTCACCGTCATCATCCAGTGTGGTCATCTCGACCAGCACATCTGTTCCTTCGACGTCGAGCGTCGAACCTACGACCTCCGTTACCGCCCCTACTTCGTCGTCTAGCGAAGTCCAAACGACATCATCCAGTCTTGTGTAAGTGTTTCCGATGGAATGATCACACGGAAAGTGAAACCTGGAAGTTCACTCTTCCAAATTATTCATATTTTGTCTATGTATTTGATCACTGACCCGTCATCAGCTCAACCAGCACCTCCTCATCCACGAGTGCTGCCACGCCCACTGGTTACGATGCGTTCAACTGCCCATCCGATCTTCCTCTCTCGTGCTCCAACACCACTGCAATCGCCGACACGTGCTGCTTCGAATCCCCGGGCGGTCTGATCCTACAGACCCAATTCTGGGATGTGAGCCCTGCGACTGGACCCAACAACTCGTGGACCATCCATGGTCTGTGGCCTGACAACTGCGACGGCACGTACGAGCAATACTGTGACCCAGCGCGCGAGTACACCAACCTCACTCAGATCCTGCAAAGCTACGGCCGCCAAGATCTGGTTGACTACTCGCTCACGTACTGGGCGAGTAACAGTGGTCCCGCTGAGACGTTCTGGGAGCACGAATTTGGCAAGCACGGCACGGTAGGCATACGCCCAGCTTGTACCATCGTCCATTCACTGACTTGATTTATAGTGCATGTCCACCTTCGACACCCAGTGCTACCCTAACTACACCCCTGGTGCCGAGGTTGTTGACTTTTTCAACCGTACTATCAGCTTGTTCAAGGACCTGCCTAGCTACGACTGGCTGGCGGCTGCTGGCATTGTCCCGAGCACGACCGTCCAGTACACTCTCGCGCAATTCGAGAACGCCCTTGCACCTCATCACGGTGGCAACAAGCCATACGTCGGCTGTTCCGGCGGTCAGGTCGATGAGCTGTGGTGTAAGCATATCAATGGGAATGGTAGAGATCACGAGAAACAGCCGCTGACCTTCGAATAGACTACTACTACGTTCAGGGCAGTCTGCAAGAGGGCAACTACGTGCCCACAGCATACGGCTCGTCTTCGTGCCCGGCCAGCTTCTGGTACTACCCTAAGGGTTACACCGCGCCGTAAGTCATGCCGCTAGTGTATGACCAAGTAAATGCAAAGCTGACCGAACTATAGCACCACCACGACATCGAAGCCTGCTACGTCGGCGACGGCGACCGCCTGCTCCACTGCGAGTGCGACACCTTTTGTCGGCAAGGGCTACCTGAACGTCTACAACTCCGCTGGCACGAAACAGGGTTTCGTGATCTCCACTGGCAAGTGGCTAGTCTCCGGCACCCCAGCCACTTACAGAACTTCTACCACCACAGGCCAAGGTCCCTTCACACTTACTACAAGCAAGGGACTTTGCGCCATCCAAGCCGATAGCTCGCTCTTCTGCGACTCTGGCGTAACGACTGGCACGCAGTTCTACAGCGATGGTAGCTCTCTGCAATACAACAGCTCCGATATCTTCAGCGCGGCTTCTGTACCTTCGGGCGCGGCTCAAGGTACGATCTTCGCTGGTGATAGCATGGCCGTGGACATTACGCTTCAATGGCAGACGATATGCTAGGTTAGATACATGATTATACGATGGATCTATGATATAAAGGATAACGCTCTTTAAGTCAAATTCAAATTGAAGCTTCCTCATGTTACCAGACTGAGCAGTCCTAACAACGCTTTGATCGTGTACCTCACTTACTGTTGCAGCACCACAATACAGCTGTGAGCGCACTTCCACCCGCTAGGACACCATTTGATTCCGTTACTCGCAACACGCTGAGATTGCAGCGCGTCAACAAATATGGTTAGGACAAAGCCTGGCCAGGCTACAAAGACCGGAGCGTGGGTTTCTTCTTTGTCACACTCATGAATGCCATTGTCTCGTCTCAGCTTGATGTACATAATGATGAAGTCGTACCGTCCTTGCTCAACTTACATCCACTACCAGTATTGACGCCGCATCATCGCAGATATCGCCTCTGACATCTTCAGCGGCAACAGAGAAACATAACGGCAGGTCCGCTCTAGATCCATACTACCAATCTTCCACGAACAAGACGCCGACACAGAAACGAACGAAACAAGCAACATGGGCTGCTATCCCTCATCCGCTTCACGCGTGAGTGACGACTGTCCCTACGCCTCGGGCGGCAACACCTACTCTCCACGCTACGTTCCCCCTCGCTCCCGCTCCCAGAATAACCCGTATCGTGCAGGTGAGCGGGCTCGTCGGACTCAGCATGTCAGCAGACGCCAGTACGATATGGATATCCAGGCGTACGGTGGTGGCTACAACCCAAGCACAGCTCGTGGATACCGCACGATGGGAGGGAGAGGTGCGAGGGCCGAAGACCACGGATGGAACGCCCCAATGGACGTAGGTGGATACGAGGGCGGCGCGGGTTGGTACAGGTAGTTGAGAAAGTCGTCAGCCGTGTGAATAGTGACTGTTTCGAGAGAGCCCGGTAGATATTGCTAACAGAGCGGAGATTTCTGCACAAACATATACGATGTTCTTTCAATGATTTTGACGCTTCCCGTTATCTGTCCAACACGTAGTCCGTCAGACTTCATGTTGGATCTTGTCGAGTGATTTTGACACTGCGCAAGCTTGCTGTGCTGCCAATAGTGCTCGGGACCTGATCTTCAAATGAGACCTTCGATGTACGGTCGCCAGTGGTCGATAATCGCCGGAGCGGCGTTGAGAAATAACCTTCAGGGCTGGCGGTCCCACTGCCCCTCGAGTATCCAGAAGTACGCAGCGCAAGAGGTGATCGGCCCTGCTCTGGACTGGTGAGCGCGCTATGGTTGCGACTTAGGCTTGTTAGGCCGAGTGCGTAGTGTCGTGGACCAGAAAGTGGGGGAGGTTCGATAGAACGATTCATACCTAGCCACAGTGCTTCCTCGGCGTCGTCCTCCTGCTCACGCCACCCTCCTACGCCTTCATAGTCGCGTGATGGCAAAGGCTCAGCTAGATTGGTAGAGCTGTCGTTCGCGCCGAATGCTCGCATCTGTAGTCCCGAGCTACCAGAGCTGCTAGATGCACGGCGAGATCTTGGTGAGCGGTCCTTTGTAGAATTGGGGGATGGAATGTCGACCCTAAGCTCTTCTGTCGGAGAAACGACATAGGATCGAAGCAGTGCCATAAGGAGCTCGGCGTATACGAGAGAGACACGGAAGAGAAGAACCCAGAAAGCAAGCGTCGTGGTGAAGATTGCGAAAGCGGCGAGCGGCAGGCTGAGGAAGGAGAAGAGAAATACGCTGACAGCAATCTCCACGCTTGGTTTCGTTGAAGTCGGCCAACGCAGCGCATTCCAGATAGACCATATGGTCTCTAACAGTAGTGATCTGAGCACTGAAGTGGCCATGGTACACGACGGCTGTGCTGGGTCGCTCATATTGAGTGTTGTTGGGAACGAAGTCGACGTTGTTACAGGTGAAGTCAGCAAAGGTCGGGTGCGGACAGCCGGCTTCGGCCGAGCAAGCATGTGATGCCGAATCACATGCAAATGCCAGATTAGCAGCATTGAAGAGAGGTTGTGTGAGTTACATTCAGCTTTGAATGCAGCATGTAATCGATGTAGAGCACGAATGCTTGCAGAGGACAAGCTGAGTGTGTCGTATGTCAACTAGAAATCCAAGCTGCCGTCAATTCATCAAGCGAAACCGTCGTATATCTCGTTGCAACCACGTGCGGTCAGCATAACCACAAACGCCCTGCTAATACGATCGCCATTCTTTTTACATTGGCAGCTTCGCCTAAATCGAGACAACGTTCCCAGACACACTGATGAGTGCCGGATACATTGCTCTTCCACCTGGGTGCGTTGCATGGAAGACCATGTGCTGACCGTCTGCATGCACATGGGCTCCACCCGGCGACGTGAACCCGCGGTCTCCAGTCTGTAGCAAAGGAGCTTCCGCGCGAGTGTAAGGTCCAGCGACTGAGTTCGCAGTAGCATAGCTCAAGGTGTAGTGGCCATCCGAGAAGCAGTTCGACGAGAAGAAGAGGATGTAGATCGATCCTTGCCTCATCAGTGCTGGTGCCTCCACAATACCTTGATCCGAGGCGCCAGCGTTGTCCAAAATGATCGTCGCCGGCCCATCGAAGGTCACTCCGTCCGCTTGGACTGGTTGTAGGACGATCGGTGTACTCACGAAGGGCGCGACATTATTTCCGCACGCACCACCGTGTCCTATCCCGTTACCATCGACCTTGTATACAACATATCTTTGACCATCGTCCACGAAGCCGCTGGGATCGATCGCACCGCCTTGATCGAGCGGGCAGAACATGGCATCGAGGCCTGCTGGTGTGTATGGCCCAAGTACGCTGCTTGCAGTAGCCGCGCCAACGCAATGATGAGTCCCACTCGTGGCAGCAGCGGCGGAATAGTACAGCACGAACGTGCCGTCAGCCTAAAGGGTGGTTAGCAACAGTTGGCTGCCATTCATGACTGAGCATACGCACAACCTGCACGACATCCGGGGCCCACACCGAACCCCCTCCAGGTGCCACCCAAGCAGGGAGATCTGGCAGGATGTCATACTGGCTACCATCTTCGTTGAAAATGAGGTCCCAGATTTCGAAATCGGACGATGTCGCAACTTGGACGTGCACCGAAGAGCCCTTGGACCGCGTAGCGAACGCGTACCAGGCTCCATCAGCTCCTTGGATGGTGGACGGGTCTGTATGCCGCTGGTCAACCCACATCCTGTACTGGCATAATTTGCGACTTACCTGGGAAATCCTTGCCACCAATTGACGCCGCTCCGATGGATATATCAGCGAGGGAGCGCTTTGCTAGACCATCATCAAGCTGCAGAAGCGCCGCATCCGGGAACCCCATCTCCGCAATCATCTCTTCACCAAGCGAGCGCTTCGCAATGCCGTCGTTGGGCTGTAAAAGATCGACATCTGTGTGCGAGTAGTCAGTGATCGAGAGAAGTTGTCTCAAGCTCGAGTGCAATTCAGCCGATACCTTCGTAGGACGAGCCCGCTTGTGTGAAGGCATCAAGGCCGTCCAGGGAAAAATTTGGTAAAGGCGATGCGAAAGCGCCGGCGATAAGCAGAGTACCAACAGTAAAAATATGAGACATGTTCGCGGACCCAGGAAGACAAAAGAAACAGGAAATGAACAAAGTCGTGCGGTCGTGTAGTGGGTGCTAGAGTTGTTCTGGTCAAGCCAGAGCCAACCACAGCAGGATCAAAGTCTTTGTATATGTACTTAGCATGCTTCTGGTCTGGCCCCATCACTAGGGCAGAGCGAGAATGTTTCTTCCGTAGCATTGAGTACACGAGTTCGTGCGTATGCCGGCTATGCGAGCACCGAACGATTAGTGACCCAGCAGTAGTGTGCATCGACACAAACGCATCTGCAAACAAGTGTATGACGCAGCATAGCTGGAGCGTGGTACAAAAGAGGTGTTCGCAGGCGTGATGGCTTCCATGCGGCTTACCGAATGTCAGCCGGGGTGGCTGTGGAGCGGCCTTTGCTTACCACCAACGCAAGCAATCATGACTTGAGCTGCTTGGGTATAGGCCTCCGAATAGACTCTAACAAGCTACTGTAAGTGTGAGCTTGGTAGACGCCTTGACATGTGCCAACGACGAGTGGAGGCTCCAGCATGTCAGGATCCGAACACGATATTATCCTCCACAGCTCCACATCCTTTGCGCAGTGGGAGGGGGCTGCTGAGCAGCTCGTGGGGCCATCTGATAATCAGCCATCCTGCTGAACTCGTATCCAGAGCATAGGGCGTGCATGCAAAGCATTTGCTCATCTGGCGGTGTCTTTCGCGACGCGATCAGAGGCTGAGATCAGGCTTAAACGTCTACGTAGCATATGTATCGTCTACGCACATTCTTTTGCAACAACTAGGCCAGAAAGTGACCGGTCCAGGCTTGCCAGGTAGTGGTGTTGGTTGTGGTGTGACGGGACAAGAAAGAAGATCGAGTTGGGAATGGGCGGACTTCGACTTGCGTGACCGACGGCAACGTCACCTCCCTCCATTTCAATCCCTCCTACCTACACTACACTACATCGCAGTAAATCCACCAGCATGGCTCAAGACGAGCAAAGCGCGCAGCTGTTGCCATGGCATCTGGGTGTGTTCGACGCCCACTGCCACCCTACCGATATTCTTGCAAGTCTGCAAGCAATTCCAGACATGAAAGCGCGTGTCCTGACCGTCATGGCGACCAGGGAGCAAGATCAGCAGTTGGTAGCCGATGCTGCGAGACAGTTCGGAGTGAATGAGAATGATGCGAAGAGTGCGAATGAGTCGGACTGGAGGTAGGTTGCTACACAAGGTACAGCACCTATGCACACCGTGGCCGTGCCGTCCTGATACGGCGTGCAGTAAAGACCACAAGCTCATCCCTGCTTTCGGCTGGCATCCATGGTTCTCACATCAGATGTTCGATGAAGGCGAGTATGGTGGCTCCACGAGCCTTTCAGACGATCAAAAAGTGTCACATTATCAGAGCGTACTGACTCCGAAGTCTGACGACCGTGAGTTCCTGCTCTCGCTCCCCACACCTCGGCCGTTCGGACACTACCTGGCACAAACCAAAGCATATCTCACAGAGTTTCCTCTGGCTCTCATCGGCGAGGTTGGCTTGGACAGGTCCTTCCGTATACCAGAGTCCTGGTTGCCCGACCAGTCACATGAGCGTGACAACGCACTGACTCCGGGCGGTCGAGAAGGACGCCAGCTTAGCCAGTATAGAGTCAGCATGGAGCACCAACGTAAAGTCTTGCAAGCGCAACTGAGACTTGCGGGTGAGATGCAGCGTGCTGTCTCGTTGCATGGCGTCGCCGCGCACGGCGCTGTCCACGACACAGTGGCAGAAAGTTGGAAAGGTCATGAACGGCATGTGCCTTCGAAGCGTGAGCGGAAACGGGAAGAGGCTGCCGCGAAAGCGCGATCTGAGCCTTCGGATGCCGATGGTGACTCTCCTTCTGACCCTGCTACGTCTGGTCCGAAGCCATACCCGCCACGAATATGTCTGCACTCTTACTCTGGCCCTGCAGAAACTGTCAAGCTGTATATAGCACCGCATGTACCGTGCGAAGTGTTCTTCAGCTTCAGCACCACCATTAATGCGTGGAGCGAGGCTGCCGACGACACGAGTGGCAAAGTCGAGACAGCTGTCCGGGCAGTTCCAGACGATAGGATCCTAGTGGAGAGCGACCTACACACAGCTGGAGACCGGATGGACGGGTATTTGGAAGCTGGCGTGAGGAAGATATGCGAAGTCAAGGGCTGGGAGCTCGAAGATGGTGTGAGAAGACTGGGAAGAAACTGGCAGCGGTTCGTCTTCGGCCGTGATGGATGGTAACCTCGACTCAGTCAAAGATCATAATCGATTATGAAGATTTTGTCGATTGGAGGTCTCAGGTAGGTCGCAAGTCCCTTTCGTTGTGGTCCCAACATATGAGTCGTTGCAAAGTCGCACACAAGCTGACTGAACACATAGGCACTTCGTGACTTACAATCGATCAGTCTCAGACAGCTTCTCTATCCCCTCAAGACAGCATCACCACTATTCACGTCTCAGACATAAACGACCAAGTCATTGTCTTGACTTTCTGCTTCCTTCTGTCTTATGTGTTTCACGTCACCACAATGGCCTTGTTGAATGGCGAAGGTGTCGCCTATGGACATGAACCACAAAACCTTGACGGACAACACCTTGCTACTGCCTCAAGCCTCCTTCCTCCCATCTTTCTTCTTCTGCACCATCTACCACTGGAGCCTCAACATCGCAACGCACGACACCAGACGAAGACTTTAGCAGACACTTACAGCACTAGATCAACACACCAAATGGTCGCTGGACGACTAACAACCATGGACGATTTCGAGGAAGACTACGCAGCCTTCGGGATACAAGTAGCTGCACCACCAGTCGACCATCAGCCACAGACGGAGGGTTGGATCTTGCATTTCATGTCGCTCTTCGGCCCCAATACCCCAGTCGTGCCGGTCTGCGGCACTGTCGCAGCCATCGGAGAGCTATTCGTCGCCGTCGAAAGTTATGGGCTATACATCCAGCCTTTCGCACCTTCCAATCCCGCAGACAACATCGATCTCGCATGTCAGCACCTTCTGAGGAGAGGCAGGTTTCCGGACGTCAAGATACAGCGTGAACTCCACGGTGTCCCTACAGGAGGCGAATTGCCAGTATGCGAGGGATGGGACATTGGCATGCTCTTCAAGCAGCCATGCGTCGGATTTCCAGCCTTCAAGATGATCGATATCGACGCCACGTTGGAAAACCTTCAGAAGCTTGGTAAACATCACTCGCTCTACACCGATGTTGTGCTCACTGCCAGGCAGGATCCGGTCTATCAGCTGGGAGTGATCACTATGACCTTCGACGACAATAATTCGCCATGCTTTCATGCTCAGATCTTCCCGGCTAGAGACGATATCAAGCCGACCGACACGATATGGATGTATCGCTGGGTTGTGGGGACTGCAGATGGCGGTTACGGAGAGCAGCGGCGTGCTATGAGCGACAGCAAGATTGATGAGAGCCAGTACACCGCCGCACCACTGCAGCAAATACAAGCGATCGCGCCAGAGACTACGGGCACGAAGCGTCCCAGGAGCGAGGTAGACGACGATGACATGCAAGTTATGGACTTCAATCTACCACCGACGGAGGCGGTCGACCACCGCAACAAGCGTAGCCGTCCGGACTCAGACCAAAAGAACAACGAGCCAACGGACAACCTCTTCACAGAGACACCTGATCGCATCAAAGGCGAGACCATCCTCCGTCTCGCCCGCTTCTACAGTAACCAGGAACTGTACAATCTCATCAACGAAGGTCTTGCGGCAAAAGGTTTCAAGCCTCTCAAGGATGAGAATGTGGTCACTCGTCGCATCACCTGCGCCATCAACTCACAGGCTATCGCAAATCGCGGGCTGACGGGACCTGAGATCCGAAAGGACCTGGACGACGCACGGAAGGCCAACGGAGTGAAGGAACGGATGCGGGTTAAGACACTGGCGAAGAAGGAGGCGAACAGAGATGCAAACAGGGCTGCCGAGGGGACTATGTAAGAGGAATGAGTGAGAAAGCGTGCGAGCTGTTGCTGGGCTGCATTGTGATGTGGATATGTACGACTGATGTTATGATCGGGCATAAGAGAAAATTTGATGATGGTGGTGCTGGGAGTTCTTTCTTGGATCGTGTCTTGTGCGAGTATTATCACGCCGCACACGCGACACACTGAAGCAATTGTACAATGATTAGGGACGCGTATGCTTTGAACAATGTTATTGACTACGTACCTCCCTTCCGACCGTCAAAGCACTGACCGCGGTGCCGAGGCTCAGACCCATTTGACTTCACCATATTATGCAGATCATTTTCCTCACTCAGCCGTCGATCGTTGATCGCCAAGGCAAGATTCTCCTCTCTAGGTTGCTGCCGCACGCCTCTCGACCACTCAGAAGCGCGCCATTATGTATACAGCTTGCTTGACCGAAGTTTGGGGCCGTGGTCGTCATTAACCAAACGTTTATATGCGGTAGGTAAGGGAAATGCACCTGTCCTTGGATTATTCGTTTCAATCCCTAACGACCGCCGACGATGCCTCGCTTTGTCCAAGCCGCAGCGCTGTGTGTGACCGTGTATGCTGGTGCGACATCTGCGGGTTTCCTTGGTGTTAACATACCGGATCTGCTTTCGAGCCTCGCACCAGCAGCGGCGAACGATCCGCGGTTTACCAACTTTCACCCACCTGGTACTGGCGATGGTGAGTTGGTCCTCCATTCGTGTCAAGCACATGAGCTGAGTACTGTGCAGTTCGCTCGCCGTGTCCCGGCCTCAATGCCCTAGCCAACCATGGCTTCATCCATCATGATGGCAAGAACATGACAATCCCCCACCTGCTTGAAGGCCTGGCGGCTGGCATGAACATAGGAGCGGATTTCACGACCGCCATTGGGGCAGCCGGACTGCTGTCGTCTCCAAACCCTCTTGGCGGCTCCTTTGATCTGAATGATCTGGACATGCACAACTTTCCCATTGAGCATGACGCCAGCCTCAGCAGGCAAGATGCATATTTCGGAAACGACTACTCGTTTTACGATCCCAATTGGCAGCAAGTCCTGGCGGCGTACAAAGGCAAAACGAAAACAGACATTCCCACGGCAGCAAAAGCCAAGTACAATCGTGTCAACGATAGTATGACCCGCAATCCGGAATTTACATACGGGTAAGTCGAGTCGTCGTGTTTCACAGGCATAAGCTAACTGATCGCCAGCCTCCGGGAGTTTATCCTCAGCTACGGCGAGACTGCTTTATATCTCCAGACCATGGGCAGTGCGACGTCCAACGGCGTGGCCAACCTGAACTACGTCCGGGAGTTGTTCGAGAAGGAGAGACTGCCGTACGATCTGGGCTGGCGTGTCAGCCCAACACCAATTACACTTACCAGTCTTGGACAGCAGATCCTTGCGCTTTTTTCTGCTGGTCCGCAGCCAGTGCCTGAAGGCGCAAAAGTCACGGCCGACTCGTACAAGGATATCTTCGAGGTCATAGTGGGCGGGTCTGAGATCCTGGCCAATCTGACAGGCGGGCTTAGCACTGCTGTGGGCTTATAAGTAGTCGTATGGAGAATATATCACATCCGTAAATCTGTATCCTCGTGTGGGTTTGTGATGTCGTAAGTACCTTACTTCTGCGAGGTTCACTGCGTTGTATCTCTTGCATGACAGCATGTACCTTTTCTGTCGACCTCATCGAC
This sequence comes from Elasticomyces elasticus, assembly GCA_035926095.1. NCBI lineage: Eukaryota > Fungi > Ascomycota > Dothideomycetes > Mycosphaerellales > Teratosphaeriaceae > Elasticomyces > Elasticomyces elasticus. Next base: position 1,112,494 of record JAVRQT010000009.1, on the reverse strand, counting down.
TGTTGGGTCTCGAAGTGCTGCCGCATTCGGGCCAAGCTTAGCTTCTACGGTGATCTTTGACTTGGACCATACCGTTCACGTTGCATATGTTGTTCATGTTGTTCGGACGAAGTCACACCTTCTGGAAACGTTAGCGCCAATTTGAGTTCAGCCTCAGGCTCACAGCGCGCGTCTCACAACGTCCATAGACTCGTTACCTGGCGCATCACGCACACGACACAAACACCAGGATACAGCAATGGCAGGAAGACAGGGTTACGATGTGGTCGTGGATATCGACGCCGAGGTACGCAAAAAGTAGCACGTAAAAGGAGTGCCGGCGCATGCTGAAGCAATATACAGGGTGACCTTGGGCATACCGACCTCAATGATGAGCTAAACTTCCACGACTCCAGTATGCAAAACTGCAGCTCGTGCACTCCGATCTAGCACTGATACATCTCCAGCATTCGACCAAGCTCCCTCGAACGGCCGCAACAAATCCCTTCCCGCCCAACAGGCACCCTTCCTCGGCCAACAGCAACCCTCCCGTGGCCAGGCATCGAGCAGCAAGCGGTATCTCTGGTCGCTGGCGTTCTACCAGCAGTTTTTCGACGTCGACACTTCCCAAATCCTCCACCGCTGCCGCGCAGCCCTCTTCCCAAAGCAGAACTTCCTCGATGTGCTAGATGGCAACCCAGACCTGTATGGGCCTTTCTGGATCGCGACTACGGTAGTGGTAATATTGTTCTTGACGGGGACGATATCTGCGTACTTGGCGGAGAAGGGCAAGGGACACTTCAACTACGACTTCAGACTACTGTCTGGAGCGGCAGGACTGATCTACGGATACACACTTGTCATACCATTGGGATTATGGGCCGTGCTTAAGTGGTTTGGAAGCGAGAGCGCAAATCTGATGGAGTGCTGGGCATTATACGGTTATGGCAACTTGATATGGATCCCAGTAGCGCTCGTGAGCTGGAGTCCCCTGAGCAGTAAGCTGTTATGAACGAGAGGCATACCGGAAGCATACTGACTTCTTCACAGTCCTCAACTACGCCTTCGTAGCCGCCGGCTTCGCGCTGAGCGCCGTGTTCCTATTCCGAAATCTGTATGTTCGCCAGTTCGCTATATATGCTATCCTCACTGACATTTCCCAGCTACCCAGTCGTCTCAGCAACCGACGCAAAGACTTCCCGCATCTTGCTTGTGGTTGTCATTGCACTGCACGCCGGACTGGCCATTGCGATTAAGATCCTCTTCTTCGCTCACCAAAGTCCTGCCGCAAAGGTTGGCAAGCCAGCCGCAGGAGCACCGGACCCGATAGGAGATTCAGACAAGGCTGGCGGCAGCGTTGTAGCCATGCTTCTAGGGCTGTAGGAGGGTATGTGCTCGATACTATACTCATCCCTTAGGTGCGTGACGAATTCATGCTAACATGGTCCAGGTTGAAGCTTTGATAGCATCTTGTACTCAGCAACGTCAACTTCCCACCCCGTGCACTGGTATTAGTGCCATTTCCATCCTCACGAGCCTGCGCGAGGGGCCGGCCGTACAGAGTATTCATTGAGCGTTGCTCTGCCCGGTGCTGATTCCCCCGTACTTACCCCTACGGAGGAAGGCACCGTCGCCCGCCTGGCTGTCTCAAGCTAACTGGCAGGCAATGAGAACAAATCAGTGCAGCTCAGCTGACTGGCAGGCAATCCGAATGAATTAAGGCAGTCCAGCTGACCATCTTGCATAACCCAGAGATTGAACAGGCCTGTCGAGCTGGCCCTACCGCCCTTGCGTTCCGACCTCTCCACCATGGCTTTCACCTGGAGCTTGCGCTTCCCCTTCATGGGTAAGCGTATCGATCACCAAATGGTGTACCTGGACTGTTTGCGGGGAAGCCAAGAAAGATGTCCTACGCGCCAAGGCAATAGCTTGATAGCTAAGGTCGAGTCGGCTACAAGAAGCATCCATTGGAGGGAGAACTGCACTCAGCCGCGCGCAGTGTAGGTACTTGTACGACTTGGACCGGGACATGCGTCTTGTCTGCTCCTGCTGGTGCTGGGTACCGCTGATCTGGTCTGCAAGTGCGGGCAGTCGCGCAACCTCACGCGACCATGAGTTGCACTCCAGTTGGCAGGGCACTACAAAAGAGCTTTCCAATCGCTAACTCTCACACTGTGCTTTCATCCTGCCTCACGGCCTACAGCAGCGCTGTAAACAATATTATCTACGAAATTCAGGCCCGAGTAACACCAAACATGCGTGTTTCAGCAGTTATCCTCCTTTTGATCAGCGTGGCGTTTGCCGCTCCGGGCGAGAATATTCTGGAGAAACGTGGCTGCGTCAGTGAGTTATCCTACAGCACGACGTCCGGCTCCTGTGCATGCTGATGATAGGGTCAGACTGCCTCACATACTGCTGCAAGTCCGTCGCTAACGGCTGCCCACCCGGGGGACGTAACTGTCCTAAATCATATGTATGTCTCGAGTTCGTATTGTCGTCCCTCGGCACGCGCTGACCATCTAGTGCGTCACGAATGCAGCTGGGTACTCGCATTGTGAGTGCATATGCAATTATGGCTGAGAAGGAGGTGAATGGAAAGGGCGTGAACGGGCTGGGTTTAGCATCAGGCCTAGAGCCTCGCGAAACTAGCATATGCAGACAAAACGTAGTGCAACAGATGCCCAGCTGATGTCGCGCATGCCGGGTGCGGGACGGTTCGCTCGCAGGTTCGGTCTCAACTATAGCTACACGCATCTCGTGCAGGATACATGCAGCCGACCTCCTGACGGCTTAAAGCTAGCTGCTCGCTCAAGCCTGGGCGTGAGGAGAATGGGCAAGCTGCGCCGTGGTATAAGAAGTTGAAGCCGCCATTGACCCACGGACTTGCTATTCAACCTGCTCACCTCCCAGATCACACCAACCACGGACGTCGCATCAGCATGCGTCTCGCTTCGATATTTGCCCTGCTTGTCGGCATTGCTATCGCCGCACCAGGAGACAACATATTCGAGAAGCGGGCTTGTGTCAGTAAGTTGCTCTTGGTTTGCCTTCGTCGAGGCCACACCCGACAATCTATCAACTGTTGACCCCTTGTCTCAGACTGCGTGACCTATTGTTGCAAGTCTTACAACGGCTGCCCACCAGGTGGCATTGGTTGCGGACAGTCGAGGGCAAGTGGGACCATGTCGTCGGTGACTTGAACTTTGCTAATGACATGGTACCACAGTGCATCACCAATGCTGCTGGGTACTCGAGCTGCAGCTGCAAGTGTGTATACGGGTGAGACTGCCATTGTGACAATCTTGAAATGGGAAGTGCTCTGTAGCATCAACGCTAGCGTTCCAGCTTTAAAAGCAGCCAGCGATTGCGACAGGAGACACTACCATTACTGTCTACGAGAGCGGTTATTGAAGCTTGCACGAGACGAGACGTAACTGTGCCACTCTGTGCAAAGAATACTACAGTTGCCAAAGACCGAGGTTCTGCACCTGCAGCAGGATATAACGTTCTATTCCAGCAGGTAGGGAACAGTACTTTGATACCTCGACATTCGCACAATGCACCCCCAAGCCTTCGGCTTTGCGTATGCAACCCCTCCGCGCTAATACAGTACAGTATGGCGATGTACTCTCGCCTACACAGTGGACTGCAGGCTCGAGGTTGAAGCGGTTGGTGCAAGGGAAGCTCCACGCCACCGAACGAGCTCGAGCAATGGTCGCTTAAGGGGACACATCATGCCCTGGCATCCCTCTTCTTGTCCTGACCAAGCTTTGCTTAGTATCGCGTGCCAACACTACCCAACACTCTCAGCACAAACCTTCACTATGCGTCTCACAGCACTTCTGGCCGTCTTCGTTGGCATTGCCTTAGCCTATCCAGGCGAGAATATCTTCGAGAAGCGGGCTTGTAGCGTCAGTAAGTCTTACAAGACCGCCTCGTCATCTGCTGGATCTCTCCGCTGACACAAACAACTTCAGACTGCATCACCCAATGCTGCAAATCATATGTAAGTACCTATCTGTAGACTAGTCGATCGTTAGACATCTGCTGGACCTCCTCTCCCTAGGACAATTGCCCTCCTGGCGGTATCAACTGCGGGCAGTCGAGGGCACGTATACGCAGCAGCGAATGTGACGAGACCAAGGTCTATTGCTGACGGGTGAGAAGTGTATTGGCTCGAAGTGTAGCTGCAAGTGTCAGTTTGGCTGAGTTAGGCGGCTTGGAACGATTCAGTCCCTCGAAGATTGCTTGGTTAGGATCTTGTGACGAGAGGCGGTTGGGCTGCTGAAATGCCCATCGTGCCGTAGCGGAGAACACAGTGCTCAATACCTCAGTATACCATACCTCCTGCTACATCGGGATATGAAACGTTGGTGCACATATTTCCTTTCTGACTCCATTTTCATTCACTGCTCACATTATGCCACTCCTGACTCCGGGATGGCTCATCAGATTCCACTCCGTGAGCTCATGTCGTAGTCACCGGGTGTGAGTCATGGGTTGTAAGGCCATATCTTGTCTTGGCGTGGTGAATGTCGAGACCGCGGGCGACTTTGAAAGACAATCCAGCTTTTGGTGGGGCACAATTTCGACCACACACCTTCTACACGCCTCGACGACACTCTTTCGCCACTCTGCTGTTCTTCAGTAGCTCAGTCCCTCACCATACTACCGCTTCTTGGTAGTATGAGCTTTACATTTCACATTGATCCCGACCCTCCGCCGAATTGTCATCAAACAAACAGCTAAGAGCAACCCGGCACCACGACTACACACACACTCTACATCCGTAGACAGAAAAGAGAGGCTTACTCAATCTACATCAACTCACATCCTTCACAATGGCACCCAAGGGCAAGAAAGCGAAGAAAGGCGGCGACGACTGGGACGAGGGTCTCGGTGAAACAGTCGACCCAATAGCACAAGCTGAAGCTGAGGCCAAGGCCGCAGAGGCTGGTGAAGACGAGGATGGAGCGGCCGGCGGCGGTGGCTTGATGGCCATGCTCAAGAAGAACCGCGAGAAGCGGAAGAAGAAGGGCAAGACCGTCGAAAACGACTTCGTGGATGGTGAGGATCCCACTAGCCAGCAAGACGGCAATGGTGAGCCTGCCGAACCTGCTGTTGACTTGGCTGCGAAAGCGCCAGTGGAGGCGAGCATGGAGGACGAGGATTTGTTCGATGCGCCAGTCAAGGGCAAGAAGGGTGGCAAAGCTGGCAAGCAGCAGCCTGCGAAGAAGACTGCTGAGCCCGAGCCCGAAGAGGACGAGGGCGAGGATGGAGAAGATGCTGGTGGCAAAGTAAAGACCAAGGCTGAGAAGGAAAGGGAGAAGAAGGAGCGAGAGAAGGCTCGGAAGAAGGAGCAGGCAGCCTCCAAAAAGAAGACGGCGCCCGCTGCGCCGAAAGAGGAGGTGAAAGTCGTGCAGGCAGCACCAGTTGCTGCTGAGGAACCTGCAGCGCCGGGTAAGAAAAAGAAGCTCAATCCTGCGCTCGCTGCGTTGCAAAAGCAGCAAGAGGAGCTGCGCAGACAGCAGGAGGAAGAGGCACGGACCGCAGCTGAGGCGAAGGCTCGTGAGGAAGAGGAGATCAAGCGCGCAGAGGAGGAAGAACAGCATCTTGCAGAGCAGAAGGCGGCAAAAAAGGCAAAAGAGAAGGCGAAGATCGAGCAGCAGAAGCGCGAGGGCACGTACAAGACTGAGAAGCAGCGCAAAGAAGAGGCACAGAAGAAGTTGCGATTGCAGCAGATGCTTGAATCTGGTGCGAAGGTGGCTGGTATTAGTGATACTGCATCGCATGACGGCGAGGAGAGTGTAAAGAAGGACAAGAAGGCCGATCAGAAGAAGAAGAAGGATCCGAGAAAGGAGGCACAAGAGCGAAAAGCGGCACAGGAAGAAGAGGAGGCGAGGAAGAAGCTGGAGGAGTTGAGATTTGCTGAGGAGCAGGAGAAGTTGGCCGCTGAGCAGGCGGAGAAGGCGAAGAAGGATGCTAAGGCCAAGAAGGCTGAGGAGAGTGAAGAGGAGGAGGACTGGGAGGTTCTAGCTGAGAAGGAATTAGGCGCTAGTAAGGCCAGCTGGGAGGATGACGAAGAGGAGGAAGAAGAAGGTGTGGTCAAGTCCAAGGCAGCGAACGGCAAGCCAGTGCAGGCCGGAGCTGCAGGAGGGAAGGCAGAGGTGAAGTCCGGCCAACCAGACGATGATAGCAGTGACGAGGACTCAGACGACGAGTCAAGCTCCGAAGATGAAGCCCAGAAGAGCGCGGCTGCTCGTCAAGCAGCTCTTCGGCGACAGCAAGCGTCTGACAAGCGTAAGCTTGAAGTTGAAGCTGCACGTAATGCTGCATCGGCTGAGAACTTGCGGTCTCCTATCTGCTGTATTCTCGGACACGTCGATACTGGAAAGACGAAGCTGCTCGATAAGATTCGGCAGACCAACGTGCAGGAAGGTGAGGCGGGAGGTATTACGCAGCAGATTGGTGCGACGTACTTCCCTGTCGAGGCGCTGCGGAAGAAGACACAGGTCGTGAACGCGGATGGAGCGTTCGAGTTCAAGGTTCCAGGTCTGTTGGTTATCGACACGCCTGGTCACGAGTCTTTCACGAATCTCCGATCTCGCGGTTCCTCGCTGTGTAACATCGCCATCTTGGTGGTGGATATCATGCACGGCCTCGAGCCTCAGACGCTGGAGTCTATGCGATTGCTACGCGACCGCAAGACACCGTTCATCGTGGCTTTGAACAAGATCGATCGTCTCTACAACTGGAAACCCATCGCCAATAACGGCTTCAGAGATTCGCTGAACATGCAGCAAAAGTCCGTGCAGGCCGAGTTCAGAGACCGATTGGAAAAGACCAAGGTAGCTTTTGCGGAGCAGGGATTCAATGCTGAGCTCTTCTACGAGAACAAGAGTATGGCGAAGTATGTGTCTTTGGTCCCGACGTCCGCGCACACTGGAGAAGGTATCCCGGATATGCTGAAGTTGCTTGTGACTCTTACGCAAGAGCGGATGACGAGGCAGTTGATGTATTTGACTGAGGTCGAGTGCACGGTATTGGAGGTGAAGGTCATCGAGGGCTTGGGTACGACGATTGATGTGGTGTTGAGCAACGGTATCTTGCATGAGGGAGATACCATTGTACTTTGTGGTACCGATGGCGCAATCACGACGCAGGTTCGCGCACTCTTGACGCCTGCTGAGATGAAGGAGTTGCGGGTCAAAAGTGTGTATGTGCACAACAAGACCGTCAAGGCTGCGTTGGGTGTCAAGATCACGGCCAACGGGCTCGACAATGCTATTGCGGGGTCTAGGTTGCTGGTGGCGAAGAACAAGGACGACGAGGATGAGATTGAGGAGCTGGAGGAGGATGTCATGGGTGATCTGGAGAACCTCATGAGCAAGATCTCGAAGACGGGACGTGGTGTCACTGTGCAAGCGAGTACGCTGGGTTCGTTGGAGGCTCTGTTGGAGTTCTTGAAGCAGAGCAAGATTCCCGTGAGCAGTATCTCCATTGGTCCGGTGCACAAGCGCGACGTTATTACAGCCTCGACCATGCTGGAGAAGGCCAAGGAGTACGCCGTTATGCTCTGCTTCGACGTCAAGGTTGACCGTGACGCTGTCGAGCTGGCGGATAAGATGGGTGTGAAGATTTTTACGGCAGAGATCATCTACCATCTCTTCGACGACTTCACCAAGCACATGAAGGCGTTGCAGGAGCAGAAGAAGGAGGAGAGCAAGATGCTGGCTGTCTTCCCTTGTGTGCTGCGACCCGTTGCGGTGTTCAACAAGACAGATCCGATCGTCATTGGTGTGGATGTCATTGAGGGCAACCTGCGAATGGGCACGCCGGTGGCGGGGGTGAAGATGAATCCGGTGACGAACGTCAAGGATATCATATCCTTGGGACGAGTGTACGTACCATCAGCTCCCTGCTTCCCGACTCGATTGCTAACCTGTTTTTAGTGTCTCGATTCAGCGCGACCACAAGGACTTACCCATCTGCAAGAAGGGTAGCCCTTCCGTCGCTATCAAGATCGAGTCTCCGAACCAGCCGACGTACGGTCGGCAGCTGGAGGAGAAGGATACGCTCTACAGCCACATCTCTCGCGCGAGTATTGACTGTCTCAAAGAATTCTATCGTGACGAGGTGGACAAGGAGGAGTGGGGCTTGATTGCCAAGCACCTAAAGGGTCTGTTTGATATCCCGTGAGCAGTAGCATAAGGTTAACGAAGGCGGTCGAAAGCGTCAACATCGGCGTATCCTGAGGATACGACTGCACTACACTCAATACATCACGTTCCACTTTCATGCTTTCTCCACAAGCCTCGTCGTGTCCCTTCTATCATGTTATGTGACAAACGTCAGATGAATGGAGTCTTTTGAGACGCGGACAGCTAGGTAGGTTATCTACAGCTTCGCCTCCGCCTTACTGTCTGACGGCGTGTCCGACACACGGTACACCAACTTCTTGCCGCTGACCTTGTCGTTCTTCATATCCTCCATGCCTTGCAAAGCGCCGGCTAAACCATCAGGCCCAACCTGCTCGGGGTGGGTCTTCAACTTGCCCTCTGCCAGCAGCTTCTCCGTAATGCCAAAGAACTGCTTGGCAAATTCAAAGTCCTCGGGGACAGCTGGGAAATCCTTTCCGCCCTTCGTAAACGGCTCGTTGAAGATCGTGCTAGGGAGAAGGTAGAGGTGGTCAGTGAATGTCTCGGACCCGGTCTCCCACACTCATCAGCACTTACTACATGAACGTCGCTTTTGTTTCGACACCCTCTCTCGGGAACTTCACGCCTAGAATGGATCCGTACTTGGCGCCACTCGGGTCGGAGCTCATGGCCTCAGCACAAATCTTTGCGGCGGAGTCGAGGGCCTAGAAAAGCGTGCGACTACGGTTAGTGAACGTCTCCAACAGCTCTCGAGCTGGTACCCACAATTGTATCCCATACTAGAGTTAATTTGTTGTCTGTGTCCTTGTTGATCTTCTTGCCGCACTCCGGGTCTTTATAGTCGTAGACAGCGTCTGCACCAATGGATTTCACGAAGTCATTATTGTGTGGGCTGCAGGTCGTCAAAACCTTGTAGCCTGCAAGTTTAGCATACTGGACCCCAAGCGAGCCCGTTGCGGAGGACCCGCCGTAGACGAGTATAGTCTCGCCCCCTTTCGTCGGCTCCGTAGGCAGATTAAGCTTCAACGCCTGCTGGAACAATCCTTGACCGACTGTACTAACCCCTAGCGGAAAAGTAGCAGCCGCCTCAAACGATAGACTGTCCGGGATCTTGACGACGAGGTCGGCCTTCGCGAGAGCATACTCGGCAAAGCAGCCATCTTCAGGCTGGCTGAAATTTGCTCCGTGAGTCGTAGCGGCGATCCTGTCGCCGGGCTTGAGAGACTTGCTGACTTCCGATCCGACCTCGACGACGGTCCCAGCAAAGTCGCAACCGGAGATGCCTCCTTCGGCGGCGCGCTTGCCAGAAATGTGCTTCCAGTCGGTGCTAGAAGTGTTGGGTGTAGGAGTCAGCAGTCGTCTCAAACAGGTATACAGATCTAGCCTGGCTGCAGGACATCACTATTTCGAGTGCGCCGAGACAGCAAATTACAGGATGCCTCGCATGCATCCTAGGATCACACCCATCGGCTTGCTTACGGGTTCAGCGCGATTGCTTCGACCTTCGCCAGGAGGTATGTAGGGCGAAGCTTGGGCAAAGCTGCACTTTTGACACTAGCCGTATTGCCATTGACGATGATGGCTTTCATCTTGGAGGGTAGCGACATGACTGGCGAGTAGATTGAGTGATTGGATTGTTCCACAGACCGATAGTAGGAGTGAGCATTTATATGTGTCCAGTCAAAGCAACCTCAGGCATGGTTGTTAATGCTTTGAAGGTGAGCTCCCCTCGGTAGAGGTGACGTCTCTGCAGGCCGAAGGATCTCCGTATGTCCGTGGTAGCTCCGTCTCTTGTGACAGCGCAATAACCCTTGATGAGATATGTGAGAGTCGTATCAAGTCGGCTGCCGATCGATTGTGTAGCGTCGAGACCACCGCAGACACCCACCGAGCACCAAGACAGCGCCGTCTGGCAGATCATTTTTACGAAGATGTTGAAAAACCAAGTAACAAACATGATACCACCGCCAAAGGCCAGGCTCTCATCGGCCCTGCACAGTGCTGAGGACGCCATGGCGTCGTATGTGTCCACAACACTGAAGCGGATATGGACAGAAGAGTGTGTTGGTATTGTTAGCTAGGAAGAGTTGACGCGTGAGGTCTGCCGGAGTATCCGCCGCCCAAATTTAGACCTCGGCCCGCGATCGGCTTGCATCTGGTGGCATTGGACTTGACGACCCTCTGACCTCGACAACCACATCACCATGGTGGCGCCCTTACGAAACAGTCTGCTGCGGCAAGCGACGACATGCCTTCGACAGAGTCAGCCGATACCAATTGCTCGACTTTCACGCAATGCCACAATCCAGCGACTTCTCTCGACACTGGCTGTCCTTGAACAACGAGAAGGCAAACTAAACCACTCTTCCCTGGCATCCGTAACCGCCGCTCAGCGCATGGGTGGCAGTGTTCATGGAATCTTGGCTGGTAGCAACGTCAAGGGCGTAGCAGATGAAGCTGCCAAAGTGGACGGTCTGGAAAAGATCATCTACATCGAGAATGGCGACTACGACAAGGGGTTGCCCGAGAATTGGGCGCCAATGCTCGTCGAGAACGTGAAGAAGGGAGGTTACACACATGTCTTCGCCGGCCACAGCGCATTTGGAAAAAACCTAATGCCGCGAGTAGCAGCATTGATGGATGTGCAGCAGATTAGCGACATCACGCAGATAGTGTCCGAAGACACATTTGTACGACCAATATATGCTGGCAATGCGGTCTTGACTGTCCAATCATCTGATTCACCGAAGCTGGTCACGATAAGAGGAACAGCGTTCCCATCCGGTGCAGCAGAGGGTGGTTCAGCGAGTGTAGAGGAAGGCGTGGACCCCAAAGCACCGTGCCCGACGGAGTGGGTGTCCGAAAACTTGGCAAAGAGTGATCGACCGGAGCTAGGCACAGCAGCGAGAGTCGTGTCAGGCGGGCGAGGCTTGAAGTCAAAAGAGGAGTTTGACCGCCTTATCCCACCTCTTGCGGATGCATTGGGAGCAGCAGTTGGTGCCTCGCGTGCAGCAGTCGACTCTGGATTCGCGGACAACTCACTGCAGGTTGGACAAACAGGCAAGAATGTGGCGCCGCAGCTGTACTTGTGTGCTGGTATCAGTGGTGCGATTCAGCATCTTGCAGGTATGAAGGACAGCAAGGTCATCGCATGTATCAACAAGGACGCCGATGCGCCTATTTTCCAGGTAGCGGACGTTGGGTTGGTGGGCGATCTATTTGAGAAGGTACCAGAATTGACGGAGAAGCTGGGCAATCAAGCTTGAATTTAATCATGACATGAACCCAATTTGTACAAAAGCCCACATCACTACGAACGCCATCGTAGAAGAGGTACTCTCGATCAGACTCAATGAGCATGGCCGTTCAGCTGCCCGCCTTCCTGCTTTGGCCTGGCAAGCCCGAGCTCCTGCATAATGATATCCGCGCCTTTCTCACCGATCGTGTACGCAGTGATCTGAGTGTTCGCGCCCACATTCTTCGGGCAGATGCTAAGGTCAATGACCTTCAAGCCCTGCACGTCAAACACGTTCAGATCTTTGTCGACAACACCACCTTGTGCTTGGGGCTTCATTGCGCACGTGGCCATTGAATGCCAAGTGGTACCAATGTGCATCCGAAGGTACGTCTCGATAGCCTTGTCGTCCTCGGGAGTGTACTTGATCTTCTCTAATGTCTTCCCAGAAGTGGTCAAGGGTGCATCGAGGTCCACGAGTGCAGCGTCTGATCCTGCTGGGTATTCGGGATGTCCGTAAGGTAGTTCACCACGATACAAGGCTGTCCGGCGCATCATCTCACGCGCCACTTTGTACCCAAAGATCTGCATCTTGACATCAACGTCTTCCGAGAAGAAGCCAGTGTCGAGGTCTGGCGGATCCTCCCAATCCGCTCCAGTGACATGAATGTGGCCTCGCGAGTGTGGATATGCGCTGTAGGAGGCGACGCTGAAGTATGCTCCCGCTGGTACCAGAGAAGGATCGCCGGTGAAACTGTACACACCGTCATTAGAGTTTATCGCGCCACAGAGGGAGATACTGCACTTACGTGTTAGCAGAAGCCATGATCATGAGAGGCTTGCTTGGGTTTTCACGAAATTCAGCCTGCCAATGCTTTTCGAACTCCGGACCTAGCTCCTTGACCTCCTCTTCACTAGGCCGGTACTTGCCATGGATATCGACCGAGGAGTATCCCATGAGACCAAGCGCACCAGCTTCTTCGGGGCTCATACGACCGCCATAAAGTGCGTCGAGAGTTTCGGTCGATGCGAGATTCGTTTTGAAAGGCCAGAACATGAGATTATGGCTAGAAGCGATAGGTGGCAGGGTTAGCGGAGAGCTTGGTGGTTAAAAAAGCTTACCCTGGCTGCGAGACATCTCTGTTTTAGGTCCACCGAGTCAACAAGCTAAGGCACAAGGCCGGAGCTTATAGAAATTCGGCAGTCTGGAGATGGGAGGCCTCCAAGAGTTACACCGATCGGTTTGCTCACTCTTGATAATTACTCCCCACTCCTGGCACGTCGGCAACGAGCGGAATGGAGGCCTGCTTCAGCACATCGGGGCTTCCAACACCCGAGCGTTCCAGTACGAGTGGCGACCCCAAGGCGCCGCATGAGACAACTACCGTTTTTCGAGCCTTGACGGTGATGCGCGGCCGCTCGGTGCTGTTCGAGATGACCATATACTCTGGGTTTGGTGTGTATTCAACGCCTATTGCCCGCTTGTTCCCGTCGAAGAGCACTCGGTTGACCTTACTTTCGCAAAGCACGTGCAGATTCGGACGGTTGCCGTCGTTCAATAGCGGGTGCACGTATGCTGTAGCAGCATCGAGTCGTTTCCCATTTGTTGATATGGTCTTGGCTGCGCGCTCGAAGCCCAAGTGCCCTGGTACTGTGTCCTGCAGATCGGCGATGACGGGATATCCTAGCTGCTCGACCGCCTGCAGGAAGTCGTCTTCCGTTTTCTTGATACGCTTTGCGTCAATCGTAACCTTGAGAGGTCCGTCATTGCCGTGAAACTTGGCGCCGCCTTGGCCCTTATACGTCTCAAGCTGCAAGCCGGTCAGTGGCATGCGCAGAATCGTCGGTTCGAGACGACACCTACCTTCCGCATATATGGAAGCATTTCTTCTGTGCTCCAGCCCTGGGTTTCCCATGCGTCAAAATCTCCCTTGTTTGGTCGAGAATATCTGGTGTTCCGTCAGCCCCCTTCCATGACGTTCTGTCGAGTGCCAATCACTCACAGCATGATGTTGACACTGCTACCACCACCAAGCAGACCACCAGTGGGTAGTATGTATTCCCGCTCGGCCAGATGCTCGGACTTTTTAGCTTTATACCAGACCATCGTCTTGGACGCCGGCGTAAGATGCATAGGAAAGAGAGCTGGGTTCTCGACAAGTGGATTGCCAGCATTGTTCTCGCCGCCTTCTATCATCAGGATGGAGAGCTCAGGATCCGCTGCTGCCAAACGCCCAGCAACGACGCAAGCCGCAACGCCACCTGGTCGGGATATCAGTGTTCAGTGTCAGCGTGAGTATGTGAGAGCTTCGTACCTCCACAGATGATGATATCCACCTCATCCACGCCGTGGGCTATTTTGTTGGAAATAGGCATCGTGAAGATTATCAGTGAGTAAGAGCTCCAGTATGGACGGTGAAGGTGGAGACTAGTTGTGGTCTACGAGGAGTCGATGTAATATAACAAGAACGTCGGAGAGAAGACCAATACCTGTGGCCGCTTAAGAACAGCGCTTGTGAGCTTCCATACATTTATATCCCAGCTCTGTTAGGCTAGGTACTACAGACGTCAGCCTGCACAATTGAAAGGTGGTTCTAGCCATAGCTGGACTAAAACCTTGTGAGGAATGCGTTGCGCCGGGCCTAAATCTGTGTTTGTTCTTCGAGGAGTTCCATGCAGGTCGGGATCGTACGCCATCGTCGCAACGTATGCTGACTCAGAGTCTAGACGGCAGCTCCTTCCACCGATCACCCACGTTCGTGTGTGTGTCAGGCTGTTCTGTCATTGAGCACGTGGTATAGAGCCCGATCTGGTATCCTGCTGCGCAACTGCGCACCAATGGCGTGGAAGACCGGACTACCAGATCCTTGCGCAACTCTCACGGCGGAAGGCCCGGTTGACGTTGTCTGTAGAATACGCGCAGGCTTGCGCGCTACACCAGAGCGGCTGCTAGGCCGTGCATGCATGGTGAGCAGTTCGATGTTGTAGAACTCGGCGACTTTTGCTGGTTACCTATAATGGCTAGCGTGCACAGACCAGCAGCATAAAAGGACATCACGCCACACACGGCTCAGGCCAGGACGCCTGGGACACTGCTGTGCAGTATCTGTCACAAAACGAGCACATGTCAGGCGTCCATTGACATCTTACACGCTACATTATGTCAGTTCGGGCCCAATGTCCCAATTGCCCATCGGGCAGGTATAACCAGTACAGGTGCCCAGCCTTGACGCCGCGAACACCCTCATCCTAGAGCAACCTATATCTCGTGCCTCATAAACCCCTCCATATTTTCCTGATAAGGCTCGACGCCTTCACCAATCCCAGCACCACCCTCGGGATCCATACCAAGCTTCTCGCCACCCACACCAGCACCAAGCCGTAAGCCGCCCAGCTTCGCCTCAGTCTCCTGAACGCGCTTCCTGAAAGCCAAGCGGTCGAGGAAGAGCTGCTGGCGCATGCGCTCGACTTCGCGCCTCTCAGCCTGCAGTAAGGCCTCCATCTCTGCGAATTGACTAAGCTTCAGCTCGAGCTTTTGTAATTGCAGGTTCACCGCTGCTGAGACTTGCGCCGTGAGTTGCCGCTCGGTATGTGAAGCCAAGGCAGCTGAGCGAGCTGCGGTCAGGCTCAGAGCGGTGGTTGGTAGGTCGTTGGACATGGAGTGCGAAGTGGGTGGCGGTGACCGATTTGCAAGAGATGTCGTGTCGTCAACCTCCATCGACTCGGCGCGCTCGCCTTTGACAGGCGCATTGAGATTGGTGCTTTGTGAGCCCGCAGATGCGGCGTTCTCTGCGCCTGTCGTGCTGTCGCTTTCCATGCGTTGCTTCAAGGTCCTCTTCATCTCCTCGACACTCTTGCCTGCTGCTTTTGCAGTGGTAGCTGGGTCTGCGAGACCTGCGAGGAAACCCATGACGCTCATCACTGGGTTGTCAAACTGGCTGAACGGTAGTCGGCCACCGGAAAGATATGCCAGATCCTGAGCGCCAACACCACCGTTCGCGAGGCCGTTGCTTGCTGATGGCGCATCCTCGAGGTATTTGTCCTCGATCTCGAGTTGCAAGAACTTGAGAACGCACTCTTCCCGCGTCCGTGACCCGACATGATCAGCGACTGACTCCCAGTTGTCGTCGAACAGCTCCAGACCTTCAAGCAAGAGTAGTAGCTCCGCATCAGACCATGGCGCCTCCTTGTCTCCCAGACTCTGATACCGCTCATTGACCAGCTTCGTGTAATCAGCCGCAGTGGTGGAGCTTGGGAACCGTGCCTCCTGGTAACACAACGTGCAGAGGTCATACCGCTGCTCTTTGCTCGGCTTGGGTGTCGCAGCACTACTCGCTGGGTTCTTGCTGTTGTGGTATCGTATCCGTGAGCAATCTTGTCCGCAGCTATAGCAGAAGTACTGCTTGCCATCTTGCTTCAAGCTATCCTCCAGGCCAGCACCATTTGCATCACTACCCTCAATCTTGGCTGTGATGTCTTTGCCTTTGTCGTCGTAGATGTTTCGCCGTATTTCGAGGTTCAAGTCCGCCTTGCCTGCGTTTGCAAGACGATCGGTACCTGGAAGAGGCTTGCCAGAAGTGATGCTGCTGTTTGGTGCGGGCTGGAAGGGTTGTAGGCCACGAGGTGTGTCGGCAGTAATTCGGAAGTGGCCGGTGAATGGTGGACCGATGTTAGATGGGCGTGTCTCAGGGTCGATCTGTCCTATATTAGTCTTACATCTGCTCATATTGGCAGCTTTCGTACCTGATAGTTGATCAGGCCCCACTGCTCCATGAACGCATGCACGCGCATGATCGCGCACACATCTCCTGCCAGGTTTCGTCGACATGCAGTTACGGTGAGATACTCTGCTGGGTTCAAACGGTAGGTATTGACCATGAAGTCGCGGTAGTCTTTGTAAACTGCGGGCGTCTTGCTGCGGTTGCGGTTGTTGAAGAACTCGGGCAATGCTTTCCGCTCGATGTTGTGAATGGCGTGCATGTCGAACCAGGTGCTGTACGATGGAAGTATGATCGCGTGGTTCTGCTGTATCAGGTGTTGCCGCGCAGACAATTCGACGGCGCTCTTTGTGATAGTAGGTACCATCTCAGTAGGGTTGACCGCAGGCGTGCCGTCTTTTACCTCTCCCATCTCATCGTCCTCAGGTGCAGCCTCGGCTTGTGGCCCATCTGGCGCGTCAAGCGGGTTGTCTGAAATTCCTGCCGCTTCCTTCGGAGCCACATCATCTGCCATCGCGACGTCTTCCTGGTCTTGCTGCTCCTCCTGCTTAGCCTCTAATACTTCGTTCTCTTGTGCTATCAAATTGTCTGATGCCTCCCCGACCGCGTTTGGGTCTTCGTCTGCGAAACCGCCCTCCATCTTGTTGTGCTAGTCCAATCCCTTGCTTCTGGCACGTGCAGATCGAGCGAAGCAAGGGCTATTCGCACAGGATTACCGTCAGTGGATTTGGTGTGGTGTGGCGATGCAATTGATGTCGGCGCAAAGCTTTGTGATTGATGGCGGACGCGCGACGTTGGCGGAGTCGAACAGCTTCGAAAGCACGTGAGATGCTGATGACTAAGATCCGCGCTAGTGAAACAGCCTAACGCATCGAACCTTCAAGACCGCCTCCTCGTTCCACCAACATCGTCAAGCTGTTAGAATCCCAGGTCTCAGAATGACCTAGAAGCATATCCCCAGCATTGCGGTACCCTCAGACCCTGTTGAACGTATTGGGGCTCAAGCCAGCCTCGTCTATTAGTACTGATCTCAAGAAGTACGGCTACAAGCAGTGGCATAGACCACAGGAGCACGGCCGTCTGAAACCGCGTTTGTAGTTCATGTAATTGCTGATGTACGGTCTTAGACATACTCGACTATCACACCCGCTCTTTCATGGACGTTTCTGCTCAACACAAAACGAAGCCATGCTCGCCCTGCAGATCCTTCAGCCCTGCTAGATCGCACTCGCTCGCCGTCTCCGGGAGAATTGGCGACTTATGACTCTTGCCCAACTTGCACAGCACTTCAATAATGCCGCCGCCACTGGCAAAGCAGTACATCTGACTGGCCCTTGACGACGTCCGAAACCAGAATGGTGTGCCCTTCGGCACAAAGATAATGTTGCCTGCAGCGAGCTTGGCTGGTGCCGATGAGCCTATCTGGAACTCCACAGTACCATCGATGATTTGGAATGCATGGTGCACTTCGTCAAATCGTAGGGATTGGTCGGGCGTTGCGAAGATGCCGTGATGAGCATACCGTGATGAGCCTTCGACACTCCCGATGGCGAACTTCCCATAGGACTCCGCGGTCGTGACAAGTGGCCGGCAAACCGCGCCACCAAACTCGTACGCCGGACCTGTAGCGTTCTTGATAAAGTAAGCATCAGGCTTGCCGGGTAGTTGACTGTCAGTGGTCTCCCAGGCTTGTGGGTCGAACTGCGTATGTTGCGGACAAGGTATCATATCGAACTTTTCGGCGGCTTGCTTCAGCTTTGGTATGAGCACCTCGAATATATTCCGATCATCATCCATGGGCCACATCGACCCATCGCTACAAAAGTGATGGGTAGGACAGTCAGCGAATTTCTCACATCCGGGCTTCCTTGCTCATTATTACTCACTATGGCTCGCCAATAAAACGGAAGAACTCCTCCCACCCTCCTGGCACTATCAGGCCAACGAATTCGGAGTGTGCACCAAGAATCTGATACTGGTGAATTGTGCCCTGAGCAAATGTCAATAGAGCACATTAAACGATACCTATCGACCTCACCGGCGGCACACTCGCAAAGTCACCACCACTCATCGTCCGACACTGCTCGCCTGCCCAAACGTTCACGGATCCGGACAAGCACAAGAAGACATCATGTGTCTCTCGATGATAGTGGAAGCCGATCGGAGGGCTCTGGCTTCCACCACTGGATACTACAGCGAAGGCGTTCTCCGTCTCCTTTCCAGTGATCAACAGTCGTGTTGCTGACTTCGATACTGGGATGTAAATGATCTCGCCGTCTTGCGACTGGATCACGTACGGCTTGCCAGGCACGCCAGGAGGGACACTTCTGGTCCCGAGTTGCTGCCTGTGTCCGTTGACGCTATCAACTCTGGATATATCAGCTCCATTGGTATCTTGTTCTAGGGAAGTCATTTTCAAGGTTTGGGCTAGTGTTGTGGAACTGAAACGTAGGACCGCATCGCTGCGAACATACACTGCTCTATAGCACTGACCACTCACTGCCGACCTGCCATCCGGCGTCGTTCTAGGTCTCTCCCTTCGGACCTTGATATACCGGAAGCACATAGCTCCGACCGGCCGAGCCCTCCACAATCGTCCACCCCCGCACGGACCCGCACAACGGCAAACATCAACGCCAACCATTGACTCGTGTATGAGCAAGACTTTGGAATCTTCCACACGTGGCTACCCACCTACTCCAAATCTCCCTGGAATTCAACACTCCCATCCACTGTGCGATAAGATACACCCATTACAGCAAGCATACCAGAATTTGCTGCTCTATCTGCCAAGGCTTTGACACAATACTCATCGACTACTATGGACCAATTAGCAAAATTTGGCAAGGCGATCCAAGACATTGTTGGCCCTACGTTCTCACTCTATACCCCTCTCCTTCAGCAGAATGAGGCAATTATCAAGTCTGTTCAACGGGAAACGTTCAGCTACGGATCACATGAACGACAAAAACTGGACGTCTACACCTCGCGAAAGCCAAGCATCGTCAACGGTAGACGTCCTGTTCTGATGTTCGAGTATGGCGGAGGTCTTATTCGAGGATCCAGGAACCTGCCTATGTTTGGCGATCATTTGGTGCATGCAAACGTCGGCGCATTCTTCGCTTTAAAATTTGGGTACACGGTGGTGGTTGCTGATTATCGGTTGATGTCCCATGGTGCCAAATTCCCATCAGGTGGCGAGGACATCGCTCTTGCAATCGAGTGGATGACCACCAATCAAGTCGGAACAGGCATCGAGCCTATAGACCTGTACATCATGGGGAACAGTGCGGGAGGGATTCATCTATCGACTTTTTTGCTCCACCCCGAGTTTGCAGAGACACGGCAGAAAGTTCTCAGCGGAGATGGAATGCGCTTGAGAGGCGCCGTTCTCTTGTCCGTACCTTTTCACTTCGCCATAGCTCACGAGAGCCGAACGGACACACTCGAGGCGTACTTTGGCAACTACGAAGCCAACGCTCCGCTTGGACTGCTGAAAGCTGCTCGAAAGGCTCAGACACCACTCGACATCGTCAAAGGAGGTGCTCGAGTTCTCGTACTGAACGCCGAACTCGATCCTGACGACGAGATCCTGCGACCGGGCACCGATTTTGTGAAAGAGTGGCTGCTGATGGATGACATCGAAAGTCGCAATGCGTTAGCGGTCGACTCGATGACAGGCCACAATCATGTTAGCCCTTTCGCCGCACTTAGCACTGGAATTGAACAGGAAGAGGCTTGGGGCTGTCAAGTGGTAGCGTTTTGCGATAACATCAGGAAATTCAACCCTCGGGGATGATGGTCGTGAACAGTATCCTCCAGACACGGCGACGTGGAGCAGTTGGCTTCGCGTTGTATTGGAAATTCGACACATGTTGCACCATGCCGAAAAGCAGAGTATGTGAGACCATCGAGTAAATATCCTTGAAGTATGTTATATGGGGCATTCACAGCGGCTCGTGAAACATGGCACATGCTTAAGCGCTAGCCATTTTGCATGGCAGACCAAGAGATATCTGCCCGCGAGTGAGCGTTAAGGCATGGAGGAGAGCTGCATGTGCCCACGTCGTTGTTAAGGCAGTGAAAACTTCAAGCTAATCACGCTCACGGCCTAGTCCGCTTCGTCGAGCACGACTTCCCTAGATGCGAGCAAGTCTGCGCACAGCCACTCGTCGAAGAAGACGTCCTGACTACTCGCCCGGTCCTCGGGTCTCCATTGTAGCATCTTTCGCAGCCAGATCAGGAAGAGCTGCTTCTCCTCGCCCTCGAGACGCTGTTCCGCAGCTTCCAGACTGATGTCACCGGGAATCGGCACGTGGCTCTTCCAGGTGCCTATACCATTCCATGTCAGCATATGGAAGTCAACGAAGCTGCGAGCACATTCATAGAACCCACCATCACGGTTCCAGTATTTCCAGGAATTTTCAGATCGCTCTAGGAAGTCAAGGGAAGGAGGGCCAAGCAAGGCGACCATCTGGGCCAGGTGGTGCTCTTCTGAGTATCGACCCTGGCTGTCCTGAACTCGGAACAATCGCCGAGGCTCGAAAAGATCCCAAGCCTGTGCGGAACGCTCATGTCAGCAGAGTCAGGATATACGTTCCAGGCAGGGAAATCACCATCATCCCAAAACTCCAGATATCGATCGGATAGCTCCAGGACATTCCAAGTATGACCTCGGGCGCTCGATATACACTCGGCATCACAAGTCCGCGGTGCGGTTCATCTCCCACAAGTCTCGCTTCGCCCAGGTCACTGATCACAGGCAGCCCATTTGTGAGGGGCATTTTGTGAGACTGATAGATAAGCTCCTTTCGTGGTGCTGGGCTCTCTTCCTCAGACTTCTCAATCTCCGGGAGAACCGAAGCGTCGCGCTGCTCGTGCATACCCATCAGAATATTGTCCGGGTGGAGGTCTGAAAATGCGAAAATTAGCAACGCCCCAGTATTGTCACAAAATATAATTGCTTTTCCGCTGCGAACATCTTACCAGTGTGAATAACCTTAGCCTCTTCGTGTAAGAACTGAAGACCGCTCAAAACATTCCTTAATCCCTGCCGCAACAAATCGACATTCAGCCGCTTACCCTTCGCCCGGGACTTGAGCTCGCCAAGGCTGATGCCGCAAGGTTCGTGGACGAGACAGATGTGCTCACCGTATAGCCCAGATACGGTAAATGCCTCGAACATTTTGCGCACATCTACCTGGCCGCCATGCACGCTATCCACACTATTGATGTGCTTGTAGATGAGCATTTCACGGTGGACCTTAAGGCTGTTGACGTAGACTTTGACAGCGCGATACGTAGTCGATATTGCGTGACTGTCTCTACATAGCCATACTGTGGAAGCGGTACCATAGCCCAGTTTTCCGACAACGCGGTAGCGATTATTGAATACCTGGCCAATGTGCACTGGATAGTAGCGATCGGCTCGATAATCGGGCAAGATCTCTTCCTCGATCAATTGTCCCGGGTCGATCCGCGTGTAATTCGCGGCCGTTGGTGCCATGATTGAGTGATGGCGAGATCTGATTGTGACGTTGACCCGTGAGCAGTTGGACGTCTTGTGTGCTAATGGTAGCCGGCGCACCACCAACGAACCAGCTCTACCCCAAGCAGAGAAAGTGAAGGGTGTAGTGGCCATTTGGAGTACTCATCAGTGGCAGCACTGCAAGCGCGCGCTTGTCACAGACACGCTACTGTGAGTATGCATTGCCACGAAGACAGGGGATGTGACGTTTCTTCACGAGCCTTGAGTGCTTTCGTCCGCACAGAGGCACGCTGGTGACGGGCGGATTATTAGGTTGAAAGACGACGAGGTGGAGGTGTTACATGAAGTCCACTCGCGGCTCAGTGGGAAAGCGGGCAGCCCTGATTGGGTGCACACGTGACACTTCGAGAAATGGATGCAAGTCCGGCAATACTTGCGCAGCAGTTGAGATGAGCTGGGAGTCGTCGTTGATTAGGCCGTCCCAGAGTCGGCGAGAGGTAGCGAGTTGCAGTGCTGTTCTGCGGAGAGGTGCTTGGGGTTCCTTAGCGCCGAGATCAGGGTGCAATATCTACCTTACTGCTTTGCACAACAATATCAGCATTACTTTTCCTCCCACATCAACAGAGCGCACCAGATTGTATCGCAATCATACATGCTCCCCTAGCGCCGACGCTCTTTTCACAGAAACAATCATTACCACAAACCCCATCACACAATCAAGGCATCATAAAATTACTCCTCGCCCCCCTACCACCCACAGTCCCCTTTTCCTCCCCCTCCCCCTCCACCCTTGACAATTTCATCACCCCCCCTTCCACCCTCGGCACCTTCACCCAATCCTCCTCCCCGTCCATATCACTACCAGCCACAACCCTCGCTTTCTTCCTACTCCTTCCCTCTTCCCCCTCCCCACCCTCCAGCTCTCGGACCCGCTTCCGCAAACCCTCGACCTCATTCTGCTGACTTCTCAGTTCGGCTTTTAGCTTCTCAACCTCCTCCTCCTTCCCCTTTGCCGCTCTCCGTGCCTCCGCTTCAGAACTCTCCAGCTCCCCCACCCGCCCCCGAAAAAGCCCATTAATGACTTCCAGCTCGCTGACTCGCGTTCGAAGGTCGCGGTTTTGGGTGGAGAGGGCGTCGTAGTTTAATGGTGGCGGAGCATCTAGCTGTGACATATTCGAAGGCGAGGGGACGCGGTAGGTGGTGGGGGGGTAGTCGTCACCTACTGTTAAACTCACGGTGTCGAAGATGTGTTGGGGCGCGATGTTGGGATCTCTGTCGCTCCCCCTCCTCTGCTGCGGCGCATGGTGCGGATGTTGATGCTGGTGCTGGTGCTGTTGATGAGACGGGTACGGATTCGGCGTCCGTGCGCGACTCCTCTCAACCATCTCCGCCTCACTAGGTCTTCGCTGTTGCTGCCCCCCATCCTGCGCATGTCCTGGGAATGGTAGATGTTGTGGTGGTGGTAATTGCTGCTGAGCACCCGAAGCAACATCCGGATGCGCCGCCGCTAGACTGCCTCCACTGGGTACTCCATTTCCAAGTGCAGCTCCATTCTCCTCCCCTTCTCTCCTCCGCGCATTCTGCGCCTGTACACCTCCCTTAACTCTGTTGCGACTCTTGATCACGTCTGTCTTCAGCGAGATTGGTCGTGGTCGTCCATGGAGTTTCAGAAATAATCCGCAGGCGTTACAGAGTACAGCTCCCGATTCATCGCGGCGCCAGAGGGGTGTGGTGGAGGTGGAGCAGTTTTGGCAGGTGGGCTGCACAAACAAAGTCAGCTTGGGTTTTGTTTTGCTTGCGCCGAGGTGGTTGGCTTTGGGTGGATAAGGGGTTGGGCTATCGATAGAGCGTATCGATATCGGGTAACTTTGGACGCGAGGGATGGGGGTTTACGTACCGGTCCGGTGGAGGTAGCGGATTGTCCTCCTGCTGTGGCGGCTGGAGCGTATTGTGATCCGTTCATTGTTTTTGCGGAAGAGGGGGTCGAGGAACGCGTGCTGTGAACTTGCGGTCAGTTCTTGAAGATGAGGATGCGATAAGGGAAGTCGCGACTCTGCGCTAGGCCTGATCGGGCCAACAGCTTGAAGCAGTATCGAATTCGTTTGGCCTTGTGTATTATGATTATGGCAGGATGTCTCCACTCACCTCCCTCGACTATCCGTCCGTCCAATGACTTCCTTCGCGACCTCCGCACTGGCTGCTAGTGAAGCCAATGCTGATAACGCAGGCGAGGACGCGACGTCGGCTACTCCTCCGCTAAAGGAGCGTTGGATGGGTGTTTGGGTGGTGTAAGGTTGTGTAGCTTGGCTGTCCGGATATCTGATACTCTCTCGATGGGGCTCTTGGTTTGGTGTTTGGGATGATGGGCGGGGTAGGGGGTGGAAGTGTTGTTGCACTGTGGGAGTCGCGAAGGATAGCATTGGGGATGGATGGATGGATGCGGCAAGTTTCGGTCGAGTTGGGGGGTTGTCGATTGATTGGAGACGCGTCGGGTGGTCGTGTGTGGGATCTGTTTGGGCGATGGGAGGATTGTGAGGGTGTGGGAGCTGATCCGGAGAGTTTGCTGTTGTTAAATGAAGAGACGAGGACGCTGAAGTGCTGGAAAGATGAGAAGTCGATGTTATACCGTTGTATGTACGTTCACAGCTCCATGGACCTCACAAAAACATTGGCAGCTCCGATAGGGGCTCGATAAGATACCTTGCATCGACGCTCAGACCTGCTCATTTCGACATGCGGGAGCGGATACGGTGTTGAGATCTGGCCGGAGTGTGACCATCTCGTGGACCTTGCAAGTAGGCCAAGTCTTTCGATTGCTAGACTTGTTTATCGCACACAGCATTGCTAGCCCAAGCAGGTCTCTCCTCTCTAGCAACATCGTCCTCGCCATTGTGATCGCCATCTCCTCCCCGGCACATCTCCACGCTAGCCAACGGCGATCAACCCACCCGCAAAGCTTAACCCATCCTACCCGCAGAGCCCCAAAGCATGACAGCTCCAGCCCTCACCTCTCAAACCCACCATCCTCACCACCACACCCAAAACCATGCCCCGCCACCCAACCTCAGGTTACGCCCGCATAGCCCAAGCCGAACTCGAAGAAGAAGAAGACCAAGAATCCTCACCCTTCCACCCCTCCTACTCCGATACAGAAGATGCCTCCACCCGCCCTCTCTCAACCTCATACGCGCCCATCCACCCCAGGAGTCGCGGTGATAGGATGCACTACCGCAACCCTTCCTCATCACCCGGTAGACCCGGGCGACGGAGAAGAACAAATAGTGGTGTAGACATCAAAGCGATAAATTTGAGACTGGAGAGATGGGCCGAGGAAATAAAAGAGAAATTCAAACCCCGTCGGCCTAGAGACAGGAATACTGAAGATGAACGGTTGGAGATTTACTCCTCGGTCTTTCAAGCTCCTGCTGATGTGCGGCCTGCTACACGCAAATCGCTGGAGGATGATCGGGCGGACGCAGCGGAGCATCTGATGTCCGTGCAAGAATTCGACGCTATCGTCGAGTCTGTCCGCGTGGCGATAGAGCAGGGCACGCATCCCCTCCTCATCTCCCAAGGCTCGTCAGGGAGTTACTTCGCGCGCAACCCTGCTGGGAAAGTCCTGGGAGTGTTTAAACCGAAAGACGAGGAGCCGTATGCGAATAAGAATCCCAAGTGGACGAAGTGGATACATCGGAATCTCTTTCCCTTTGCTTTTGGACGGGCGATGTTGATCCCTAATTTGTCTTATGTCTCTGAGGCAGCGGCTTATGTGTTGGATTGTCAGTTGGGATTGGGGCTGGTGCCGTATACGGATGTGGTTGGGTTGAGTTCGAGGAGCTTTCATTATGATTTCTGGGAGCGAAGGAAGCATGGGAGGAAAGGGAGGGTGCTGCCGGAGAAGCTTGGGAGTTTCCAGGTGTTTTTGAAGGGGTATAAGGGTGCTACGGAGTTCTTCCGAGAGCATCCGTGGCCGGTGGAAGGTCAAGGTAACGGACGAGCGCAAACGGCTGTGCCAAGTCAGAAGAGGAAGAAGAAGGGGAGGTGGGCGGGCGATTGTCGACCTGGTGGTGCCAATGTACTTGGTGATGAGGAAGGCGGCGAGAGCGAGGATGATGGAGAGGACGGGTATGCGACGCGAGAAGGTGGCAATAGGAGACAACAGGAGTTCTGGACCGAGACACTGCAGCAGAGTTTCAGAGAGGAGTTGGAGAAATTGGTTGTGCTGGATTATGTGATGCGGAATACGGATCGCGGGACGGATAATTGGATGATTCGGATTGACAGTGCGACTCAAACGGCTCATCTGGTTATGGAGCCGCCGAAGGCTAACGGGTATACGGCGAATACGGACGCCATGACCACTGCGCAGGATACACCCACCTCTCCGCCATCAAGTACAGTGCGGATAGGAGCGATAGATAACTCCCTCTCTTTTCCTTGGAAACATCCGGATGCGTGGCGCTCGTATCCATTTGGTTGGCTGTTTTTGCCTGTTTCGCTTATTGGGAGGCCTTTTAGCGCTGCTACGAGAGCGCGGTTTTTGCCGTTGCTTACGAGTAAGGACTGGTGGTCTGATACTCATGCTAAGTTGCGGAGAGTGTTTGAAGTGGACTCTGGGTTTGATGAGAAGATGTGGGCGCGGCAGTGGGCGGTTGTTAAGGGGCAGGGTTGGAATGTGCTTGAATGTCTCAAGGAAGATGTTAGTGGGCCGTTGGAGTTGTGTAGGAGGGCTAGGGTGCTGGTTTGGGATGATGTCGTTGAGGTTCCTGTGGCGAGACCGATGGTGCGACCAAGCGAGGAAATGCGGAGAGCGACGCAAAGCGGAGCTACTACGAGGCCGAAGATGGTGCAGGAAGAGGAGGAGGAGATGGATATCTCTGCCGCACTGTCTAGTGAGAGGGAGAGGGGAGATAAGCAGATTGATCTTCTTGGACTTTCGTCTCCGGATAAGGACTCAAGGCAGAATCCCTTCAATATGAGTAGAGAGAGCAGTAGCCAGGATATCTCTCGCTCGGCTGATACTCCTTCCACACCACCACGCAACGCGCAATCCAACACGACTTTCCAGACACCTTCACGGGTCCCGGGGTCGATGGCGAGGCCTTCGCATACACGGTCTGCGACTACGCAGCTTCATTCGAGGGTGGAGGGTGAGGTGCCGCGGGCTGCTTGGCAGGAGCCTTCGGCTGAGAGGAGAAGGAGGTTTAGTTTTTCGTTTCGACGGGCTAGTACTGATGCTGATGGGGAGGAGGATGAGGATGAGGGGGATGGTGATTTGGGGTTTGCGGTTGTGGGGGATGGTGGGCGGGGGCAGCGGAGGAAGGTGATTGTGGAGAGGATTGAGATGGTTAGGAGTAAGAGGCCGGTGTTTGAGTGGTGTTGAATAGGTAAAACGAGATTGTAGGATAAGAGGAGGAATTGGGAGGAGGCTTGTATATGTAGATGATTAGATATGATACCCGTGTCTTACGAGACCAGCACTACTACCCACACTATTCCTGGCGACATGTCTAATTGTTGTCTGAGATGATCAGCCATCTTTCATCCTCCCTCCGTTCGATTTGCATGTGATTTCACGTGCTGCTTTGTCCCGGATCTAGCCGGGCGCCACTTTACGCCACCACGCGACTCATCCCGAAGCGGCAACCTTGAACGACAAACGCGAACAACATCACCCAATTCACTATTCGAAGCCTGGAAGACCGCCCACATATCTTCCAGCCCGTCGCAGACCCGAGACAGCAATGCTACCGGCTATCCGACACTCATACCGCACATATTGACGTCTCATCCTCCCGATCGCCACCAATAATTATTCGTCTACCAAGACAGCACCATCCCGATCGATGATAGAGACCTGAGATACTAACGGGGAAGCTGGGTGTATCTGGGAGTGTCGCGGGGAAGTCATGAATCCTTGGTCTGCTGCTGCGCTGCTTGACCCAAAGGGCGCTGCCAAGGAGAAGGCAAAGAAGCGCCAGCCTAATCACGGTACGTTCACTGCTTTCACAACAATCTCACGCAGTCTTTCACACAACCTCCGAGTCAACCTCACACTGTTCATGAGTCGACCTCACTTGTCGTTTTGGCCCAATGAGGTTAGATCGATCTGATCACGCGATCAAAACATGCTCTGCTCGCTGCCTATATGACTACCTCTTATCCTCGACATCCACTTGCACTTCCACCTCCACCTCGACAACATCGACAGCATCGGTATCCATCGGTGCTATCACCTGCACCTCAACAACTTCGACATCCGTTGGCAGTGCCAACACGGCACAGTCACCAACACAAACCAGCAACATCCACACCGGTCTCTGCACCTCATCCATTGGCACTGCCACCTCGGCACATCTATCAGCACCATCCGGCGGCAACCTCCACACCGGTTCCTGCGTCTCGGCACCCTCTTGCACTTCCATCTCCATCACGACACAAGCACTTGCATCGGCCATCAACTACTCGACGCCGCGCTCGAGTCACAGCGCCATCTCGGTCATCCATCTTCGACGTCGTACAAGACCAACAGGGCCTCACCACCATGAGTTACTTCGGCTGGGTCAACCCCTTGAATTCGCTTTTTGGCGTCAATTCGCAAGGTCCGACACAAGCGGACAACGGCAATGCACAGTCTTTCCAGACTCCGAGTCCGCAGGCTACGCACGCGTTCCCACCATCGACTGATGGCACCATCAACCCGCAATACCTGACAAACACTCCCTCGCCTCAGGGTAACATCAATCCGCAATATTTGACGAACACTCCATCGCCTCACCAAAGCCCCAGCATTCAACATGCTAGGCGCTACCTACCTCAATTTCACCAATCACCTCGACCCATCGCCAACCCTCACAGCAGACAGCAGCATCAATCTGAAATGTACGATCTGACAGGGCCAGGCCCAAAGCAGTCTCGCAAACCAGCTCCAACCACCGCGTCGATCGAGGACCAAATCCGTGCTAACCGCTCGCAATGGGACCCGAAGGTCTTGCTCGCCAAGGGTGGGCCCAACGGCCGCAGCATGCCTAGCGGTGCGCCGACAGATAACAATGGCAGTTCTGCAACTGCCGAGACCGACGCTCCTGGTGGCGTTGGTATGAGCCAGTTCATGGGGCAGTTACACAGAATTGTCAATCGCGATTCGGTACCTCAGCGCAAGCGCAAGTCTGAGGTGCTAGACGAGGACGAGAGTGGAGATGAGGAGCACAAGAAGCACAAAGCCACCATGGCAGCTTTCGCTCCAGGCGGCGCAATCGCCGAGCACTTGCGCGAGCAGAACGAAAAGGTCGCCGCAGAAGCAGCACGCCACGGCATCTCTATTGACCTTACCAACGACGATGATAACGATGACGGTAACGATGCCGGCAACGACGATCTTGTCTTCGTTGGAGAGAAGAGGAAGGTCTCGGAGGCAAACAAAGAGGTCTGTCTCGGAGTACTCCAGGGCAAAGCCAACATCTCGCGTATACCCATGTACGCCGAACAGGCTCTCAATAGCGTCGGCAAAGAGTCGTGGCCGAGATTGAAGCTCACGCATTGCAATCCAACGGGGAACGACATGAGGATCGAACTGAAGGACCGTACCAATCGCGTCGTTGGCTTGATTGAACACCGCGTCGCAGCCGCGCTGGCTCCACTGCTCAAGAACTCCCATATCAATCATCTACGCCTCACCGTATCACTGGCCAATTGGCTCAGGAACAAGGGCGATAGACCCGGTCAGCATATCTCCAAGAACCTTGACATCGCCATCATCGTTTACGCGCCACGCAAGCACGGAGAGATGATTGGTAAATACCTTTCGCAGAAGGGGCTGTTCCTCTCCAGCACCGCAGGCGTACATATTGGGAAAGAAATCGAAAACCCGCATGTTCCTGGTACTTTCGGACCGGGTGGTGTCGTGAGGAGGCCGCAGGCTCAGCAGCCTGTGTCACGCACTATCATCCGCGATCCGAACGAGTTGCGCCAGGAGGCCAAGGGCATGTTTGACAAAATGATCAAGCATGAGGATTTGGCTGAGATGGAGGCGGACCCTACGATCATCAAGACACCGTTGATGCCGCATCAGAAGCAAGGCCTGCAGTTCTTGATGGAGCACGAGCATACTGCTCCGCCGAAAGCTGGTGAGACTCCAGCGTTCTCATTGTGGAAGCCGGAGCGCAACAAGCACGGCCACGACATCTGGGTGCACGTCATCACTGGGCAGGAAGTGCATGTGCAGCCTGCGCCGGTCAAGGGTGGCATTTTGGCGGATATGATGGGGCTGGGCAAGACGCTCAGCATTCTCTCACTGATCGCGCAAACGAAGCGGGAGGCTGAAGCATTTGGCGAGGAAGAAGTGCCGACCAGCGCTCCGGAGCACATCGAGCGCAACGCCAAGACCACAATCATCATTTGCCCAAAGAGTGTGATGTCGAATTGGTTTGAGCAGATCAAGGCGCACGTAAAGGGCAAGAAGCTGACATATTACACTTACCACGGCTCAAATCGGAAACAGGACCTGGACGAGCTGGCACAGTACGACATTATCCTGACTACTTACGGTACCGCGGCAGAGGATAAGAAAGGCAAAGGTAAGGCTTTGTTCGCGGTGAACTGGTTCCGTGTGGTGCTTGATGAGGCCCACGGCATCCGCAATCAGAATACTGGCATCTCGAAAGCGTGTATCGAGCTACCCGCTGATAGGCGTTGGGCTGTGACCGGGACACCTGTGCAGAACGGCCTCAACGATATGGGCGCGCTCGTCAAGTTCCTGCGCATGCATCCTTTCGACAACTCCTCTGCCTGGAACAACTTCATCCTTCTCCCACTGAAGAGCGGCAACACGGATGTCATCGCGCATCTCCGCATGCTGGTCGACAGTATCACGCTCCGCCGTCTCAAGGACAAGATCGGCTTGAAGGATCGCAAGGAGATCGAGAAGCTTCTGGACTTCTCTGAATCCGATCGCAAGTGGTACGACCGCATTGCTACCCAGTCGAGCCGTGACATGATGCTCATGACGGGTGGGAAGTCGGGTATGAAGGGCAAGGCGTATGCGCACATGCTCCGTCTTATCGACCGAATGCGTCGTTTCTGCGCGCATGGTCGCGACATGTTCAACGATGAGGATCGTCGGCAGATTGAAGAAGGCATGGACCCGGATAACGCGATCGCAA
The DNA here is from genome assembly GCA_035926095.1 of Elasticomyces elasticus. Taxonomy (NCBI): domain Eukaryota; kingdom Fungi; phylum Ascomycota; class Dothideomycetes; order Mycosphaerellales; family Teratosphaeriaceae; genus Elasticomyces; species Elasticomyces elasticus. The sequence continues at coordinate 1,081,754 of JAVRQT010000009.1, read as the reverse complement.
TTGATCTCGGCGACGAGGCTGACAAAGGCCCGTATGAGTTCATCGGCAAGCAATCGGCCTACGAAACTCTGAACCTCATGAGCGAAAGCGAAATCGATCGTTGCGACAAGTGCGGCAACAAGATTGTCGAGAAGCCCGTCGATGAGGAGAACAGTGGCGATGACGAAGACGAAACGTCCGATGAGAGCGACAGCGAGGACAGCAGTGACGCCAAAGCTTCGTCCAAGGCGAAGAGCGATGTCATCGGGTACCTCAACCCTTGCTTCCATGTGTACTGCCCCAAGTGCAAAGACATCCACATTGCGGAGGCGAACCAAACTATGACAGCCGACCAGCGGTACGAGTGCGATGCGTGCCTTGGCAATTTCGTGCGTTTCGGACTGTTCGAGCTCCGCCGCTCGGAGCTGCAGGAGTACCTCGACGAGAAGCGCGAGAAGGTCAAAAAGCGCAAGGGCAACAAGATCTGGGATAACACGAACTACGAGGGTCCGTCCGCAAAGGTGCTTGCCCTGATTGCAGACCTTAAGACCGCCGCTGCCGAGTCCGCGGAGCTTGAGACTCTGGGCGAGCCGCCGGTGCGCAGCGTTGTCTTCAGCCAATGGACCTCCTACCTCGACCTCATCGAAGTTGCGCTTAACGAGCATGGAATCGGCTTCACTCGCCTCGACGGTAGCATGTCTATCAGTGCGCGCACGCGCGTGATGGACCAATTCAAGACCGACCCGAACATCACCGTCATCCTCGTCTCGATCAAGGCTGGCGGGCAGGGTCTTAACTTTACGGCTGCGAGTAAGGTCTTCATGATGGAGCCGCAATACAATCCGGGTGTGGAGCAGCAAGCTATCGATCGTGTGCATCGATTGGGCCAGAAGAGGAACGTGTTGATCACGCATTATTTCATGACCAATACGATTGAGCAGAAGATCAAGGAGCTACAGGTGCGCAAGATCGATCTGGCTCAATTCACTTTGGAGAAGAAGATGAGCAAGGTGGAGGAGGCGAAGGCGAGGATTGCGAACTTGAGGGATTTGTTCAGATAGGTGAAGAAGAGGGCGACAAGGAGGAGTGCAACATTAGTTTGGGTTGTCCAAGGGCAATGGCTGCGGCAAAGCACGGAAGCTGGAGTTTCGTGCAGTCGTTTTGATACCCTATTGCCAAATGGCAGCGTGCAGCGTGTTTTAGATACAGAGTAGCCTTGATCTTCTCAAGAAACGAAGCCAACCCAGTATACCAACCTGCGAAGTCTCCTGTACACGCTATCCTCCCTCACCGCCTTCCTCTTCATGCCCTACTACTCGATCTGCTTCCTCGAGGCTGCTTGCTCAGCTTCTTGGGCGGTCGTGGCACAGGATCTCTTGAACGGCCTCGCCTCGCCATCTCCTCCGAGTTCCGTGCCGCTACGATCCTCTCCAGCTCTATCACATCGGCCGCAGTCATTGAGATTGGCGCAGGTGGTGGCGGGCTTGCCAGACGTGTGAAGCTTTTGCGAGCAAGAGGGCTCTTGCCATTCTGACCAGGGCTATTGTCTCGATGAGCGGAGCGTCGAGGACCCGGTTGGTGTGAACGTGGTGGTGCGGCGATGATCCGATCAGGTCCCAGACTACCAGGGTTCCTATGTGCAGATAATCCACGATCGACTCGTGGCGGAACACGGCGTGGTATAGAAAAGTGGAGAGGCACCGACTCACTCGACTCAGCAGATTCGAACGAAGCACTCGTTAGCCTGGCCTCTTTCTCGAAACTGTCATATGCCACAGTGTTGTTGTTTGGGAGTCCCGTTGCGGCTCTTACTGCTCTGCTCTCGAAGTGTGCTCCACCTGCTGCCCTCTGCTGGTTCTGTCGCTCACGATACGCCAGTGCATCTTTTGGGTCGTCGAAGATGCTCTCGATACGCCGCGGCAGCCTGACAGACGATCCTGAGTCCGTTGAGTCAAAGCTGTTCCGGTCATATCGGTACGGTATATTGTCGTCCGCCCATGGAGCTCGATCCAGTGCTTCCCGTTCTGCTTGGCGATACCAGCCCCCAGGCAGCTCTTGTGCCGGCGTGAAACGACCATAGAGCTCGCGGGAGGGTAGCAGCGTGTTGTGCCGAGACAAGCTGTGCTTTCCGAAGGTTTCGGGAACAACATTCAAGTCGTCACCCTTCAGCTTCGCCTGCTCAATCGCTTGCGCAGGAGTCGTGTGCTCATCCGCTTTGCCAGCGTCTGCCCGCGGACCACCCCAGGTGCGTTGTCCAGCAGTGAAGATCCCGTAAACCATGTACAGCCAATTGAGAAACGGGTTGAGGACGAACATGAGTGGGTACATGGTGACCTTGAGCCGACCAAGCTTCAAGCCGAAGAATAACATAAGCAGCCAGTTCAGGCCAAGCGATACGGCTATGAAGCCGATCGGCAGGTTGGTAACCTTCTGGCTGGTCGTTAGGATCGAGATGACCATGATGAAGAAGAGCAGTGCGGTCGTCCGAATAGTGTTTTGGGCCAGCCGGATGATCAGCAGTAATGGTTACCGCTTCCAAAGTCTTATATCAGTCAACATGCAAACCTCGTTGGTGATAAAGCCAAGGAACCAGCGCCGTCGTTGCTTTAGTAGGCTCTTGAAGGTCTGCACAGCCTCGGTCTTGCAGAAAGCTCCTGTGTTCATCTGGATCTGGTAGCGCTCTTTGGCGCCAATCATGAAAAGGTGCGTGAGCCAGCGGTCCTCGCCAAGATGACACTTGCCGTAGTCGAAGAGATCGTTGACCTGCTCGGCCTTATCCGCAAAATAGTACTTAGCCATCTTGCGAAAGGCCGAGAAGCGTAACATAGTCAACGCTCCCGGCAGGCAGGTCACCGCTCCGCAGCCCGACTCGACAGACCTCTCGAAGAGTTGGCCGTGGATGTACCTATGTTGGCCCGTTAGCAGATGTCGCAACAAGCGATCATCGGACAGCATACTCCATGTCTTGCAGCACTGTGAGCAATGTGTTCTTCTCGGTCGTCGAAGTGATGACACCAGTCATTGCGAGCATGTTACACTTGCTTGTCGGCTTCAGTTGCATCTTGAAGGTATTAGCAGTGATTCTTGCGGAGCGTTGGCGGCAATCGAGTACTGACCTCGTACATAAAGTTGGCAATACAATGACGATCAAGTATACCTGAAAAGCCCGAGTCAGTACAGGAACTACAATGAATCGGGAGAGTACGAACAATCACTGTCAATCAGAAGTAGGAACAAATTGTCGTTCCGTCGTAGGTACTCCGCGTATATGCGGTCGATGAGCTTGAAGGACCTCTTCTGGCAGCTGCGCTTTCCGCCGTGCGGAAAACGAGAGACCGTGACACGACAGCCTCGATACGCTACGTCGATACTGCTCGGGTAGGCGTCAAGCGTTAGGGTAACGCCAAGTTGCTCGAGAGTATTCAGGTACAGCTCATTGACCTTGTCTCCATCGAACGAAAGGAAGATGTGCATGCAGCTCGGCGGGTAGTCGCAGTCAACAATCGAGTCGACGGTTCGGAGAAGTACAGATGGCTCCTCGTTGTAGCAGGGCATTATGATTACAACCTTTGGTGCGGAGTACTCGTCGAGGACAGTCTTGATCTTCTTCGCGCGGCCGACGTTGTGGGTGATGAGCTGATATACGCAGAACAGCCAGGGTATGGTGAGTAGTCCAGCGAAGGCCCAGAAGGCGAAGAGTTGCAAAACTTCGACTACTTCTTCGGGGAAGTGTTGCACAACCTGCGCTGGCAGGGGAAGTGTCACGACCATGATGGGCAGAAACACACATCGCATGGCAACGAAGAACACCATGTTGAGTAGAGCCAGGATCCGGGTACTCCAAAGCAGCTCTCTATCTGCTTTCTGAAAAGCTTTTATCAAGCAGTAGAGGAAAGCCAGAAGCCATAGTATCCATTCCAGAAGTGCCGCCAGCATGACGGCGCCGACGACACCGACGTATACAATGTCCTTGACCGGCCATGGCTGGTTGGTAGTAGAGGTAGCAGTGGTATCAAGTGCTCGTAGGTCAGACATTGGCGATGCGAGGTTGTGATGAAGGAAAATCAAGGGCGTAGGGCCGGATCAAGGTTGCAATTCGAAAGTCTCTTCCCGCATGTCCGCAATCTCGAATGTTGTAGTGAATGTTGAAAAGTCGGTATGTCGTAGGTGGAGGCTCGTCACGTCAACATAAAACGTGGCGATGTGGGTTTGGTGTAACCACTGCACAAAGCCCTGCCGTAGGATGCGGGCTGCCGGTGCCTCGATGTGTAACGAAATGTGAAATAGTGAATTGTGGAAGCGGACTCACCATGCACTATTGAATGTCCTGTTCATGCCCTTCGTGCTTGCCATTGCCATTGCCATTGGGCTGCGTGCATGGCAAACAGCGGTTGTTGGGGCACACGTGCGTCCACCCGCATTGCGTGTCAAACCGGCATTCCATGTTCTCAGCATTATCAAGTCCTCTTGGAACTCCCAGGAGCTCGCGATATGCCTTCCGTTAGAGGCGGCCATCGAGATGATGAAGTCTGGAAGACGTGTCGTGAAAACCGTCAAGCTGTCACATTGCTTGGCGCTGCACTAGCGTGCTTGGCAAAATGCAGGAACGCTTTGAACCCTGTCACAGATCCTTGTCTCCAAACAGGTCTTTACGGATCAGGGATGCCTAGACCCAAGGACCTGGTAGAAGACAATAAACATTAGGCTGGCATCAATCGTCTGGTTGTGATGATTTTGGTCTTTCATTAAAGGGCGCTCGTAAATCAGCCTCCTATCCAACGGCTAATTCCCACCCCGACCACACCACCAGGTAATGCCGTCCCCCTTCGTAGCGATAGGTATCAATATCGTGCTTCCCGCCTTATCACTCCATACCAGGATAGCGATAGATCTCACAAACGCCGTGCTAAACCCAGCTTTTCATACAACTCAAACCCAAAAGCAAACGTCACCCGAGAGCTGCCTCCCACACGAGGCATCCCTACGCCAGTCTTCACGACCCTCGCTCAAAGCAAGGCCTCCGTCGCTCACAGGATGCCAGAGTCCTTGAGAGCGTTTTGCAGGATGGTTTCTTTCACTGCTGCAAACACAAGCCGGATGTTGGAGGTATCGGTTGCTTGCGTGAGGCTGTTCCAATTAGCATAAGCTGAGTTACACACGGCATAAGAGACTTACTGAGGGTAGAGATTTAAGTGCGCCCTGTTCACTTGATTGAACCGCCACAGCAGATACTTTGCAGCGCGATTCACGTCATCGCCACCCGAGTAGTCTGGAAAGTAGGTCGCCAGCGGAGACTTCTTAAGCTTCGCGCGGAACAGATCTACCTTGTTCAGAAACAAGATGATGGAGGTTCTCATGAACCATCGTGAATTGACGACCGAGTCGAAGAGGACCAGCGATTCCATCATACGGTTTTGGCTGCTCTCTTCGAGAAGTACTTGGTCGTATTCGCTCAGTGCCACGCAGAATATGATGGAGGTCACATTTTCGAAGCAATGGATCCACTTTTTGCGCTCGCTTCGTTGGCCGCCCACGTCGAACATGCTGCGACTTCATTAGATCACCGTATATCGGTCGCACATTTTCAACACATACTGTATGCTGAGCTGACCCATCTGAAACCGTGTCTCGTAGATTCCGGTTGTCTTCGTTCTTGCTCGGAGCACGTCGGCCTCGGAAGGCGTGTAATCTTGCGCTGCGATTCGCTGTACTTCGTCGAAGAAGTAGGGCGCTGAATCCATGAGGTAGAACTCGTTCTGATGATCAAACACCTTTGGTATACTCTGATCCTTCCATACGGCCGCGATCGCATCTCCTATCCGCGTATCAAGCGCCTGTTGTGGATCGGGATCCATTGCATACTCCATGATGTAGTCGCAGTGTGCCTGATTTTGAGGATCCTCGACATCGACTCCAAACTGCCGTGCCGCACCCACAAGAGCCTTCGCGCAGTCGATCAGATTCTTGTAGATGGTATGCCGGTACAGCTTGAGCTCATCTTGCGTGTAGCCATTCTGGTGTATGATCTTCATCTGCTTCACGATTGTACTTTTGCCGCTCTCCCCGGAGCCTGTCAGCCGTGATTAGCATATGAATACCTCCTATATCTTGCGCAGCAGCTGTTCCAGCCTATGTCATACCTAACAGCAGTATCTTGCATTCCCGCCGGAGCTTCTTCGAGTCCTCCTCCAACGTCTTGTCTATCATCTGACTCCGCTTCTTCTGGTCCCCCTCCTCATTATTACCAGTGCTCTGGCATGCTCCCATCATGCGACCACGCGGCCGCCGATCGCGTTGGCGACCTCAAGCAAACGGCAAACCGGCGGGTATCCGTTTGGGGAGCTGCTGGTGAGCGCGATGCTCAGACGCGCGGCAGCGTTCAGTCTCGATGGCGTATGGACGTATACGATGTGTGATGCAAAGTTGGGCGTGCCGGAATGCTGCAGTCGGCAAGAGACGGAGCCGGGCGTTGCGGTGCTGGTGGCTTTGTTCCTCGTTTGCGTCTGCCGCGGAAGCTCTATGCGAGCTCTATGCTGTTGCTTGTTTCTCCGGTACGACGCTCAGCAATGCCGATGGGCGAGGACGGCGATGATGCAGAGGACGTGGTGACGGTCTGCAGTACTATGCGTCGACAGCTACGTGCTAGCTCCACTACCACATGGCTAATTGAAGTCTGTGCGCGACTGTTGACGCCGAAGCCTCCTCCACAAGCTAGTGATCTCACTCCTGCTCCTACTCCCAAAATAACAGCACCCTTGTATCGCAAGGCACAAGGCAGGACGACGCTCGTGGAGAACGAGACGAGGACTGACAAACTCTGGTCTCAAGCCTGATTCTGCCAAAGCCTGGCACCCAAGGAAGAACAGGCGAGACAGGCTCGACAGGAACCTGGCCAACTGCCTTGGAATGTAAAGTTTCCGCGTGGGCTTGCTCGGCCACGTGTTTGAGACAGCAACTTGACAAGATATGAACAACCACGACACGAAGATGACCCGATCCAGATGCATCTCCCTGTCTCACCAGCATTATTGCTGCGATGTGATCTGCTCAGGGAAGTTGCTAGCTCACCCCGCAGGACGGCACATCACCGGAGATGGTAAATGTCAGCATTGCGACGCGGTCCTTGATGGTCAACGACACTTGTCTCGCCCAGCCTGACACGATCGAAATCGAACGCGCCTTCTTCCATACCGCATTGGTACGCCAGCGTCTGTTCGAGATCAGGGGACTATCTAGACAGCTTCACACCCGAACTCAATGCTGAAATGCCCTCCATTGGGACCGCTTCTACAGATGATATACAGACCTGCAGGCAGCAACAACTAGCAGCAAGAAAAACCCAGAGCAGAATGCGGTATGGCTGACAGACATCCTCTCCCTCAACGCCGTCTGGTGCCTAGAACCAGATGCAAGGGTCGAGGAAATAAGTCGTTGCCGAATCCAGCGTAGGCGACCTTAACAACTCTAGACCAGATTTCCAACAAGTTACCTCCCAAGCTAGCTGTAAGACTTAGAAAGCTACCATGGTCGACATTGCATTCGTCGCAAGTACAACTTCGGCCGCCGTAGCTGCCTCGAACCCTGAGAAACGAGAGAGGCGCCGAAAGTCTTCATCGGCACCTACACCTCTCCTTGACCCTTGAAATCTCTCATTTGGGGTATTATATCGTAATGAGGGCCACTGAAATAATATCACGAGTGGACCATCCGGCAACAGATGTGCTGTATCACTGACCGTTACTAGGACCTAGTCCTTCCTGTCGACGATGTGCTATGTCAGCAGAACTGTGCGGTCACTAGACGACTAATCACCTTGTTGGGGACTCTCAAGCGTTTAGCCGCGGCCACATCACCTGCCACTCTGATCCTAGGCTAGACGCGGCCGTACTGGTGCAATTGCGGCTGATAGCTTACATTGTCCCGAAGTTACTGATGTGGCAGGCACGTTATTCTAAGTCGCCCCCAAGCCAGCATTAAGTGAGTCAGCTCAGGGTATAGCACTACGCTGTGGACCTACCTGGTCAGCGTGGCAACCTGTTGTGGCTCTTGAACGGCCGTAGCAAGCCTTGGACTCCTCAATCTGGCTATCCTCTCAGCAGGCTGCGAGGTAATAGGTCGATGGACAACGCTGGGTACCGCCCTGTGACTTCTACAAACGGAAGCTCGCTGTACATTGAAGGTGGTGCTGCCGCCATATTACGCCCGGCTGTGACGACATGGATGCGGGAGACGTCTCATGCTTGACGGTCTGGTATGCAAGACGTGGCACAACGCTTCCGCGCCCATCAGGGCAGGTCGATCCACAAGAGACGTAATCTGCGTACATTACGGTGGGACACCACTCCCTTCATACTCCTCCGGTGACAAAGAACTGCCGGCGAAAAGCGTGGCTGCAAAGCGTGGCCACGTTTCAGGGACATGGTCTTCCTCTGCTAAACAAACTTGGCTCGTCACCGTCAGAAACATTTGCATTCATTCATGTGTCGGTGTGACCAAAGGAGCCCCATACTGATTCTGCTTGGTGTTGACTTGGCATCCTTCGCTGGGTTCTTATTCGTCAGGGCTAGCCCTTTCGGCATAGCAAGCGGCTGAAATACCACAGAGGCCATCCTTCGATATATACTTGTTCGGACGACGCCTCGTATGGTGTACAAACAACAACAACGACAGCACCAGCAACATCGTCAACAACAACATCAACATCATCATGAGCTCAACGTTTGATTTCATCGTGGTTGGAGGTGAGCTGCGAAAGATTGCCGAACGAGCCTGAACGGCATTGACAGTCTGTATAGGCGGCACTGCGGGTTGTCTCGTAGCATCTCGATTAGCAAACACAAGGACCCGGCCATCTGTGCTGCTCCTCGAAACTGGCGGTGACACCAACCAAGCAGAGTATCAGCGTACATACGACAAGTTCAGCACGCTCTTCACCCAACCACATCTAGACCACGGATACGTGACCACGCCGCAAGCAGGCCTCAATGGTCGTCAGGTCGGCCAAGCTCGTGGGAAAGGTCTTGGTGGCTCGAGTCAGACAAACTTCCAGATGTGGTCGATGGGTGTACGAATACAATGAGCGACCCCTTCTACGTCTAAGACATCTGCTGACGACCATCATCGCCGTCGATCAGGCTAAGGACGAGTTCGATCACTGGGCTACCATCGTGGGCGATTCACGCTGGAGCTTTGACGCGGTAATTGAGCACATCAAGAAGGTATCGTTGCACTAGGCTGTGAGACTTCGAAGGCTGGCTCGGACTGACTTCGGACGGTCGTGCAGTTCGAGAACTTGCATGTCGAAGACCTGCCTAACGGCGGAACCGAATATGCCAAGCCAGATCCAAGGTACCACGGGTATGATGGGTTAGTATATGTGCTGCTTGCTACTTGGCAATTGGCTAATGTAGAATCCTTCTAGCGAGATCGATCTAGCCATCGGGCCTGTACTCGAGAGCGAGGTCAAGCACGTAAGCATACCAGTAAATCTGAAAGTCCAAGATATCCGCTTACCCCTGCATCCATTGTCCTCAGATTATGGCAGCTGCGCAAGAGTTTGGCGTGAGAAATACCCACATCATTACCACCAAGCGAATTACTGACATTAGAAGGCTCCCCTCAACCCCGACGTCAATTCAGGCAACCCAATCGGCTTTGGCGTGTCGCCACATTCATCGTGGCGAGGCATGCGGACCACAAGCGCTTCTGCGTTTCTGCGACCCGATCGTGTGCCTCCGAATCTGACGGTACTGGTCGATAGCCGCATTACTCGCCTACACTTCGATGGCGACCGTGTTACTGGCGTGGAGACTGAAAGCGGCGAACGATGTACGTACCACTTCTGCAGGCAGGAAGGGTTTGGTCGCTAATTGGCTCTCAGTCTCTTGCAGCAAAGACGTCATTCTGGCTGGAGGAGCAATTGACACGCCTCGCCTTCTGCTACTATCAGGTGTCGGGCCGGCGAAAGACATGGAGAAACTCAATATCACCGTTACCAAGGATGTACCAGGTGTAGGGGGCTCACTGACCGACCATCCTACTGCCTTCATGACGTTCGAGATGCGCGAGGGATTCTCGGATCGACATGCCTTCAGTGGCAACGCAGAGGCCATGGAGGCTGCTGTCAAGCAGTTCGCAACTGACGGAACCGGACCTTTGACGGTGCATTACGGTACCTGCCCCGTGGCTTTCGGCAAAATCGATGAAGTGTCAGAGAGTTCCACCTTCGCAAGCCTGGCGGAGCCTGTTCAGAAGCTCCTTTTACAGCCAACGGTGCCTCACTATGAGTTCGCAATGGTAATTCGGCGTTGAGCGTCCCGCTTCTTGAGCGTCTGACTGACACCTTCACCCTAGTGTGGCCCTCTTCTACCGCCTGGCCTCTTGGCTTCCGACGCAGAAGGCTCGTTCACCTTCTTCGTCGCCCTACAAAACTCTCAAGCACGAGGTAGCATTAAGCTCCTCTCGTCCGACCCGAAGGAGCCTCCACTGATCGATCCTGGCTACCTCACGAATGAGCACGACACGTTCGTGCTTACCAAGGCGACACAAGCCGCCTTGAAGTTCATGGAGACGCCCACAATGCAGAAGTATCGTAAGCGGGACGTATGGGCCCCCGCATCCTCGTCCTACGACGATGTCAAGGTATGTCTGGAGTTATGCGCAGTGTAGTTTCCATTGCTGCGGGTCGAATCAAATGGCTGACCAAACTTAGGCTTTCTTGAAGGCGAACGTTGCTGGACTGTGGCACCCAAGCTGCTCGATGCCTATGGGATCAAGTGGAGATTCAGGGAGTGCCGTTGACCCAGACCTGGTTGTGCACGGCTTCGCGAACCTTCGAGTCGCTGATCTAAGCGTTACTCCATTCCTTCCTAGGTACAAAACGAGTCTTTGTTCAATGCAGATAATATGCTAACTGCGTGCATCGTAGTGGCCACCCGCAGATCGTTGCGTACATCATCGGGGCTGTTGCTGTGACTGCGATGATTGAGAAGTATCATCTGTAACGAGCTAGTGAAAAGGACATCATAGGAATGGTAATGGTGGTAGATGTTGCATCAGTACGGCGTACGGAGGTGCTTTTGAAGATCAGCAGAACAGTGCGTGGACGGTCTTACACTAGTGCAAGGTGGAATTCAGAAAACTTGGCATGAATCGATGTTTCCGCAATCTTATTTCGCTGTGCGAATACTGCTCGGTCTTGCAATATGGTGTTCAACGACGAAGCTTGGTCCCACCCCAATTTTCGTGAATGAGTGATTTTCAAGGCGTTGGTGTCAACGAGGCACACGCCCACAACTCCACTGCCGCAACTGCCGATGTCACCGTCACCGTCAGGGTCTCGACCATGGCACCGCAAAGCAACTGACCGAGCATCGCCCCAGTCATCTTAAGCACGAAATGCAGCCACCCCGACATGGTCGAGCCTTGCAGAACCATTTACGTCGCCTGATCGGTCGATCGCTGAGGTGACTCTCACGTCCCATGTCAGTCGTGGTCCAGCCGCAACCCAACTCCACTTCATTCGTCCCTCTCGGCTCGCTTTACGAGAGACAAGGCCAGCCGCACTCATACGTACGAGTACCATGCTGTGGATGCTCGCTGTCTCAAGCTGAGTAGTGACCGCCTATGCCGACCAGGATCCATACCGTGTAGAGTGGTCTCAGATTAGTGAACGATCGACATCGCTATGCGGTTTATCGTTGGTAAGCATATATTCTTGTCTTTGAAAATCACCCCGATGACTGACTTACCTATATGGGTCAGTGTAGATGTTCACAGTTGCTGTTCTCCTCCAGATCGCTCGTCTCCTGCTCTGGTCAGACAAACAGCCACTTCTTGACTCTGAGATTTGCAACGACATCTCCATCCACTAATTTTTGTGATGTCCACCTACGAGACCGCGAAGACACAATATGTGGCTTCGTCGACCGGCAAGTTCGCCTACCGCCGCCTGGGTGCCTCACAAGGGACTCCACTGCTCTGTCTCATACACTTCCGCGGGACAATGGACAAATGGGACCCGCTTCTCATCAACTCGCTCGCAGAGGTTCGGCTGGTGATCCTCGTCGACTACCTAGGCATCGGCCAAAGCGAAGGTCGTGTCGCGCCATCCTTTCGCGAGTCCGCCGAAGACATTGCTGAGTTCCTTTCGTTGATCAACATAGACAAGATCGATCTCCTGGGCTTCAGTATTGGCGCCTTCGTGGTTCAGCTCATAGCCTTGAACCACGGCGATAAATTGAACGTAGAACACCTGATTATTTGCGGGTCATCCTCAAGTGTTGGGCCTGACATGCCGGAGACCAAGAACGACTATATTACGGATGCAACTGTCAAAAATCTCGAAGTCCAGCACTTCAAGTCCCTGTTCTTTGCGCGGACCTCGGAGGGAGGGAAGGCAGCCGACGACTGGTGGGCCCGCTTGGGAGCGCGCACCGAGAGCACGAGCGGAGAGAAACCAACGAATTGGGCGTCCCAAGGGTTGAAGGATGAAGGTAAAGCCATGATGGCACAAGGCCAGGCTTACGCCGGCTTCCAGAACGCGAGTAGTAGCCAGGGACGGGATGGGACGTACGATCGGCTTAGTGAGCTGAAGATGCCTGTGTTGGTCGCACAAGGTTCAGTAAGTCGCCACGCCGTGATTATTCATGGTCTACTTGCTGATAATTTGCAGGATGACTGGATGTTCCCAACTTTGAACAGCTTCTTGTTTCAGCAGAAGGTGTCAAACGGGCAGCTCATCGTATACCCTAACAGTAAGTCACGAATCACATATTAACATACCAGTTCTCCGCTGACGTTTTATGATTTTGGAGGCGGCCATGGGTTTCTTTACCAGCACGCAAGGCTCTTTGCGAAGCATGTCATCGCGTTCTTGGAAGGTTAGATAGAGACTACCTAACAATGTCAGTGTTTTCCATCCTTCCCATGATCCTTCTCCTTCTGGTAGCGCTCGTCCCCCTTGCAGGAATAGCTGCAAACGTCTTCGTGGCTTGGTATGGTCTCGAATCGTACTTCATCCTTTATAGGAGGTCCAATTGGAAGCGTGAAGATTATTCATGCTTTGCTTCGTACGGCGTGTTGAGAGATTGTTCGGGCGTGCAAGCCATGGAGATGAAACCTTTCCAGAATACTTCGTCGTGACCCTGCTGTCGAGTACCGGAGCCACGTACGTTGCTGCTCTTTCGAGTTAATGCATCAATCTGCCACAACTACCTGGGACGGCGAGTAGATTACGAGCAGGTGCCTCGCAGCGCTATCGACTTGGACAGCGGCAGAGTGCATTGTTCGGGAGCAGAGGTACTCGGTCAAGTTCCTTCGACCAGACGTCGATGATGCAGCCACGGAGTCGAGTCCGTTTTCTTGGTCTCCTGTGGTTAGTGGATACGACGTAGGAAGATCGGATCGGTAATAACGTGGTTGGTAGTGACCAGTTGTGGCGTTTCGCTCGTGTTTCTCGGAGACCAGAGTCCTGTTCGCCTTGCATCTTCCCTTCTACTCTCTTCTCGACATTATCAACCTACATCAAAGAAATCGGGTCGTCGTGAGATTCGCATTATTCACTACTTCCACGAGCTCGAGCAAGCGCCACGACGCAGATCAGGCGCGAATCTTGATTGACATTTCCCGCACGCTCCCGCGCAAAAAGCGATAGCCACTGCAGGTCCAGCCCACACAAGACCAGCACAGTTCTGCGCGCATTCACCAACAACTCGATTCATCACCTATCCGCAATCACTGCAAACCAGAACTTCCCACGTGTCCGGCCCGGCTGAGTTCAAAAACAGCAAGGACGTCCGAACCCCACCACGCCAACAGAAACGAAACACTTCCACCGCGCCGACCTCACGCCAACCACACGTATTAGCGTCAGGAAGCAAGCCGACAAGATGGCGGAATTCGTGCGTGCCCAGATCTTCGGCACGACGTTCGAGATCACAAGCAGGTAGGAGGAAAAGCGCGATATAAGTGGCGTGGCGCGGCACAGAGACTGACCGCTTGCGTGCAGATATACGGATCTACAGCCTGTGGGCATGGGTGCCTTCGGGCTCGTATGGTATGTGGAAGAGCAGCGCGAGAGTCGGACCAGTATACTCATGTACATCGCAGCTCAGCGAAGGATCAGCTCACCAGCCAGGCCGTGGCAGTCAAGAAGATCATGAAGCCGTTCAGCACACCCGTGTTGTCGAAGCGGACGTACCGGGAGTTGAAGTTGCTGAAGCACATGAAGCATGAGAACGTAAGTTGCGCCGCGGTCCAGGTATGCGATCCGAGTAAAACTGAGCAGAACACAGGTCATTGGACTCCAAGACGTCTTCATCTCTCCTCTAGAGGATCTGTACGTCGGTGAGTCGACTCTGTCGCCCACATTTGGCTCATACATGCTCACAGCTATCTTGTGACCGAACTACTCGGCACCGATCTCCACCGCCTCCTCACCTCGCGACCACTCGAGAAGCAGTTCATCCAATACTTCCTATACCAGATTCTGGTAAGTGCGCCATAAGTCCGCACGACCTGGCCGATCTCTAACATGTTGTAGCGCGGGCTGAAATACGTACACTCCGCCGGCGTCGTCCACCGCGATCTCAAACCCTCCAACATCCTTATCAACGAGAACTGCGATCTTAAGATTTGCGACTTCGGATTGGCGCGCATACAGGACCCGCAGATGACCGGATATGTTTCGACACGCTACTACCGCGCGCCTGAGATCATGCTCACGTGGCAGAAGTACGATGTGGAGGTGGACATCTGGAGCGCAGGCTGCATCTTCGCTGAAATGTTGGAGGGCAAGCCGCTTTTCCCGGGCAAGGACCACGTGAACCAGTTCTCGATCATCACAGAACTCCTTGGCACACCGCCTGACGATGTGATTGCGACTATCTGCAGTGAGAATACACTGCGATTCGTGCAGAGCTTGCCAAAGAGAGAAAGAGTGCCGTTGAAGAACAAGTTCAAGAACGCAGACCCGCAGGCGATTGAGCTGCTGGAGAAGATGCTGGTCTTCGACCCACGAAAACGTATCAAGGCTGGCGAGGCACTTGCGGACCCATACCTCGCCCCGTACCACGACCCGACGGACGAGCCGGTCTCGGACGAGAAGTTCGACTGGAGCTTTAGTGATGCTGATTTACCTGTCGATACCTGGAAGATCATGATGTGCGTCAATACAGATATGTGTGTCCATGAATTCAGCTGATAGTGATGTTTTAGGTACTCCGAAATCCTCGATTACCACAACGTCGACTCCTCACAAGCAGAAGCCGCTGCAGGCCAAACTGCCCCTGTTCACGATGGCCAGGTTGAGGCATGATAATGCAGTCTTTGTGTGACTATGCATTGGGGAGTTACAGCAGGACTCGTGACCTCTAAGGCGGTATAAACGGCCGAACAAGGTATCCTGATTGATACAGCTGGGCGGTATGAGACCGCACCTCTTCTGCTTGGGCGGTGAGCCTGGCTGGTGTTGGATGGATTTAAGGCATGCATTTTGCGGGCTGGCAAATCGCCGCACGCAGTACTGTGGATCAACGAGGTACCACGTAGAGGCTTATGAACATCCTAGCAATCTGCAACACAACAACGACGCTTCGTGAGCCACTGTGCCTAAGTGTCTCTTGATATCGACTATAGAGCGTTGCAGGTATCATATGTGTTGCATGATGGCTAGCACTGTGATGGTAGCAGACTCCAAGTCACAGCAAGCAGACATGCTGCCTTACTAGGCTCGCAGTGTTCCATCACTTGGTGATACTGGGTAGGGCTCGGAAGTGTGCAAGTGGTTCTGAGCGCCGACGCTCATTCGTGATGATGGTCTACCTGCGGTTCGAACGACTCCTCACTGTAATTTATCTTGGCGACTACCAGAAAGGCTGGGCCCGTCTCCGTCTCCACTTTTACTTGCTGAACATCACACCCATGCGTGCGTTGTTCGTGCATGTGCACAGCAGATCTTCATACATTCGATGTGTAGCATTTCCTACTCGTAAATTGCGTCTAAGGCACGATGAAGTCTGGCGCCGAGAGCTAGAAGCAAGATCGCATCACCAGGATGCCGTTCACACCACTCGTGTGTGTTGTCGATTTCCACCATGCGCGCGGTCCAGAGATTGAGCACTGGTTCGGCGTGCCTGAAGGAGCAGATCCGGTCGCAGAGAATGAGTGGCATCTCATCCCGTATATGGCCTTGCCGGACGGCGCGCATCAATCGCAGGAAGAGTTCAGCTACTTCTCTCTCGTTCACAAAGCTGCGACTGGCGGACAGGATGTGGAGCCTACGACTGTTTTTGGAATCAGCTGCTGTCACTCCGTTGCGGCCAGCGCGTTGACCTGGAAGAGCGAGGATGTGACACGAAGTGCGGTACAGAAAGCCGTGGTGGCTATTACAGACAAGCCAGAACGCTTCAGCAAGCTCAGAGAAAAGCTGTCAGTGGTCACGCGGGCCTGGTTTGCACAGTGCGATTTCAGGGATACGGAGATCTTGCAGGTGGGTCAGTGTCGCCCTTTTGCCTTTGCGTTTCGTTGCGGCAGTAGGCTAACGAGATGTGCAGCGATTCCAGGAGAACTTCAGCAAGGAGCCCGCGGGCTCGCGGGAAGAGGATGAGGAACAGCAGTATTTTGGCTTGAGTCTAAGGGAAATGGTTCATCAGTACAAGTGGCAGATGCTTGTGCTATTTAAGTGCTTGCTATTGCAGCCGAAGGTGCGCTATAATATGATGCTGGTTTTGCTAAATGCTTACGATGCTAGATGCTCTTCTTCGGATCTCATTGTGAGGAAGTCTGCCAGGTTCAGTTCAGTCTGCTCTCGCTCATTCCGAACCTCGTCAAGAATCTGCGCGACTGTGGTGATCCGCGGCTAGATACTTACGCCCAAACGCTTCGCAAACCTGAAGGGGTGCGCACCAGCGATCGAGCATCTCTGCTAACATACGTTGGAGTACCGCTTCAGCTATTTGGCAAAGGCAGCGTCTTCGGACCATACACGCCGCTCCAGCAGCTGGATACGCTCACGGATGCTGGGACAAAGTCATATGTCGTGGGAAGTACCAATCAGCTTTTAATCACTCAAAAGGACCGGTACTGTGACTTGCTGTTGGACCTCGATGATGATATCATAAGCGTTTTGTCGCCGACGTTGCGCACCGCTGTTGCGCTGACGGTGAGTAAACCGTTGAGTGTAACCCTTGGAGGCCTGCCATCTCGGGGCCGCCGAGTGTCTACAAGCTGCGACCTTGTGTCTTAGCTTGTTAACTCGGCGGACTTAGGACAGAGATGTCCCGCAGCCAGGGTAAGCCCTTTCACCTTCTGGAACATCCACTAACTCTCCCTCTTTGCTCTTAGGCTGCTGACCGTCGCTGGGTCGACTTCCTCGCACAACAAGTCACAGATACCTGGGATCAAACGGACCCCTCAAGACCGAAAACACATGGCTACGCCGGAAGCGAGGAGTTCATACGTCTTCAATTCGAGGAATATCTGCTCGCCTTGCTCTCTTCGGAGAAGTATCATCAATATCTTGCCTCGCACAAACATGGCGATCCAAAGGCACTTCTCGCTGACGTTGACGGTGATCCTGCACTCGAGTTCGGCAATCACTTTCTAGAGTCATGGCGGCAGACGGAGAACTATAAGCTCTGGAACAAGACGACTGACAGTCATCTTTTCGACATCGTGGAGCCACGTCATCCTTGTGCAGGGGGTATTACCATAGAAGATGTGCAGCGCCGGCTCGCTGCCCAAGTTGCAGAACTGCATCTCGATGAGCGATTCAATCAGACGCGTGAAGTAGTCGGAAAGCGACTTGCCGACGGAAGGACGCAGGTTTCGTCCGCATTCAACAAGGTGTGGGCTGATGTGGAAGCAATGAGAGAGGCGCAACGAAAGAGGACCGAAGAAGCGAGGGCTGCAGCTCCGCCAGCCGCACCATCAGATGATGATGAGAAAGCTGCAGGAAAGTTGCAGAAGCCGGATGTTCATCAAGCACAAGCGAGCGTAACCGCGGCAAGTCAAAGAGCGGGCGCGTACTTGAGCTCATGGGGCACGTGGGCCTCCGAGAAGAGGAAGACAGGTTGGAGATCAGCAAGTGGTAATACTGGCGGCGAGGAGATTATGGCGGCAGAAGAGCGACCGAAAGTCACCACTGTCAGCGAGCTTGGCAAAGACAAGAAGGAACTTGAATAATGCTTAATGAGGTTTGGAAGCGCTTTCATAATTCTCTACGATATAATCGCGAAAGCGCAGTATCACCGCCATTCCCGTACCATGCCCAAGACCTATCCGTCCGTCGGGTATCTTCCTGATGCGATCTCGCTAAGTATGTACCAAACAGCCGTGCCGATGCGTTCGCAATCATTCCAACGCCGATGCAGAGCTACCATGTCAAACACATGCACGTCACATCCACCGGTCCAGCAGAGACCTCAACATCTCGATCGTTCCATCTACTGCGGCCAACTCGTCGTCGAGGTGCTCTCGTATCCATGTCCCTGCCTGGTCGTCATGCTCCGCCGTTTCTCGTAGCATCCTCTTCAAGGTCTGCGCCCCACCACGTTGAAGCAGCCGGGCTAGGACATCGCCGTCAATATGCTTGTCGGTTGCTATGTCTACTGATGTACGCAGCATGACCTCGTCCCCGTGCGCGTTTCCATTGATGCCAATGGGCAGGGGCCGTTCGTTCCGGTCGTAGCTCGAGTCCGCTGCACTGTAAGGCGGTGTCTGCCACGAATGAGGAGACAGATGTTCGGTCCACTCGCACATTCGTTGTAGCCAGAACAGGCGCTGCCAGAGATCATTGTCGAGGAGAGCGATGCCGAGGACTGTGCCGTCGTTTGCTGTCCCGATGATGTTGTCGAGGAGGACGCCGTGTGACAATGGAGACTTCCAGGGCGGCCGAATGTCGGATTGTCGAATTCTCGTGAATGAGCGAGGCAGATCGGCCTCGAACAGCAGACGATCTGCAATCGGCCGCCGCGAGACGCTGTCGTTTGGAGCACGGCAAGACAGCCCAACGATCTTACGATCGCTGGTAGATACTAATGCCACCTGGTTGTGTTCCCCGGCGTCTGCTCCAGGCAGCGACAGCACCAGATGGCTTAGAGCCCTGTCCGCCTGGGGACTCGAGGCGACGAGGACCAGTTTCGCAGCAATACCGTTCTCGTTCGGAGTGGCTACGAGTT
Source organism: Elasticomyces elasticus (assembly GCA_035926095.1). Taxonomy (NCBI): domain Eukaryota; kingdom Fungi; phylum Ascomycota; class Dothideomycetes; order Mycosphaerellales; family Teratosphaeriaceae; genus Elasticomyces; species Elasticomyces elasticus. The sequence continues at coordinate 1,062,597 of JAVRQT010000009.1, read as the reverse complement.
GTAGTGTAACCATAGAATCCTCCATAGTGGACACGTGAATCAAAGGCGCCGCGACTGTAATGTACACACCTGAGTTCGCAAGTGGCAGCGGGCGGCAAAGCTCCTCCCACTTGCGCTCCTTTGGCGAAAAGCGGTACAAACTGACGAAGCGGCCATAACAGACCACGTATGTCAAATCGTCGTACAGCGACAGTGCATATACTGGCGCATCGAAGCGGGATGAAGTTCCCGAACGCACACTAGCGGCTTCCGATCCAATATGACTTGGCTGTAGGAAAGTGATCCTGCCACCTGGCGTACCATTTCGTTTCACGTAGCTCCCACCGACAAGGATGTGTGCGTATGTCTTGTCGACCTCCTTGAAAGACCACTCCAACAAGGCGTATACACGCTCACCAGGCTGAAGGTCGTGAGCGTAGCCCGTCTGGCTGTCACGTGATGGTATGAAGTCAATAACCGGCCATATCTGACGTTTCTCGTCGGTACGCCCGTTGGTGGAGATAGCTCTGAGACCGGTACGCAAGGAAGCGACGACCATGCATTTCTGTTGCTCCGCGTATATGAGACGGTTCGGAGTGCCGCTGACTTCAAGTTGTCGCGGTACGGCAGTAGGCGTGGTATCCACTACGCTGAGGAGGAAATGACCACCCGAGACCATTGCTAATGACCCCACGATATGTTGTGCAGCGAGATAGTCCGAGGCCGGCACTTGCGCACATCCCACGACCGCAGTTTGCGCCAGGCCAGGATGGTCTTTATCGGAGTACCACAAACTCTCGATGCACAGTGAATCGGCATTCCGACCATTCCATTGCAGTAGGCAAGTATCTGGTCCGGCCATGACGCAGGCTTGCGAAGGTTGGTTGGCCATGGCGACGACTCGCACGGTGCTCTGCCCGAACGCGACGGTATGAGCGTTCACTGTGTGCAGCTCACCATTATCGCCGATGGTCAAGACCGTGGTGTGTAGCCTTCCATCACGAAGCCCACAGACCAGCATGATGTCAGATGTCACCTTACTGTGCAGTAAGACCAAATGGTCGCAAAGGTTTGGAAGATCTTGCATTCTCTGCGGCATGATCCGGCATATTTCTTCCATGCTGTGGAGTGTAACGCCGAAGAGGATTACGCCGTGCTCAGACGAAGCGACGGCAGCAATAGTCTTGCTTCCCACGAGCGCCACTGCTATAGTCAATGGCGCGGACGGCAAAGGTAGTGACCAATCAGCACTATCGTCGGCGTCCGCCATCGAATTGCTGTGTGTCGATAAGGGAAGCTGTAGGCAGGACAAGATATGAGCACCTTTCCTCCATTGCGCTGTCACGAGGTAGCCACAGCCAGAGTCAAACGCAGCCGCTTTGATGCTGTCACCAGAGTCGCAGCGCAGTATCGTAGTATCCTCGAAATTTGCCACTAGGCTCGTGGTCTCGCATATACTGTGCTCCGTTACCTGCAAGACGTTTCCCTCCGCTGTGATCGCTGCTTCCAGAGTACGATATTGCAGATCGAGCGCTTCAGTCTCATGCGAAATCATTGCAGTCTCGTCACCTGAAGCATCGAGCTCGTAGGCCATTGTAGACGTCGGGGTTGCCATGAGGACCAGCAATGATCCGTTCGAGGCCATGGGTACTGCCCATATGGCAGTCACCACTTGCGACTCTTCAAGCTCAACACGAGTTGAGCGCGCTTCCAATCCGTAACGTATCTCAGTGATCGACCCGTGCGGCTGGCGACCAGATGTCATGTACAGCCCGTCTCGCGAAGGTACCATCCTGCCGTGAGACTGTGGCAGCCTTGAAGCAACCATGTCCGCCGAAGATGCCCAATTAGGTATGTCCTGGATCAAACCCATCTCCATCGTCTCTTGCCAGCCTAGATTATTGACCCTAGCACCATTGGTGGACGGCCAGTGTCCGATTGACACGACACGGCCTGTGCTCATCTCGCCGGCCACCGCAAGTATGTCAGGCCCCTTCGTGTCGCCCAGAGAAGCGAATGCTCTGCCAACATGACATCGAAGATGGCCTGCTGAGAGGTTCGAGATGGTACCCTCAACCATGACATAGATGTATAACACGAGTCCGTCCTCCCTGACCAAGTAGATATGGTCTTTTTCGCGGCTTGCACCACGATGTCGGTGCGGTCGGCACCAGCTCGCCCACAATGGCCGCAAAGGGGAGTTCCCATCGTGATCGTCGTCAGTCTCGTCTACCAAGGAGCCGAGTGGTATTCCACTGATAGAGCCAGTGAGAATATTCTTATACCTCCGAACCTCGTTCCCAGTGATGACAAGGAAAGCAGCATTGCGAAGGGGCACAAGCATGCTGGATACTGTTTTGATCGATGAGAGTGGCTCGCCTCGGTGAATCTGTGCTTGATGTAGGTCTGTGGCAGTGTTCCAGTCGATCCAAATGGCTTTCGTCTTGAGGCGATCGATCACAACAAGCAGCAGGATTATGTGATCCTCATCATCGTCCGGTGGTATCAAAAAATCGATGTGCTGAATGATGCCGTCTACCTGCAATGGCCGTTGTGCTGCAACTGGACACCAATTCTGATCACCAGAGCGTATCTGTTGCGCAACACTTGCTCGGGGTTTTGCAGAGTATATGATAACCTCCCGCTCGCTCGCGGCAACGGCCAGAGCGCGATAGTGGGGGTCAATGGCCACATGCTCGCCTGGTTGGTAGAGTATGCGATCGAATGTTGGTAGGGGTAGCGTTTGCTGCACAAATTGTAGCGAACCATCACTCTGAACCTCCAGATAGATGAATACCAGGTCGTTGGTGCTGAGAGTCAATACTAGCAAATCCGGAGCAGCGCTCTTATGGGCTGCCGTCCCATCTTCTATTTTTACCAGAAAGTCCTCGTAGAATGGATCTGGATCGACCTTGAAAACAGCGGCAGCCCGTATCTGTGCATCGAAGTCGTCCTTAGTTGCGATATGCTCCAGATGACCCTGCTGGCCAACTTGTCGGACGTGAACAAAGTCGTTACCGACGAAGACCGCATCGTTCAGGGTCTTGTGCCGTATGCGGGCATGCAGAATCCAGTGAATCACCGGACTTCTGACCACGGTCTTGGTAAGGACTCCGGCTGCTCCTTGAGATTCGAGATCGCTGTGGGCGTGTATCAAAGAGGGCGCCATCACGGGGACATAGCCGGGCAGGCAGCCGCGGAGTGCTAGTGAAGTAGTAGTGCTGGCACGCTAGGGGAAGTACGACGAGAAGCGCGGACTACGCCCCAAGATCTGCAAGCGTTTTTACGCAGCGCATGCCTTTGACCAGGCAGATGCCAGTGGCAGCGCGGGTGAGGCAGCGCGGGTGAGGCAGCCTGACAGCTGTCTGGTGTTTGGTACCGCAGACTACTGCAGTACAAAGAAGCGCGACACTTCACCTTGCATTGTCTGCTACGCTGCTATACTGCCTGCATGCGAGGGATCAGCTGGATCACTGAAAGAATCTGCAGTAGCTCAAACAAAAGCCAACGCTTTGCGGCTGCTGATTGGAGGATCAAGGGCGGTTTCGCGAAAGGACTGTCCTGTGACAGCTTGGGGCACACAGCTGGGGTTCCCGCCCCTTGCAGACCCGCGTCAATGGCGTGTGAAGATGATGGCAGACCGGGAACTCAAGCCGATCCGTGGTAATGGGCTCTTCTTTCACGCGAACACAGGGCGGATGTCGGGTGGAAGGGTACGGTGCGTCCTAGTCTCCCGAGGAACGACGAGGTCAACGTAAAGCGACACCAGCCTGTATTAGCCACTTATGGACACGTAAAATGTGACAGGTCACAGCTCTTCCGAGCGGTAAACAAGAAAGGTGGGACCTCTCGCCACCTCTAGACCTGTCAGCCGCTTTTAGGATAGAGTTGCAGCGAGCTTGTGTAGAACTCCAAGATCAGAGCGCGTCTGCCCGGTAGTCTGGGCGTCGTATCTGGGTTCTTCAAGCCACAAATGATGCAGGAAGGTGTAGTAGTTCTGCAAAGCTCCACGGATTGGACCAGATCCTATAACGCGGCCCGGAAAAGTGGAGATATGCTAAGCATTAGCGACCTCACCTCTATATAGGATCGGGTCTGCTACCAACAAGCGGAGGTGCAGCACGCAACAGGTGACCTCGTACCACCTGATCAGCCTATGTATGGTGTGTGGCGTAGGCTGCAGAGCTTTAGCGAAGCACAACGCATGATGTACAGACCGGGCTGTCAATCTCTTCCATTCCCATGGCCTCCAGCACGAACGAGAGCGCCGCCACGCCGATAGCCCCGTCCCGCGAGGCTACTGACAGCTGCAGTAGCGTCGACCTCTCGAACGGGCACCCCAGTGGCGTTGCAGCTCCGCCTACGCTGCCTCCACTTACAGCTTCATGGAGGGCAAAGCCACTTTCGCTGCCCGAACGGGACAAGGTGCAAGATATTCTTGCGGCCTGTAGGGATCGAGATCTTACCGCCCTGAGAGCCCTGGCCACTTCTGAGGGAGGGTTCGTCGAGGACGAGGTTAGGCGCAGCGCATGTATGCATACAATCAGCCCAGCTGGCATACACTCGGCTAATAAGGCGCAGGGCCAATGGTGCTAGGCTGTCACAGCAATCCTACTGATTATGCAAGCCGCCTGGATGGCTCGGAGAAGCATCGTGACGAGGATCAGGTCCAACTGGACGTTAATCGATCGTTCGTCTACTATCCTGAAGGTATAAAATGGCTCAGGCGTGAAGTGAGAAGACCCCAACAGCGACTAATCGATGAATAGATGAGTCCGAGAAACGCAGAGATGTTCGCAAGAACGAGCTGTCGAATGTCATCACGTCTGTATTGCGAGCACATCCGGTGCTCCATTATTTCCAAGGTTACCACGACATAGTTCAGGTTCTACTTCTTGTACTTGGTGCGGATGCGGCTGTTTCGGCAGTAGCACGGCTGTCACTCCTGCACATTCGGGACTTGTAAGCCTCGGCGTCGTCCCGAAACACTGGTTGAGAAATCTGCTAATGGCTCCACCTCTAGCATGCTGCCGACAATGTCTGGCACAGAGTCGCATCTCGAATTGCTACCAGCAATTCTGTACGCTATGGATCCCGTGCTTTGCAAGCATCTGTCGCACACCCAACCGTTTTTCGCCCTAGCCGCCACACTTACTCTCTACGCACATGACATTGAAGAATACGGCGACATCGCGCGATTGTTCGACTTCTTGCTGGCATCGCCAGCCAGCATACCGCTCTACCTGTTTGCTGTGGTACGTCGATTCTCATGATTCCACGTCTGCACAAACTGATTCGGCTGCTACAGATCGTCGAATCCCGAAAGAGCGAGCTGCTGGAAATAGAAGAGGACGAACCAGAGATGCTGCACTCGATCCTGTCAAAACTGCCGAAGCCACTGAACCTTGAAAGTCTGATCCAACGCACGTCGGAGATATATAAGCAACACCCTCCCGAGTCACTACCGGGCCGAGCCTGGAACCGAGTGTCGGCAAATAGTGTCTTGAAGACCACTCACGACTCACGTCAGCTCGCCAAACAAACCCTCGCAGACGGTGAGAAGCTGTTTGAAAAACAAGCTTTGGAAATTAAGCGAGCCGACGACTGGAAACAGCGAAAGCTGCGTATGAAACAGGTCCTCAACAAGTACGAGAAATCCAGAAAGACCGCAACATACGCTGGTGCGACGCTCATCGTCGTGGTGGTCTCCTATTGGCTTCGGAACAGTGATGGGCAGGCAGTCCTGGCAAGCTGTATATCAATGCTGGTTAAATTACAACAGCGAACCTGGGGCATGCTGCAGCATCTGTTCCTCTAATGGCAGCATAGAATCCAGCACATCGGGGGAATTGTGGTGTATCAGACGAAACGACTGGATTATGCCTGACTTGCTGCTCACTGCTCAAGCTGATACAGACCGGAGAGGTTCCCGAAGCACTAAAACGAAAATCATAGATCTGCCTAATTGACCGGAGGCGGCGCCTGTGCTAGGCTGACACGGCATATTCAACGTGGCAGACGTCTGGGGCAGGGTCTTCCTTCCGGGTGGGGGGCACATCCGATAGGCTTTGCAGAGCCACGGCGAATCAAACACAAATGTTGACGCTCGTTCCAACAGGTAGGACTGTAACACAATGTCTTACAATCGATCATGCAAGATGCTCACCGCTCCCACTCTCCTGATTCGACCCTTCCACACACCTCCTTCAGCACCTTTCCCGCCCACTCGAAATCTTCGATCGTCAAGTATACCTGCGCACTCAACCGCACCCACCATGAACCCTTATAGACGATAATCGCAATAAACGTATCGTACTCCTCAACCAACACCTTCGCAATCCACTGTCCGATCTTCACGGCCTGGGCATGCTCGCCGCGAGCCACTTCCGAGAAGCAGAGTGGTAGACGGACATTGCTAAAGTTACACTCGCCGAGCGTTCTCTCAGCATTCTCCATGACCTCTGTACTCAAGGAGGTTGAAACCACGACACCCGCTTCACGGGCTAGGCGGAGATTGTACGCCGTGATGGCCTCTTCGCCTTTTCTGCCGGCATAGGTGATTCTGCTTCTCCATTCCAAGGCAGCGCTTATACAGAGATAAGGAGTATCGTCTGTCGTTCCTACGAACTGAAAGTTCGTGACGAAGTCGCTTTTCCCTGTCGGTGGCAGCGGGTTGTTGATTACTTTGCCTTCGACTGGGCGTGGGATGAAACCATGGCTCGTTGGCATAGTCGAGCGGATGAGATGCTGATTTCGTTCCGGAACATAGAACACGGCACATCCTCTTGGAGCATACAGCCACTTGTGAGCATTCGAGAAGAAGAAGTCGGGATCCAAGTCTGTGAGGTCCAGCGGGATATGACCGATGCCGTGCGCTCCATCGATACAGGAGAGGATTGAGTGCTCTTTGCAAAGTGCGGTCAGTCTTTCGAAAGGCATGCGCACGCCCGGAAGTGAAACGATTGTGTCGAAGATGGCTAACTTAACATGCTTTCCCTTGTTCTTCAGCGATCGGATTGCATCCTCGAAACGGCCCAGCAAGTCTTGGTCGGAGATCGGAAACTCGTAGTCGACCTTATGTGACTCTGCTGGCGTCGTCTCCGTAATGAAGTCGACAGTCTTCTCGCAGGCTCCGTAAATGGTAGCGAAGTAGATGATCGCATCGCCAGGCTGGAATACAAGATTCTGCAAGACCGTATTCAATCCGGTCGTGGCATTGGGGATCAACACGATCGTCGACGTGGGAGCATTGATATACTTTGCCACAGCATATCGGGACTTGTCTAGGAGACTGGGGTAGTCGTAGCCTGATCTCAACGATCAGCCGTGCCTCTCATGAACGCACAATACTGTCAATCTTACGGATGAAACGATCTGGTCGTGCTTCGGCTTCGTCCTGGTAATGGTTGACAAGAGACCTCAAGAGCTTCGGATACGTCCCGAACGAACCTGAGAAGTATTAGCAGTTATCAGAACATTCTCTCGCGATTTATCTTCTCTCACCGTGATTGAGGTTGCGATGATTTGGCGCGAAGCCAAATTCCTTCGCTGCATCTTTGCCACATTCAATGCCATCACTCCTCGCTCCGCCAATCTGCGCCGCTAGTGCGTTCAGACGTGAGATCGCCATTGGAGATGTAATAAGTGATCGTAAGATGCAGAGTGGAGTGGACGATGATGAGCAAAGAACGAATGGTCAGTGACTCACGAGATGCCGAAAGAGTCTTGTGGGATCATTAATCACAGCCGCAGCAATAAAGCTTAGCAGTGTGATACGTTCTGCGGATGGTGTCCCTACTGGGCAATTGAAAGGGCGTACTGTGCTGAACGGGAGGGAAAAGGTTTGGAGATTACAACGACAGAGTTATCAAAGCGGGAGAGCCCGCTCGATTGGAAATGCTTAGCAGGGAGGGAATGTGTCCTTTAGGTTGCTGGTGTATGTACAACACAGGGTCTAAGATTGATTCTCCGTTCAGGCGGCCTTAGTAGCAGCTTCCTCTTCCACTATCTGCCCGCCAGCAGGCCGCCATAGCTCGCCCATCCACGTAAGACCAATGCTACTGGTAGTATTGGCCGCCTCATCTCCCTTCTCAACCTCTTCGCTTGCCTCCAGCATACCGCCTCGCTTAGAAGCATGCCTCACTGTCACTCCCAACCCCTCGAGCCCTACCTCTGCTGCCACAGCGTTCCACAGAAACTGTTTGACAGCTCGATCCCTCGTAACCTGAAGCACACCTAACGGCCACCTAGACCTTTGCACCGCTTCTCGAACACCTTTCGTGCTCGGATGTACATTGACAAGCAGAGCCAATACACGATCTCCACGCCATCCTGCAGGTGCTCCTGTGTAGGCGCCCTCCAGCTCGCGGATCATCGACGGAGTAGGGCGCGCAGCTTTGCATTGCACAATCACAGGCACCTCGTATGTTCTCTTCTTGCGCTCTGTAGGCAGAGACCATTGACCCACGAGGTCGATGCCGAGGTCATTGGAGCGGCCGGTTCTTTGAAGTGTGAAGTTGAGGTTCGACAAGGCGGCAGCTACAGTGTACTCGAAATGCGTTCCCTTGTAGACTGTGCTGGTAGTGCTCAACTCCTTGCTGGCAGCATGAGTGAGGAAGGACGGGAGGTCATGATGTTTCTGTTCGACAGGAGGCAGGAGACGGGGTGGTATGGCTGCGGCTTTTGGTTTCGCTGTGCGCCGTTTTGGCTTGATCTGATCTACAGGTACAGACTGTACTGTTGCCAGGCCTGGCTCATCGCTTGATGGAGGCGATGCCGTCTTGTCGCCTTTTTCGCGCCTGATCGACTTCTTCTTCACTTTCTGCAGTGAAGCTTCCAGTATAGACTGTCTCTCAGCCAGTCCGACATCTGGTCGAATGATAGCATCGGCTTTAGGTACTCTAGGGGCTCGTTTCTTCGCGACGGTTGTCTCGTTGGCTTTCCGAATCAGGGGGCGTCCGAGGTAGTGGATAGGTGAGCTCGTGAGCGGCCGGACATAGCTGCGGAGCATATAGATGTCAGGCGATCTTGTGGGCGTCTCACATCGTCGGAACAACGTTTCGTGTTGCTGTAGCGAATGCAGCGGACATCTTGTGCTTGGTGTTGTGCTGGAGAGTTCAGAGAAGAGTTCACAGTATGCACGTGCGGGAGGACCCGGCCTCGCCGGCGCAGGTACGATTCGGGTGTGCTGTCACATGCCCGCGATGTTGAGCTCACACAATGCACATTAATCTCTTCAAAACGTTGTCTGGCCATGAGCAAGGTTGCCAAACATGGCAGACCGACTCACACAGCTCCAAGATGCGATCGATAACGTACCCAACCCCCACCTTTCATGATGAAGCCTGGCTGACCACCACCTAGCAACTCACCTTGATGTACGCGTCGATCAACTACATCAAGACGCGTCACCCTTACGGCGATATTCCTGGCCAACCTAGTCAAGCACCACCTCCAGCTCCTCTCCCCGTTGCAGCACCTCTCGCTGCATCAGAGTCGCTTCCCAATGGCAACCAGCCTGCACAGCAGCCTAACGGGCCTGCGCAGACAGCAGTGTCACAAGCAGTAGCTACAGCGCAGCCAGCTGCTTCGGAACAACAGCGCGAGCAACAAGCCCTGGCTGAGCCGCCACCTGAGCGACCTGAAGCTTTCAATACGGCACTGCACGAGCTGGCTAGGGATCTGGTATTGCAAGAACAGCAGATAGAACTGCTGATCAACAGCTTGCCGGGTCTTGGAAATAGTGAAGCAAACCAGGAGCGCAGGATGAGAGAGCATGAGGCGGAGCTGCGAGAGGTGGAAATGGAGAGAGCTAAAGCAGAGGATGAAAGGGAGAGGATGGTTGACGCGCTGGGTGAAGTGCTTGCAGGGACTAGGAGAGTGCCGTGATTCGTGAAGCTTGGCCATTTAAGCCTGCTACCATGTTCTGGCACAAGTCCGCCTCTCAACGATTATCTTGGGCGTGAGACTTGTCTCTCGCAACGTCGACACCAGCGTCATAGTGCTCAGCAAGTGCACGAGCATGACTTGGGGACAACGTGCTTCAAGTGAAGCGAGCTTCAGCAGTGCCGAGCCGAGAGTGTGTGGTCTCAGTCAATCACAATCACAGCTAGCGCGGTCAAGGTCACTGCAAACGACCATTTCAAAGACAATTGCTACTTGTGCTTCGAATAAGAACGCAACATCACTTCAAGAGCAAGCACATCCGCAACCATGGCAACGCACGAACAGGATGGATCAAGCTCGGTATCACCCAAAAGCCCGAGTGTTGAGCGTACACCACGCACACCACCTATGTCGCACGCGGCCGTCCTAGACAATGGTAACATTGTCCTGATTCGCGGCATGCGCAAAGCTGACACGGAATTCGAAGACTCGGTGCAGAAGCAGGTCGCAACCAGAGTCAATGGCACACCGCGGCGGCAGCATGGACTAAGTCTTCCGTCATCATACGGGATGTACACCAAGTGCCGCAACGACGAGAACGAAGAGCAACCCGACAAAGGACCACTCGATGTAGCTCAAGCACTGGAGACATATTCACGGCGAATGGCCGACAACGCGATCACTCACAACGGAAAACTGCTAAAGGCAAAAGCGACGACGGCGGTGTATCAGTACAACCAGATAAGCTACAGCTCTTCTCATACGAAGACGGCATGCGAGGTTTTGAGGAACACGATGGAGGCGTACTATCCTGGCCAGGTTCGTGGGGTGGAGGCGGCGCAGGACAATTCATCTGCCACTGCGCGACTGAAGCGGGTGTTGGGCTTGAGTTGAGGAGTGGCACATCAATGATCTCAAATGATACATGTAGTCGCATTGCCTTATACAATGGCCAACTGAAGCAGGCCAGGCTTGGCAAACGCACCGCCACTGGACCCATAAATTGTCAGCCACTTTGAGCAAACCTCGAAAAGCTCAAGACTGAACGTTTGAACGAGAATTCCTCAGACAATCAATTTCTGACTCTTAGACACTTCTGTGACCAGTTCGTTCTGCTCAAAATACTAAAATGGCAGACGCACTACTCAGTTGGTTCCGGCAGAGCCTGCCAGCAGAAATTGCAGATCTGACGGAGCCATATATTGCAAAGCTTGAGCAAGGCGACTACCAAAGTCTTTTGGAAGACGGTGAAGCGAAAACCCTGTTTGGACATATCGAGGACTCGAGTTATAACGATATCCGCCTAAGCAACTTTCCAACATGGAGCGACTTTATCTTCCAGCGACTTGGTACACTTCTGGCTGATCGTTCGAGGCCCGAGAAGCAAGCAGTCTTCTTCTGCATCGGATATGCTGCATTGTTGGCCTTTCTGCAGTCCAATGTCACTGGCCCGCCTCTACCCTTCGTTCCAGCCAAGGCACTGTTCCCACCGGACGTGGCCATTGATGTGCATGGAGCTAAGAATGTTCGGTCTGCTTTACTGCGCGGCCTAAGCATGGACGGCATAGCAGCGTATAAGCTCACACCGAATATCGAGCTGCTATGTCTAGCCGATGCGATCATGACTTGTCCGCCCATACTGAAGAACTTCAAAGCGGCACGATGGGCAAAGATGAGGATCGCATTCCTTCAGCAAAGACTACTGTCCGAAGTGTCTTCGACTCTACAGGAAGTGATCTACGATGACCTAGATCTGCTAGCCGACGAGATACTGGGCTCGGATGGCAAGCGTGGTTTAGACCAGCAAACGCAAACCGAGTTCCTTCTCGAGCGGGCGACAGTGCAGATTCATCACGGGCTTGACAAGTTTGCACGAAGTGATCTGGAACTGGCAAAGCAGAAGCGGGAATTCGAGTACGCTTTGACTGGCTTGATGGGCAAGCGGACCAAGTTTCAGGAGAACGACATCAGTCAGCTGGTCGTGCTGGCGAGAAGTGCCGATGGTGGCGCCGATCATGCGGATGGTGACAAAGGCGCTAACGGTGAGAGCAATGGGACTGCATCACAGCCCGCTAAGCTTGACCTCAACGATGATACCCTCTTGGAGTCGATCAGCTTCTCGGGGAAGACGCCTGATGCTGCAAATGGCGGAGCCGATACATCTCTTCCGCCAGCTTTACAGGCACTTGACCCAGCGAACCAACCTCAGCTCAACCCGCTGGATTCCACACTCCTGCTCTCTTTCGCTTCTTCCATCACCAATACATCACCACAGGATGGTTTGACGCGGGAGGAAACTTTGCCGTACGCTACACGTGTGCTCGAAGGAGGCAGCTCGAATTGGCAAGTCTATACTCAGGCTCTGCTGGTCCGCAGTCGCATCGAAGGTCATCGGTCCCGCACGGTAGAACGAGGTCTCCTGCAGTTGCAGGCTCTCGTGGATCAGGTCATCGCCGATACTGCTAGCCCAACCTCGCAAGACTTAGGCTCGTCTGGTGCGACTTCGTTCCTGCCTCGACCGAAGGAGTCCGAGAGTGCGCCCGTAAGCCAGAGACTGCGGTACATCTTCCAGCTTGCTACACCAACACGCTGGGATCTGGAAGCAGAGCTTGCAGCACGATGGGTGCAACTTGGTGGGCTGAGATCCGCACTCGAGATCTACGAGCGACTTGAGATGTGGGCTGAGGCTGCATTGTGTTGGGCAGCAACTGAGCGAGAAGATCAGGCGAAGAAGGTCGTCCGACGCCAGCTGTACCATGCCACTAACGGTGGGCCAGATCAAGCCGAGGGCGACGTCAGCGAGGATGAAACATGGCAGGGCCAGGAGAGGTCGCCACCGCCTGTGGATGCTCCGCGATTGTATTGCATACTGGGTGACATTGATCAGTCTGTGGAGATGTACGAGAAGGCTTGGCACGTCTCGGGCCAGCGATATGCACGTTCTCAGCGCTCGCTCGGCCGATACTACCTGTCGAAGAACGACTTCGTAAAGGCTGCGGGAGCGTACAGCAAGAGTCTGAAAGTCAACCAGCTCAATCAGAGCAGCTGGTTCGCTCTTGGCTGCGCACTGCTGGAGCTGACAGAGTACGAGAAGGCTGTCGAGGCGTTCTCGCGATGCGTGCAGCTCGATGATACAGACGCTGAGTCGTGGAGCAACCTCGCAGCGGCGTTGTTGAGAGTGAAAGCTCCCGCTGATGCTGTCGAAGGTGCCAAAGTCGCATCTGCTGGAGACGAGGACGATGTAATACCCAGCAAGGCTAGCTTTGACCCGCAGAAGAACCGGCAAGATGCTTTGAAGGCGCTGAAGCGGGCAGCAACACTCAAACGTGAATCGCACCGAATCTGGGAGAACGTGCTCACGGTCGCGGCCTCCGTCTTCCCACCCGACTACACATCCGTACTCTCAGCCCAAAAGCATATCATTGATCTCAGAGGCCCGAAGGATGGTGAACGATGTATCGATCAGCAGATATTGGGACTGTTGGCTCAGCACATCATCTCCACGTCAGATCGCTACGACCCAGAGCAACCCGGCTTGCCTCGCATGTTCGTCAAGTTCATGGACGAGAATGTGGTCCCTCTGATCACAAGCTCGCCCGATCTGTGGCAGCTTGTCAGCAAGCTAGCGCTCTGGCGCAACAAGCCATCGTCAGCGCTCGATGCCGAGGAGAAAGCATGGCGGGTGGTCATTGCTCAGCCTGGGTGGGAGTCAGACAGTGAGAAGAAGTGGGAGGCCACTGTCGAAGCTACGATCCGATTGTGTGACACTTATGAGAGTCTTGGACCTCGGGAGAGGACCGAGGGTATGGGTGCTGGGACGTTGGTGGAGAAGGGATGGAACTTCAAGGCCAGAACCGCTGTGAGGAATGTCATGGGCAAGGGGAAGAGTACGTGGGAGGGTACTGATGGGTGGGAGAGACTGGTGGAGAAGGCGGAGGAGCTGAAAGGGTGAACGATATCTATACATCGAGGTATCTCATACTGCTGCATCGCCTCATTATGTGTGTTCTTGAGTTGGTCCGTGTCCTCGCCTGAATCTCGACCCCGCGTAGGGTCAAACACCCGTGCCTTCCTCTTTCATTCTCGTATAATTCACGCTAAGGTCTCGCTTATGCAGTGCAGCAAGCTAGTGAAGAGCTTCTCAAACACCTCAAACAAGGTCTCGCTCATCTCGCAAACACCACTTTTGAAACGACACTTCCGCACAGTTACACCAACCTCTCAACCACAACTACAGCTTCGAACGCCAACACAGACTCGCCATCTTCACCGCACAGCTAGCAAGATGGCGCCTGTTACTCTCGACGAGATGCCCACCGTCACCGAGCTCTACCACGACCAGGATCTCCAACCAGCATCCGAAACATACCCTCACGCGACCAGCAAATACAACAGCCAGATCTCTCTCATCCGCACAGATATCACCACACTCGCAACAGACGCCATAGTGAACGCAGCAAACGAGTCTCTCCTCGGCGGCGGCGGCGTCGACGGAGCCATTCACCGCGCAGCCGGTCCAGACCTCTACCGCGAGTGCCGCACGCTCGACGGCTGCGACACTGGCGATGCGAAGATCACAGATGCCTACCGTTTGCCCTGCAAGAAGATCATACACGCGGTGGGACCAGTATATGACTCAGCGTCTGCGAGGAGGCAGGGAGGGCATGAGAAGTTGCTGGCGAGCTGTTACACGAGGAGTCTGGATCTGGCGGCGGAGAACGGATGCAAGAGCATTGCGTTCTCGGCGTTGAGTACGGGAGTGTATGGGTACCCGAGTGGTGAGGCGGCGAGAACGGCTATTGGGGCTGTGAAGGGGTGGTTGGAAAAGGATGAGGAGAGGGCGGGAAAGGTGGAGAGGGTGGTATTTTGCTCGTTTTTGGAGAAAGATGAGAGGGCGTATGAGAGGTTCATTCCGTGAGTGTCGTCCTTCAATCGACGCTGGACCACATACTGACCAACTCGTAGCAAGTACTTCCCGCCGGCGAACAAGGAGGATGCAGCAAAGGATGCAGAGGCCACAGAGCAGAAGACAGGAGATGCTGAGCCGACCGTTACTACAACCGACGGCACGAGCGAGGTCGAGCCGGCCTCTACAGAGCAGAAGACTGCCGAGGTCGAGCCCACCACTACTGCCACCGACGGCGCGAGCGAGGTGCCTGTACTCCCGGATGTGCCTACCCAGGAGCCCAGCACTGAGGTTCAACCCGATGGGCAGCCCGAGGCGAAGAAAGCGAAGCGGGAGGACGGTGCAGAGACCGAAGAGAAGTTGTGATGATTGACCATGAGACTGGAGCATGGCATATGCTTGGGCGTTTGGCGAGTGCCACGGCACGAATGTGATGACAGGCATAGCGAGGCGTCACGGATGATTGTGAAAAGCATTGATACCCATTATGCATAAGGCGAAGCAAAGATAGCGAAACCGCTCTTGAAGATAGCAAAAGCGTTGAAACATATCCCCGACAGTCTTCGCGCTTCCCATTCACCGCTGTACCGAGCACCATGCAAGCGTACCCTAATCGATCTCGATCTTCACAACCGACTGCATCTTCCTCTTCTTAGCTGGAGGTCCCTTGGGCTCCTCCTTCACTTTAACAAGCTGTTCCTTGGACTCCTCTTTCACCTTCCGCAGCGGCTTGGTCTCCTCTTCCACCCTCGGCAGCAGCAGCTGTTCGCGCTCTTCTTTCACCTGAGTCGGCTGCTGCACGATATCCTCCAACGACTCCGGCTTATTCGTAGCCTGCTTGGTGATATCGCTGAAGTGCTGGGGATAGATGGTGTGAAACTCTGTCAGCTTGTCACTGAGATCCATGAAAGCTTTGCCGAATTGCACGAGGTAAGCGATCGCTCGTCCCGGTTGCGCGTCGAAGCGGTTCGCAAAGTCCGGGTCTTGCAGCAGTTCAGGCAACTTGGTTCCGGGGTCGTCGTTTAGATGACTGGTGAATTCGGGCTTATTCAGCAATTCGAGTGAATACGTCTCGAGGATAGCTTTCTCCTGCTCCCGCAGAGTTTCATGCATGTGGCGGTACCTTGGCAACGTACGAAGAACGTCTGTGACGGTGTGGATATCCATCTTAGCGTTCGTAATCATTTTGAACCTCAGGATGGCGTTGATTTGACCAGCGAAATCTTTGTACTGCGTGGCCACAGCAATCACGTCCAGCTGGAAACGCCAGTCCTTGATGCGCGAACGATCTTCCTTGAGACCGTAGAGATACCGCAGCATGCTCTCGATTGCATCAGGTTGACCATCGAGCTTGATGGTCTTTACTGCTTTGTCGTACTAGATTATCAGTATTTTCACGTCTCCAGTTGGTAAGCTCACTCACCTCCAACAGCCTCTTGAAGTATGGCAGGCTTTGGCTGAGTACCGTTCTGTGACCAGGGAGTTCCCTGTCGCCGAATTTGATTACGACGTCCGAAAACATATCGTTGCCGAACAGATGGGAGAATTCGCCTCTCATGATGGTGGTCGGCTTGCGTTGCGGCGTGGATTGATGTTGTTGTTGTTGAGGTGTTGTTACAAGAGTGAATGGCATGAAGTGCATGAAGTGACGTTGATCGAAGGCAGCGTTTATCTCGTTAGCGCTGCTCCACTGTTCCGTCGAGACAAGGTTGGGAAGGAACGTGCTCCACGAAGAAGGAGCGACGCAAGATGAGCGTGAGTGAAGTGAAGAACATGCATAAACGTTTGTACTGACCACTGATATGAGCCATGATATGCCCGGTCCACCCACCAACCCAGACACAGCGCCGTCCCCATCTCCTCTTTGCAAGACGTTCCTGCTGGTAACCGCGAGGAACTCGCACGCCATCCTCAGGTCGACGCGGCGAGCGGCGTCTTATGTAGGGCCTTCTGCACGAAACGATCGAGCATACCGACAGTAATGCCCTCCACGCCGTAGCTTTCAACATGAGCCCTCAACTGTAACAATACCCCGGCCAGCTTCACAAGATAGTATACTGCTCGTCCCGGTTGCCTGTCCACCCGATCTGCCTGCTCTGGCACTTGCAGCAGCTCCAAGAAGTTGTGCCTGAAGAGGGTCTGTCCTTTCCGCTTTATCGACTTGTCGAGGTGTTCGAACTTCGGCAGCTCCTTGAAAAGTAGCAGCAGATTTCCTCTGTCGGGGAAGTCGTTCGTTGCTCTGTCGAAGCCAATGAGCGCCGCTTGCTTGATGTCATCAAAACCGTGCGACTCTGCTGCTGCTGCAATCTCGAGCTGGGACTTCCAGCAGGTATCGTGCATCTCATCCGCGACGAGCAATTCATAGTTGCGCATTGCTTCGTCTTTGAGATCTGGGAGCTGGTACCTATCCGCAATGGCCGCGACAGCAAGATGAAACCTCCAGTCCTTGAGTTGCGGATCGTCATGCTTGACATAGTGATCCGTGTAGATGTAGCGTATCATCGCCCCAACGGCAGCACCGCAGCCGGGCTCGTCGAGTTCAAGAGTGTCACCTGGATATTCCTGCTACCATTCAGTACACAAACATAGTCAAGAGCCGACAGCACCTTACCTCAAGCAACCTCTCGAAGTAATCGGACCCACTGCTCAGCACCACCTTGTGCGCCTTAAACTTGTAGCCGTCATATGCGATGGTAATGTCCGAGAAAGTGTCTTTGCAGTAGAGTTTAGCGAAACGGTTGGACCGCTTGGCTGCCATGTCGGCTGCCATGTCAGCTGCCATATCGGAACTGATAGGCGCTTTGCAAGCGATGGTTCTGTCGAGATCGACGAGGACAATGTAAGGTTGAGGAAACTTTGAACTCGCAGCGCTAAAGTGTACCGTGACACCAAGCTCGACTGAAACGGAAGGCACATGCCAATTCCAAACGCTCAGCAGATGTGAAGTGAAGCAAGCCGTATCCTCTTCGCCGTTGTTAGCACCTGATCCACCCTCATCCAGCTCCAGCTCCCTCTCCATCAGCCTTGATGCCTCTCACATCCCACCAATCCCTCACCATGATTCTCCAGACGGGCACCAACCGCCGCCTTCCACGCCTCGCGCAAGTTGCTCGTGCTAGATCTCAAAGCAGAGAACAACCTTTTCCTCATCAGAGCGGCAGACCTCGATGGCTCTTCGCATACCACGTCCTCCTCCTTGTCTGCTACTGCATCTGCGAGTAGCGTGACATAAACCATCGACTCCTGGGGTCTTTCAGCTTGACACTCACTCACCGCCGCATCCCTCACTTCCCGCAAATTATTCGTGCTAAACCTCAAGCCGGAGAACAATTTATTCCTCGTGACAGTTGCCTGCTCCTCGCAAACCGCCTCCGATCGTTCTGCTACAGCGTCTGCTAGAAGCGAGATATAGTCCAACGGCTTCCCGGGTTGCACAGTGCAGAATGTCGTGTGCTCCGCTTCTTGCAATACCTCAAGGAACTCTCCGGGTTGTAGCAGTCTCCCCCTCTCGCACGGATGAGTGGCTGATTGGCGGTAGGCAAAGAGCGCGTGGAGCATCGCTGCAGCTTCCGTGGTATTGTTGATGTGTACGTTGTCGAATCTCTCCATTGCTGCTTCCCAGAGTGTTGCCATGCCGTATTTCTCTGCCATGGCGGCGATCTTGAGATGATAACGCCAGAGCTCCGGGGCGTTGGCGTCGAAGGGTGGGTAGACGGAGGTGTAGATCCAAGATAGCATAGATGCGACGATGTCGGCGTCGTTTTCGTTGACGTGTAGTCTGAGGAAGCTGCGCGTGTTCAACTGTTCGTTCGTCGTTAGCCATCAGGCCCGTGAAGTGTTGCCTTCGCCGGTACCTTGAGTGCAGCTCTGAACCACGTCGATCTGCAGCTCAATATGAGTTTGTGCGCTGGAACCTCATAGTCTCTGAACGCAATAATCACATCCGAGAGCTCGGAGTCTCCGTATAGCTCAGCAGCCGAGAAAGTCATGGTGTTCGAGTAGAAGAAGTATGGTTGGAAGATCGTCTGGTATGTGGGATCGCCATCTGTAAAGAGAGTAGCATATTTGCCATTTATAGCACGAGCGCGGCGAGGTGAGCTCACTGTCGCTGTCAGTGATGTGTGCAAGTGAGCGATGTCTATCATTCAGTCAGCGAAACGTCGCATTAGGCACGTGCAAGCCATTCCAAGTCTTGCAACCGTTCAGTACAGCCAGCCCTTATGTTCAGTTCAGTTCGATTCAGCCATGTCAAGTCATAACAGCCATCCCTACATCATCAACCCATCACCCCACGCAAAACCCCAACCCAAATGGAAAAAATCAACTCTCCCCAATCGCACCACCACCACCCCCATCCACCCTCCTCAAGAACTCCCTAACCCTCCCCGCCTCCTCCTCCCTCACACCCCCCCTCTCACTCTCCACAGCAGCCACCAACGCCGGCAAACTCTCCACCACCATCCCCTCCTCAACCCCCGTACACAACGACACAACCCTTCGATAAAGATCCTCAATCTCTCTACTCCGACCCTTAAGCTCATCAGCCTGTCCTTGCAACGAAGCGTTATGCGTCAAGTACGCGTTAACCCTAGCCTGCAAACTCTTAGGCGAAGGCACATGGTGCGTAGCCAGGAACGCGCGTTGTGCAGGCGTAGGCGATAAGTCCTCTGGCGTGTTGGTTTCCAGAATTTCCTCAGCATCTTCAGCTTCCAGCCACGTCGTGTCCAGTTCAGCGGGTCGCTTCTTATTAGCAGATCGAGCACCTTTCCGTTCTTGTATAGCACGCTTCAACCCCTCAATCCTATCCCTCCTCGCCCCCCTAACTTTCACCCTCTCCTTGACCTCCCGCAACCTCTCCAGATCCGCCTGCTGCATCGCACTAAACTCGCGAATCTGAGCATTCAACCGATCGATCTGCTCGGTGCGTAACCTCAATAACTCCTTATGAGAAGCGAGGTTCTGCGTTAGCATCGCGGTCATCGCTACACAAACACAACAAAAGTCAGCAAACCACCATCAAACCTCACACCCACAACTCGCAGAAACAAGACTTACACTCAACAATCTCCCCACTCAGCTCCTCAATCTCCCTCCCCTCCCCCTCCATACCACCATCTGGCACAACCGCACTATCCTGCGTATTAGGCACCATCTGCATCCCCTGCTGGCTCGCCAAACTCCCACCCTCCCCACCTCCAACCTCACCCCCCACCCCAAAATCCCTCGCACAAACGCCCTTGTGATTCGGCAAACCGGGATCCCCACCAATCTCAAGTAATTGTTGGATAATACTCCGATTCCCAATCCTAGCCACCAAATTCAGCGCAGTATTCCCCGCCATATCCCTCGCATTCACCACATGCGCCAGGAACCGCGCCAAACTAACCCCCCCTCCACTACCACCAGCCTTCCCAACAGACTCCTGACTCGACGAATCCCCATTAACACCCTTCTTCATGCTCACCCCACCCACCCCACCCGGCCCTCCACCCGTCCCGATCCTAACCAAATACTCCAACACCCCCTCAAGATAATACTTACAACTCCCCCCCCTCCCCTTAATCCCACTACTCACAGCAATATGATGCACCACCGTCCTCCCCTGCGAATCCCTCGCCTCGATCAACCCCCCAAACAAATCCAAAAGCTCCGCAAAACAGCTCTTCTCCCAACTATTCCCCACTAGAACCGCGGAGACCAGCGGCGACTGTCCGGCAGCGTTGCCGCGCCACATGTTGGCGCCCTTCTGGATCAGTAATTTGGATAGCTGGACCTTTGCGAGGGTAGCAGACCAGTGGAGCGCGTTGTTGGCTGAGTTATCGAGGGGCATGTTTAGGTCTTCGGGGGAGAGGGTGGTGAGGGCGGGGTGGGAACTGTAGTCCGTTCGGCTCCCGGTTTCGGTAAACAAATCGAGAATCACCGCATG
Source organism: Elasticomyces elasticus (assembly GCA_035926095.1). Taxonomy (NCBI): domain Eukaryota; kingdom Fungi; phylum Ascomycota; class Dothideomycetes; order Mycosphaerellales; family Teratosphaeriaceae; genus Elasticomyces; species Elasticomyces elasticus. The sequence continues at coordinate 1,041,901 of JAVRQT010000009.1, read as the reverse complement.
TTTTTCGCGTTGTTCTTCGGTCAAGGGAGCGGGGAGGGGGGGCAGGGTGAGGGGTTCGCCGTTACTGCCTCTTCGTTCTTGGGAAGCACCGCCGTCGTGGAAGAAGCTCTCGTTCGGCTCCGTGGGGCTGACAGACCGCATAGAGGCATCTAGTGGTAGAGCGGGAGGCGCCATGCCGTCTTGACTATTATCGTCGCGACGGAGGCGTTTTCGCGGGGGTTCGCCGTTGGATTGTTGCTGTTGTTGTTGCTGTTGCGTGCCATAACTCGAATCATCCGCGAAACTGGCTTGGGAGGCCATACTCTGCTGACTACCCCCGATCCCCCCACCATCCTGATGTTGAGAGGGATGTCTCATCATACTTCCCCTTCCCGGGGCAGGCGAGTTCAACCTCGCAGCCTTATTCATCGCAGCCAACGCCACGCTCGCCCCAGGAGAAATATTCTGGAAAAACGTCCCGCCCCCATTCCCACCCCCACCACCATTCCCCATCGGCCCACCATTCTGCGGTCTTCCCCCATCAACACTAGGCTGATAGAACCTCTTCCGATTAGCAGCCATAGCCTGTTCCTTCGTGGGCGTATCTTGCCCTTGGCCTCCAGACCCATCAGCAGAGACATCGTAATCCAACAACGGGCGCAAAATATCCTCGACACCATACTGACGACAGAATTCCCGGCCGCGACGGTAAGATATCCAGGTACCTTGGTACTTGCCATAACCCCCCTGCACCTTTTCGTGCTCGCCGACCAAGATTTCCTTTTCGAGGACTTTGGTGCGTTTGCCTTTGTCCACTCCCGCGACTTTGAGGATTTGCGTGGCGTTGAGCCAGCCGTCGGAGCGGCGGCGCATGCAGGCTATGCCTGCGATTTCGAGTTCGTAGACTGAGACTCCGGAGTAGACTGCCTGTAAATAAAAAATGAGTTAGCGGGATGTATGGCTTGGGTTCATGAGGTGTAGTGTACTTACGGTGTAGATCTGCGGTTTCTCCATAAATCCCGTGCTCTGTCCCGGCCCCTGCCCCTGTCCGTAGCCTTCGCGACCACCGCCGCCGCCGCCGAAACTCCGCGCATATCCCGGCGTACCTTGGCCCTGGCCCTGTGAATTAGATGTCGTCGCGAAACTCTGCGCATACACTGCCTGCTGACCGCCATGATGTTGTTGAGCCTGCTGCTGCTGAGAATACCCATGCGGCGAGTCAAAAGACATGCTATAACTATGTCCATACCCTCCTCCCACCATACCCGCAGGCTGATTCGATGTATGTGTATATCCTTGGGGTGATGCAGCGGGCGGCGCGAAGGATTGCTGGGGCGTGGGCGGCATGGCTGCTGCTATTGTGGCCATGAGTGAGTGAATGGAGATATGGTAGTTCGTACGCGAGATTGTCGCGCTTTCACCGGCGCTGCTGAAGTGGACGTGACGTGACGTCTCAGGTGCTGCGGTCTCGCAGAAGCGCGTCAATTCGCGTGCTCCGCGTTTTGACGCGGAGGCTAGGCTGGATTGGGGTTGCCTCGGGCCGAATTGGTTGCAGCAGCTCGGAGCTCTGTTCGCGAGAAGGAGACAACAAAATGCTCCTTTGATGCAGCGACGGGGTTGGAGTGCGGTGAGGACTGGATGGAGGTGCTCGAGATATAGCACAGAGACAAATACTACTTCGTTCGACAATGGGGTGAAGACTACTACTCCCCTCCACCACGAACGAGACATTTCAGCCCGACACCTCCTCCGCAGCCTCCTCAGAGAAACGACATACCTCCCGGACTCGCACGCCCGATCATGGACGCACCAGCACATCCTCTCCCGCTTCAGGAAATACACCTTCAAAGTCTGGCAACACCGCGATGATCCCGCCTACGATTCACATATCCGTGAGCGATTGGGAGATGGAAGGCATGGCTTGGGTCTGCTGCGACGAGCCAATGAAGGCGAGCGGAAACCTTTGCTGAAAGTGCTGTTGATGGCTTATGGCAGGGTTGGGAAACGGAGGTGGGAGTTGATGTTGCCTCTGATGCCCGTCGAATCCAGCTCTTCAGAGCTGAAGGCGGCTCTGGAAGCAAATGTCGAAGCAGTGACAGACCCAGAGACCGATGAAACCCTATTAAATACTCAATCCAAACCACCACAACAAAACCCAACCTCACCCAAAATTAACGCAGGCCAACACACCACCTACGTCCCCCCCTTCACCCCCCAGCTCCTCACCCTCCTCAACTCCCAACTCCGCACCCCACCACCCCATCTCACCCGCCCCTCCCTCCGCCGCCTGACCCCAAAAATCGACGCCCTAAACTCCTGGCTCCGACCCCTGCACCTCTCCCGCGTCAAAAACCAGACGAAAGAATGGTACGCCGATACGCTGTCCAAAGTCCACGCCCCGCTTCCTTTGCACGAGTGGGAGCGGTTACGAGACCTGGCGTCGGGGGCACGGAGTGAATCTATGAGGCCGCGGAGGATGGGGCTGCGAAGAATGAGCGCTCGTGGTTTAGCAGCTGGGTCTGGGGTGGGAGAGGGAAAGGGGGCGTTGGAGATGGTGGTGATGTATGGCAAAGTGGGGGAGAGGAAGGTATTTGGGAATCGGGAGGGGCATGCTATTACGAAGAGGTTTATGCGCCGACTGTGGGGGCAGGTTTTCACGCAATGTCCGGTTATGGAGTGGAATGGTACGGCTGGGATGACGGGGAAGTGGAAGGTGACCTGGGGGCAGCAGGGGTTGGGTGTTGGTCACACTCCTGCCATTGGGAAGGAGGAAGCGTGAAATCATGAGGCAAGCGGCAGGCCAGGTCGGGTGAGAATCAAGCAGTGGTTTACCCTTGAGCACAACGCTTCCACACACCATCCACTTAGTACTGACCTTCATTCTCCGAACTGAGCTTGCGGACGACGTGCTGTAGGAAGGGCTCGCGCGGTAGGTCTTGGGGCAGTGGACGACTTCGAGCATGATCCCGGAGAAGACGGGAAGGTAGAGGTGTGCGAATGACCTGCTTGCACTCCACGAACAGCTCATGTCAATGATCTCGCGCGGAAGCAAGCTCGCGGCTATCGTCGGCTGAAGGACAAGGAGGAAAATATGTGTCGCGCCTTACGAACTACACGTTGAAGGCTCGGTAAAACCTGCCGTTAGCGGACGGCCGATCGATGTACCTGCATGAAAGTTGGAGCTTCTGACGTGGAGAAGGTTTCGAAGGAACAACAATACGACGACCTCCAGACCTACTTATCTTACAGCAGGATTGTGGATTTACATGTCGCTTGCAACATACTATAAAGCTTCTCACCTGGCACTTCATCATCACCACACACCTTCGAAACAGAGTACAGCGAGAATGGCGGACGCTGCGAGTCAAGTCGGGATCAGTTATGCTACTGCTGACGGTACGCTCACACCACGCTGCATCGCCTGCTGGTAGCCGGCGTGACTGCAAGCTAACACTCCTCCTCAACACACAGACATCCCCCACATCCTCGCCATGATCCGCGAACTAGCCTCCTACGAGCACTGCGAACACAAAGTCGAAGCCACCGAAGCCTCCCTCAAAGCCACCCTAACCTTCGCCCCGACCTCATCCGGACACACCCAACACACCAATCCCGGCTACGCCAAAACACTCATCCTCCGCTTACCCTCCACGCCCCAACACCCAGGCGATGAGTCGGACGCTGTGGCGGGGATGGCGATGTTCTTCAACAACTACTCGACCTGGCGGTCTAAACCTGGTGTGTATCTCGAGGATCTTTATGTCAGGGAGAGGTATAGGGGGAGGGGGTATGGGAAGATGTTGATACAGGCGTTGGCGCAGGAGGTTTTGAGGATTGAGGGGGGGAGGTTGGAGTGGAGTTGTTTGAGGTGGAATGAGAGTAGTTTGGCTTTTTATGATGGGTTGGGGGCGAAGCAGATGCTGGATTGGGTTGGATTGAGGTTGGAGGGGAGGGCGTTGGAGGACGTGGCGAAGGGGAGGGGGAAGGCTTTGAACGGTGATGCTTGAAGAAGTGTTGGGTATAGGTGTTGAACGGGTGGGACGCTGAGCTGCGAGGGACTCGTTAGCGTTCATACTCGGACGAAGCACTACGCTATGCTGGCGATACCCTCCGCTATTCTGGCAACGACCAAGACGACCGTGAGTATTCCTCGACATTCATGCTACTGGTAAGAGCTTATGGAAACGGTGGTTATGACAATGCAAGCTTCACTCTTTGTTCTTTGAAGATATTAAAGTAAGGAGAGTTCTGGCAGTGAAGCCTCGTTCATATCCTTACATGCTGGTTTGTTCGTCCGCTAGGTCATAGACATCCCTCACCTGTTACATAGCACTGACAGTATCAGTGAGTTCACTGGTCAGATGGCTGACTTGTCCACTTGAATGCTCTGAAGCATAGTTTTGATCGCTCACTTGTGCACGGTGTTTTGCGCGTCAGCAGCACTGCTGCACTTACTTAAGTACGCTTCTTTTCTGCAACATCAACAAACAGAAAATTATCTCCCACATCTCCAAACAACCTATTCTAGCACCATGGCGACGATCAACGTAGCAGACTGGTTCGGCAAAGACAAGTACTCCGACGTGACACTCAAGTTTGGCGACCGCGAGTTCAGGGCGCATCGGCTCGTTCTGGAACAGAGCTCGGTTTACTTCAAGCAGATCCTGGAGGTGAGGCCTATCGTCAGGTATGGCTCAAATCTGCTAGCAGCCCACTGACCTTCGGCAGGAGAACACGACTGGCATCATCAAGCTCGAAGAAGATCCCGAGGCCATGGAGTGCATGCTGCGCTATATCTACACCTTCAAGTATCTCGAAGGTGAGAAGCGAAAGGACGAGTGGTGTCTTCACCTCAAGGTCGCCGCGGTAGCCGCACAATATGGCGTGGAAGCGCTGCTCGAGACGGCGGTTCACTGCTTTCAGCTCGTGGGTCCATTACCCGGGCAGCAGTACAGAGAGGGTCGCGACATGCTTGCGTTACTTCCCAAGTATCGGCACCTCCATCCCGACCTGGGCGTCAGAGAGCGGTCACTTCACAACCGGTGGTTCCTGCCCCTGCTGTCTGGGCCGGAGTACAGGAGCTTATTCTGCAGCACGCCCGATCGGGCACAATGCGCCCTCGGACGTTTTGCGGCGGCTCTGATCGAGATCAAAGAGTTCGCAGGGGCGCAGAGTGGTAAAGGGGCGATATTGCCCTACGTACTTACGGGAAAGGTCGAGGAGATAGTGACGAAGGCCCTCAACGGTGTACCACTGGGACAGTAGCGCACGCCAAAGACACACTGTCGGCTCGCTTTCAGATTGATGCGTGTCTTGGGCAAGCGTTGACAAGATACTCCGGCATAGAGATTTGGGGGTGGCAGATACAAAAGAGGACGAATAAATTCAGGAGGTGGTAGAGCTTTACAACCTTACAGCCTATCTACAAGAGCGATTCTACGACGGCCTCTGGTATCCCTCGACATCCGTACTATTGGCAAGATCCTTGTACTTAGGGTAGTTCTTCGAGTAAGTATCGATCTTGCCCATGATAGCTGTGTAAGCGTCAGATCCGATGACAGTGCGCAGGGGCGGTTCCTCCATCTGTGCGATCTCCCCTGCGACGTTATTAGCACGCTGACACCTACTCAACGCGGTACCGGACGGTACATACACATCGCTCGGGCGCCTTTGGCTGGGTCGCCAGCCTGTTTGCCATGTCGTTCGCCTGCGAGGTTTGTAAGCAATGCAAATCAAGACAGATGTTAGGGGAACGTACCCATCTGCTTCTCGGCGTTGATGTGGTCGTAGGCCTGATATACGTCAGCGTTAATCGCACTCATAGTTCTTGTGGCTCACCTTATTCTTGTTCTCCCCGAACGCCATCGACCGGCCTGCCCAGTCAGTCCGGAACCCTCCTGGCTCGACGCAGGTGAGCTTGATATTCCACTCCGGCTTCAGCTCTGCGTTGAGGGCCTCGGTATAGCCTTCGACAGCCCATTTGCTTGCACAATATATGCTAAATGTTGGCACACCACGCTGTCCTCCAATGGAGGTGATCTGCTGGATCTTGCCGCCTTGAGGCTTGTTCACCTCTCGCATGGTCTCCAACGCTTTCCGGGTGACATTGATCAAGCCGAAGAAATTGACTTCCATCTGAGTTCTGATCTGGCGATCGCTCAGGCTCTCGAACTCGCCTGAGAGGCCGTAGCCGGCGTTGTTGACGACTTGATACGTTAGTCGGATGAAATGCGTTAATCGAAGTGCGATACGTACCGACATCGATGCGGCCGAATTGCGAGATGGCTTTATCGAACGCCTGGTCTATAGACTTCTGGTCCGTGACATCGAGGTCGACTGCAAGGAAGTTGTCCTTCGATGTATTGTCGAACTTGAGCTTGGATGAGTTGCGGGCTGTGGCGACGACTTTGTCGCCCTCGGACAGACACTTCTGGACGAGCTCGTAGCCGAAGCCGGTGGACGTGCCAGTGATGAGGAAGACTTGGGGTGCCATGATGATAGGATTGTAGTTGATGAGGGACAGGGTGGGAAGATACCAGGTTCTTATACCTACGGTACCGGATGCCATTGGAACGGGAACGACAAGCTCCATGACGCATCCCTAGAGCTTGTTTATATCCGCGTAAACTCCGATCGTGATCAAGACGGCATGTGTTTGTTTCCAAATCAACTGAGGTCGTGGCCGCAAAGACGCCGCTATAGACCTGCTGCAGCATGCACTCTCCAGGGCTGATATGTGCTTGGCAACTTCCGCCAAGACTGGGAGCCCGCTAGACCGGTTGATCGGCCAGTCTTCGATACATCGCCGAAGAATGGCGCTCAGCTGAATGACAACAAAGGGCGGATCCGAATTTGTTGGATACACAATGTCGCAGGCCGCACCTATACTGCGCTGGTGGGTCCGGGCATTGGTTGACGTTGTCAGCTGCGGAGAACTTGCTTTAAGTCAATGCTGAGCAGCTCTATCACGGCAAAATACGATACTGAGCATATTAAGTTTCTGGTGATGCATGAAGTAGCGGTCAGATCGCGAGAAAAAGTGAAGCGTAGGGTTGGTCAATCGTGGTGGGAATGGTGTTAGGACCAAGCTTGGCAGATTGTCCAATCTTCTAGTCACTGTAGCCGACACTCTCGTTTCCCTGGAAGCTCTGCTTCAGTAGATCTGGCTTTCTGTCGTTGAGGTCCAAGATCATCTGGCCGAACAGCCCGTTGGCCCAAGAGAACCATTGCCTCGTCCAGTCAGAAGTCTGTCAATGTCAGCTGATATCGTTACCACAGAGTCATATTGACACTCACATTGAACGTATTGATACTCTCATGTATCAAGCCAAGCCCGTCCGTTGTGCTGACGATCTCCTGTAACTGCTGAGTGATCTCTGCGTCGTCGTTGCTTGTCAGGATGCGCACAATGCTAGCCATTGGCCATGCGTATCCCGGTCCGTCGTGGGCACCTCCGATAGCACTAATCTGCGGCCCACGCATGAAGTAGGGATTGTTCGCACTCAGCAGGAGCTTCCGTGTGTTCTGATAGACTTCATCGTTGACATCCAAGTAGCCGAGGAACGGTGCAGACAGTAGCGATGGAATGTTCGCGTCGTCCATAATATTCTGGCCCATATACCCGTCGACCTCGAACGCATAGATGCGACCATATGCAGCTGTCTCAACTATGCCGTAGTTCGTTATAGCAGTCCGCACATTGGAAGCCATAGTGGTCATCCTGTTGCAAAGGTCGGCTTCGCCAATAGCATCCGCTATCGCAGCTGAAGTCTCGAGAAAACGACTGAACATCATGTTGGCCGGGATGAAACCTTGGAAGATCGTGCTGTCGTCGGAAGGTCGGAAGAAAGACCGTACCAGGCCTGTGCCGTTGTTGAATGGGTTGCCTAGGCCGTCATTCTCGGTAGTCTCTGAGGATCTCGTCGTGAGACGAGTGAAGCTGTAAGAGAGTACACTGACATTGCCATCTGCCTGGTAGGTCGGCACGGTCATGTTCTCGGCTACTTCCAGAATAGACTCGATCGTTTGCACCCAGCTGTACTTCTTGAAGAACGTTGCATCCTGAGTGGCATTGTAGTAGTCGGTGCTGACTTCCAAGAATGCCGCGAGCGAATCTAGTTCGTACTTGCATTCGAACACACTGGTGTTGGTCTACAAGCTGGTGTCAGCAAGAAGAAGAGAAGTCGAAGTCACAATGCTTACATAGTTGGGAAACACGGTATCCTCGCTTGCGGACGGATTCGGAGATGGAGAGACGCCAGATTCGACTGGAGGCTGAAACGAGTTGCAGTACGGATCCAGCAAAAGGTATCTTGCCTGCAGGTTGATCACACCCCGGTACAACGACGCTAGCGAATCAAATGAGTCGTCCGCGGTCAGGAGAGGCAAGTATGATTGCATTTGGTTCGCAGAATCGCGCAGCCACATAGCGTTGATCTTCAAACCCGTTGTCAGCATATGAGATGAACTGTAGTACGAAGGAGATGGTATACGTCTCCTGTGATGACGAAGGTGAGCTCTTCATCGGAACCATCAGCATAACCTTTCCACTTGATTGCAGTATCGAGGGTCGAAGGGAAGGCATTGCTGAACAAGCGCCTAAGATCCGGATCGGTAATGTCTTGAGAGACACTATTCAAGGTGCTCTCCACGATGCTAGAGTTGAACGTTCTGCATATAGGGTCCGGCCTCATGTAGGAAAGATTGTATACTCCTCCTGAGAAGGGCCCGTGAGGTTCCAGGGCATAATTGTAGTAATCACTGCAATTCTCTGCAGCATTGGCGGTTGCGATCAGTGCAAAAGTAACAGCGGCGAGCTTCATGATGGGGTTATGGGTTGATTCGGAAGAGACAAAGAAGCCGAGTGTATTCCAAACGTATCAGACCTACTATATACCCTCGGGCTCTTCTACTAGCAGATCGCCATACCGTGGGCTCGTGCGTGACGCGGGGTTTCGAGGCATCCTGCGCGCTGTCGGTGTGCTCGTAGAACCACAGGTCCTACCAGGCGGGTGCCTGCAGCATTGATCTGGTGACGCATCTTTGGTCGAGAGATCGACGGTGTCCCTGGCAGCGGGGTACTGATGTCGTATCGCAGTGAACCTTCGGCGAGAGTAGTGTCATCCGCATGCACACCATGCGCGAGGTCAGACGCAAGGTCTTGCGATGTCGTCAAGCGGAGGAGGAGGAGGTTCGGGAAGTGGAGATATATGTTTAGTCAGCAGCCTGCCAGACGACATGAACAGCGAACACAAAGTCAACACGGCCATGATGACCCACCAGCATTGGCGGAGCTGAGCTGTTGGGCACTACCGACTCGCGGGATCCAGAGCTGTAATCATATCCAGGCCTTGCTTCATATGGCGGACCCGAACGAACGGCAATGATACCTAGCCTGATGCCCGCACGATCTCGCATTGTGGCTATCGATCACCCATAGAGTTCAAGAGCAAGAGCTGTACAGCGGATGGCCATGTTAAAAATGCGTTTCGTCAGAGTGAGCCGGCGCTCGCCGCATGCGCTCAATGGTCCAGAAACACGAAGATAGCACGAATTTGATATTTCGTTCCGCAGTCCTGTGAGGAGGAGACGGAACAAAACAGAACACTGCCATTAAGTCGAAAGTAGATGCCGCGAGTATTGGTATGGTGTTGTTGGGATTTTTGCTTCCAGCGATCGTCACCTCGCTTGCGGTCTCGTTTAGCTTGAAGACTCCAGCGGCATTGCAACTTGGATTTGATCTTGTTGGCGCGGGGGTGACTGTTTCACTGTGTTGCAACAGGAAATCAATGTTGGTCTTGCCGCGCGAAGGTTGCGCGCTTTCCGCCAGATCTCACTATGTTCAGGCCAAGGAAATCGCAGAAGGAAAGCAGGTATGAGTTATGCTCGTGGACTGCACGGATGATCCATGACTGCAGCGAAGCAGCGATCATCCTCGCAGCTGGAAACGTCCCTGACCGGGTGCGCGGCAGATCTATGCCCAAGTCCAAGTACTGGCTACTTTTCTTGGCTTTCTCTCGAAGCTTGCCACTCCTCGCATGGCAGACTTCTCCATCTTCCAACCTCCTCGGGTGCAATACCAACGGACCCTAGAGCGCACCTCGGTCACACGGCGCTCTTCTTCATCAACACAGCGATTCTCACCAACCATTCCCGCCCTCCTGTACTTGCTAGCATCGCCTCGACCGTATCCACCACGTCGCCCACCCTGATGCCGTTGGGAACGCGTAGAACTGCGCAGCTGATGACTGACCGGTCCCATTCTGCGCTCCGTTCATCTCTCGAACCCAGCACACTGAGCCTCATTGCCTCGCAGGCGGGCTGAGTGATGAACATTCCTCGCATTAGTTGAGATTGTGGTAGTGCATGTAAGTCGTCGGGTCGCCACTCGAAGGAATACATAGTGGAAGGTATTCTTCCACTCCCATCCCAGTAGAATGTTGGTGACTTTCTCAACAGGCGTGCTGGATGCTTGCGATCTGATGCACTGCAGTAGTGATAGTCGAAGGTCCGGAAAAGTGGCAGAGTACTGAGTGGTGAGCTGGCGAGGGTAGATGCCACAGGGAAGCGTTGGTGTTTCGTCGACTCAGTGATCTCGACAGCCAGACAGGTCGTAGCCACGCGGAACAGCGTCTTCTGGAGCTGCGGTGACCGCTCGACAACACTACTCCAATTGCTCGACACCGCTCGTGCTGCCATGATGTCGAAGAAGTCGAGGTTGGCGAGGATGGCTTCGAGAAGTTCGACGGTAGCAAGTGCAGCTGTAGCTGCCGCCATGTTTGTTTGGCTCTGTTGTATTGTTGTGAGTGAGCAAGAGTTTCAGAAGAGAACAGTACAGTGCAGATGAAGCATGGACCACTTTCACATGCCAATATTGATGACTGAAGGTTTGCAATGCATTCACGCTTGATTGAGTGAGCTACTCTCTATTATCCCCATTGGAGTAGCATTGCCTTGCTTGTCTACAAGCGGTACATTCGTCGCAAGTGAAGTATGCTGTCAGGCTGAGACATCTACCCTGCGGCCTGACTCCGACAACCGATATGATCCACTTCGATCCCGACGAACCGCCAGAGACACTTCACACTGCTGGGCCCTTTTGTGTTGTGAACGCCAATCGCACCACAATCTCACCATGGCCTTCTTCGCCCCTCATCATTGCTTCGGCAGTATCAGCTATCACACCAAGCTTGCTACCTCCTGAGGCGTGCAGAGCAGCGCTCACGAAGCATTCCTGGTAGCCACCCTGTTTTCTGCCGTACGATCCGATATTCAATGCCGCGCACGCGGGCTGGGTCAGCTGCATGTTACGCCAGAGTCGTGAGTCTAATGCCAGCAGACTCTTCAGTGGCCAATAGAAAGAATAATGCAGCGGCCCTCCGATGCTGACAGCCGTGTGAGCGGTAATCAGTGTTCGCTTGTCTTTGACATCGTCCTTGTCGTCCACTGTTCTGTGGGGAAAGAGTGGAAGCACCGCAAGCGGCTGCCCGGTGAGAGTAATGATCTGATGAGTGCTTGCGAGCCCCGAGCGCGCTATGTCGATATCGAGTGGACATGCATCAACCGTAGCGATGAACAACAATCTCCGAATCTGCAGTGACTTCTCCGTGATACTGCGCCACTCGCTCGATACCGATCTCGCAGCAAGAAGGTCGTTGAACTCGAGCTGAACGAGGATGCCTTCGAGCAACTCGAATGTGGCGAGTGCAGCTGGGACGGCCATGTTTCGTGCTGCGCTTCCACACCGTTTGTACTTCTTCTGTGATCGCAAGTCATCAATCAGTACGTGGCATTTAGACCTCGGTGTGCTCTTGCACTCACTGGCTGGTTCAATTGCTTCGCGTCCTCCCTCCAGCCTGCTAAGCCTCTCGATGGGTGTGGTTCGAGTAGCCTCTGATGTTCTGATGTGCCTGTGTGAATTGATTTCGATTATGTGATATGCAAGTTGGAATGTTTGGGTGCAGGTGCAGGTGCTAAACGCAACGTGCACCGCTAGCTCATTAGCGCCTGCACAGGCCGCCTTCACTTACTGACGATGAGGGCGAGGCATTCAAAAGCGTCACCGCAGATAATCATAAGTTTTGGGTACCACAGCTGCAGCACTTCATACGTTCTACTCTCTCTGCACGAGATGTTCCGTGCTGTCACGATGGTCTGTGAGAATCATCCCATAAGACCAGCCCACGTCCACCAAACCCTTGCCCGTGTCTTCCCAGCGCGCATCTCTGCTCCGACCATGCCTCTCAGCTTTGGAACCTGATCAGCACCTGCATACCCTGTTGCACTTCAAGATTCTTTAGCATATCCTCTGTCGTCGCCACGATCATACCAAGCTTGACGCCATCATGAACCCTTAATGTCGCGGAATTGAGGGTACCGATGGGTGCTGCGGAGGTCTTCGGCGGTGGCCTTATGTAAAGTTCCACGGCCGTACAAGGTGATTGGGTCAGGTACATGGACTTGCAGAACTCGCTCTCGGGAACTCTCCGCATTGCCTCGATAAGCCACTTGAAGATGCAAATGTGTGATTTCGGTCCCGACACGCGGCTGGCGTAAGGCACGCGAATAACGCTACCCATGGCGCTGTTGGCATTTCTGCTTCCCAGGTCGTCGAAGTGACTTATCGGTAAGCTAAGCGGATGCGTGTCGTAACCGTGAGGTTGAGTTGTCAAGGTGACGGCTTGTGTTTCGTGACTAGATCTTGACATCTCCATATTGATTTTCATCAATGTGTCGGAGACGGGAGCCAAGAAGAGGATCTTCCTCAGAGCAAGCGACTGCGAAGTGACGCTACGCCACTGCTGAGATACGGCTCTTGCAGCCAGGAGGTCGTGAAATTCGAGGTTGACGAGGATACCCTCGAGTAGCTCGACTACCGCGAGTGCTGCCGTGGCCGCCATCTTTCTGTCGAGTCCGTCTGATGGTGAAGTTCTTGTGAGTCGCAACGGAGCGCGTCAATAGGCTATACGCTGCTTGGTGTGAGCTGTGAGTCACTCGAGGCCGGCATGATACGCGTACCTTTTTGTGTGTCGATAGCGCCTCTCAGTACTGATCTGACGCCTACCTGCCGTATGCCTCTTTCACTCGCCGCAGTGTTGCGAGCGGTGGCAAAGAAGGTTGATGTGCTGTGAGAACGTCTTATGAACGAGTCGACTTTCGAGGAGTGTTTTGAACGAAGGTGCTAGAAGCCACAGTACGTCGTTTGACTGAACCAATCACTAGCGTAAGCACAAGCCACTTTCACATGCTGAGCATGAGATCAACAATGCACGAACGTTTTGTTGAATGGCTGTCGCCACAGCTTCATGGCAATGACTCGGCTTCTGAGTAAATAGCCATCGTCTGCACGATCGTCCCTCCATCCCGTGAGTCTCCTGTCCAGGCGGAATGATCGCAGTGGCCATCTCGTCCCCTCAGACTCACGGTGCACTGCATCTGCCATAGCATCTCGAATAAACTGCTCAGTCTTCACCTTCATATGCGCCCATCACCTGGAACCAAATTTGCACCTCAATGTCTTCGGCCGGCCCACGAATGCCCCTCATCATGTCCTCGACTAAGCTCGTAATGTCCCGGAGCCGAACGCCATCACACACGCGCAGGGTTGCAGATGACCGATCGGAGAACCGCTCGCCCGTCACAAGCTTGAAACAGGATCCCCGCATCATAACCTGAACAGCAGTACAGGCTGGTTGCGTCAGAAGCATACTCCGATGAATATCGCTCTTCGTCATTCTTCGCATGAGGTCGAGGGGCCAAGTGAAGAGGAAAGCGGTCGACGTCTGGCAACTGCGACGGCCCGGGGACAGCCGAAGCAAGTTGCATGTTCCATGGCGACGGGCGGAGTCCGGGACGTAATCGTAGGGATGGATAAGAAAGATCGGGTGTGTGTTGAGAGGATATTTGGCCAAGAAGGGGCCTCCCACTGAATTGTTGGTTGTCGGAATTGACAAGTCGACCTCAAGCAATGTATCGGAGGTAGAAGCGAGATAGAGCGTTTGTCTAAGCGACAGTGATCGCATTGCAACAGCACGCCATTCCTGCGACACCGCCGTTGCAGCCAGCAAGTCATGAAACTCGAGGTGGCTAAGACAGCTCTCTAAGAGCTCGAAAGTAGCGAGCGCGGCTTTGATGGCCATTGTCGAAGTCCGCAGGTGTGAGTGGAGTGGGTTTCGTGGCCACACGGTGTAGCAACAGTCGATGAAGCCTGAAGCGATGAAGAGCGCTTCGTGGGCTTCACTTGGGCTATGCGAGACAACGTGTGAGCTTCGAACGTCTAAGCTGACAAGACTACGGGCCACGAACCTTTAATATTAATGCGCTGTGTTCCAATTGAATCAGTGTGTGGGTGCGGGGTTGAACGTCGCAACGTCAGTAGAATGCTTGCGATGACAAGTCGTTAGCGTAAGCACAAGCCACCTTCACATGTCAAAGTTTCCTCGAAAGCGCAACCAGCAATAGTGCCACGAGCCAGCCTACTCTTGATGCAATCGCTAGCTAGCTTCATGAGACTGAAGCAGAAACACGATACCCCAGTCCACCGTAACGTCCACCTATTTCATCCCGCGGCAGAGGCGACCCTCTAGGTCATACCTGAACTCTGCGCCGTCCATCGTATGCCTCATCCCACGGACCGTCAGACTCCTCACTGTATGGTACCGTGCTTCTTGCTTCTCGACCACCCTCACCTTGACACTAGAAGCACGTCTCGAATTTGACATGTACCTCGTACCCCGTCCGAGTATCGTCATGGTCCCTCAACATATCCTCAACCATGTCAACGATCGTGCCGAGCCTGAAACCATCAGACACGCGCATAGCCACGGCACTCACACGGCGGCTCCCGTCATAGGTCGGTGGTCCCCGAATAATGATCGTACCTGCGGTGCACGGCGGCTGCGTCAGGAACATCTCCCGATACAACTGACACTCCGTCACTGCCAGATCTTTCATGGGCCAGGTGAAGAGGTAGGTTGACAACGTACACCCTACTGAAGGGCCTCCGGGCCAGTGCGTGCCGTTTAGATCGCGTTTGAGAATGGCGCGCTCGATCTCTGGGAGGTAATTGCGGCTCCGCGCAGGGAACAGGGGATTTGTGTTCGATGGCTGCCGGGTCAGAACAGGTCCTAACTGCTCCCTCGAGAGTGTCGATATTCGTAGATCGATGCCAATGGACTGATCGGAGGTTGAAGCCAGGAACAGAATCCTTTTAAGGGGCAGAGATTTCATAATGAGACTGTGCCAATCTTTCGACACTGCTCTCGCAACCAGAAGGTCGTGGAACTCCAGGCCGAGCAAAAAGGATTCGAGTAGCTGAAACGTCCCGAGTGCTGTCGTAGTAGCCATCTTGTGCTAGAGTGCGGTGTGAGCTGTGAGGTGCAGAGCCAGGAGAATGGCTGACACGTACCTTGTGATGTTGGTCGCGTGTACTTGCTTTCCCAGTGAAGATGACGCCGGGCACCAATCGTGTGGCTCTTCTTATCGCTTAAGCTATCGCAAGCCCTGACCGAGAATGTGAGAGCACTGAAGGTGTGCTGCAGTCTGTTGGCGCTATGGATGTGAAATGAGCAAGCGAATGCTGAACCTGGACGTCGAATGATCTCTTATTCATTAGCTTAAGCACGAGCCACTTTCACATGCAAAAAACCGCAACCAAGCAGAGTAGGTGAATAGTCGGCCCTCTAGATCGCGGACACGTTAACACTGTACAACCCTGAAGTCCCGAGCATTGCAAGCCCACAGGACACAGTGATACTCTCTTATCCTGTCTCGAAAAAAAGGTATCCTGACTTTCCCAAACCACAAGTGTCTCCTGCGCGATTTTGAAGGGTGAAGCACCACTCGTCTTCCTGTTCGTACAATTCGTTCAAAGAGGGGTATCCCTAGCCCATTGCGCCTTTCGCGCCGCCGACTCTCATAACTCCCACGCAAATCCTCATCTTCAGCACTAAGCAAGTACATCATCACCTCTTCCGCTCAAAATACCCACTACTCCCCATAACAGCCACACTCTGATCCATAATCGTCTCCCCCACCCACAAATACCTCTCAAACCACCTCGTAAATGTTGGCGACTCGGAAATGGTTTCGGGTTTGAGGCTGGGACTAAGCAGTTAGGGGAATACCAGTCAGACGGAAGCTGGCGAAGAGAGGGTATGTTTGGACCTACGTTAACCCCGTTGATCTCCTCACACCAGCAAGGAAGGCAGACAGCAGGACGGCGTCGAAGGCGTAGTGGGTTATGCGGCCGAGCTTGAATTGTTGTTTTAGCATGTAGCCCGTGGATTTGACAAGGCGGGTTCCATGATAGTAGATTTGATCGGGACGGTGAAGTGATTTGAGAAGACCAATGGAATGATAGATAGGGGCGGGGAGGCGTACAACCATGATTTTGAGCAGCGCTTTGCGCGTTGTATGTATGCGTGAGTTGTGTTGTGGGATATGGCGTTGGTCTTGTGTCGCTTGCAGCGAGTGTCGTTCGTCGCCTTGGGAGACCGCGGAAGTGTACTAATCAATCAGTGCTGCGATATGCCAATCGTTCTGGCATGTACGCGTATAGCACTTACGGATAAGGCTGAACTCTATCGCGTTGCAACGTAGGAGAGATCTGCAGGGTTTAGGAGCTCTCCCACGACACCACAACCGCAGCAAGATGGTTCGAAAGCGTGTTGCAAGTGCAAGCGTTGAGAGCCGTACTCAGCCTGTATCAGGTCAGCGGTTGATGTCCAGTAGTGTATGGCACGTCGTCGGGCGGACTTTGGTTGAGCGCAATGGAGGGGCCGATAGCTTCGTGGAGCTCTCGTCTCAGCTCAAAAATAAATGCTTCACCGCAAAATAAATCTACTGCACGTCAACGTCAACAACACGAGCTCACCGTCTCATCTTCTTCCTCACAAGCTGCGTACAGTACAGTGCTCAGCAACCAAGTAGACTCGACGTACGACAATCCTCTCACACCCACCACACTCACTCTCCCCAGCTGAAGCTGACAATCAACCTCACAGCACTCCCCTCCTACACCATCAACATGGCAGACTCGATGGCGCACCAAGAGTACGGCAAGACGCGCGTAGAATGGCTCTCGAACCTGAACACCGAGTACCACCCCCCCAAAGCCTTCCGCCGCACCTCCATCATCTGCACCATCGGCCCCAAGACCAACTCCCCAGAGAAGATCAACATGCTCCGCAAAGCCGGCCTGAACGTAGTCCGCATGAACTTCTCCCACGGCAGCTACGACTACCACCAGTCCGTCATCGACAACACCCGCGAAGCCGAGAAGCAGCAGCCGGGCCGTGGCGTGGCCATCGCTCTCGACACCAAGGGCCCTGAGATCCGCACCGGAAACACGCCAGGCGATGAGGATATCCCGATCGCGGCTGGAGCTGAGATCAACATCACCACCGACGACAAGTATGCCACCGCTTCCAATGAGAAGAACATGTACGTCGACTACAAGAACATCACCAAAGTCATCGAAGCCGGCCGCACAATCTACGTCGACGACGGTGTCCTGGCCTTCGAGGTGCTTGAGGTCGTAGACGACAAAACCCTTCGATGCAAAGCCATCAACAACGGCAAGATCTCGTCCAAGAAGGGCGTCAACCTCCCCAAAACCGACGTCGATCTCCCAGCTCTCTCGGAGAAAGACCAGGCCGATCTCAAGTTCGGCGTTAAGAACAACGTAGACATGGTCTTTGCCTCGTTCATCCGCCGCAAGGAGGACATTACGCACATTCGCTCCGTGCTGGGTGAAGAAGGAAAAGACATTCAGATCATCGCCAAAATCGAGAACCAGCAGGGTGTTAACAACTTCGACGAAATTCTCGCAGTAACCGACGGTGTCATGGTCGCGCGAGGAGATCTCGGAATCGAGATCCCGCCTGCGCAGGTTTTCATCGCGCAGAAGATGATGATCACCAAGTGCAATATCGCTGGTAAGCCCGTCATTACCGCGACCCAGATGTTGGAGTCGATGACTTACAACCCGCGACCTACCCGTGCGGAGGTGAGTGATGTGGGTAACGCGGTTTTGGATGGAAGTGATTGTGTTATGTTGTCAGGAGAGACGGCTAAGGGCAACTACCCCAAGGAGGCCGTGACGATGATGCACGAGACGTGTTTGTTGGCTGAGGTCGCGATTCCGTATGTGAATGCTTATGATGAGTTGAGGTCGCTGGCGAAGAGGCCGGTTCCTACGACGGAGAGCTGTTGTATGGCTGCTGTCTCCACATCGCTGGAGCAGAACGCGGGTGCGATCTTGTGCCTTACTACTTCGTAAGTTACTCCCTCTACACTACTGGATGGTGTTTTGCTGACTTTTTTGATTCTGCAGAGGTAACACCGCCCGCCTAATCTCCAAATACCGCCCCGTCTGCCCCATCATCATGGTCACGCGCAATGCCCGCGCTTCCCGGTACTCGCATCTGTACCGTGGAGTGTGGCCGTTCCATTACCCGCAGGCTAAGCCGGATTTCAAGAATGCTCCGTGGCAGGAGGACGTGGACAACAGACTCAAGTGGGGTATTGCGGAGGCTATCCGTTTGGGCGTGCTGGAGAAGGGCGCACCGGTCGTGTGCATTCAGGGGTGGAGAGGCGGCATGGGTCACACCAACACGCTCCGGGTGGTCAAGGGTCAGGAGGATTTGGGGTTGGCTGAGGATTAGAATGGGAGAGGGTTGTTAGTGGAGAGGGGCCCAGGGCAGGGTTGCTCTGCTGCTACTTCGAGGGAATGCTGAAAGGGACGTCTCGTCTTGGGAAGGGATGAATCGATGTGTGTGGTTGCTTCATGATGAGGTGTAGCTTACGCCGGTTGATAGATGTGATACCAGATTTGCAATGATGTGCATTTCACTTCTGCCAACATGAAGGCCTTGCGAGCGACTTGGAACTTCTGACGACGTCTGCCAGACTGATAGAGAACGGCACAGAAGATAATGACCGCGCCTTGCTGAGAACGTTCAACTGGTAGGGTTCCACGATATCTGGTCTGATACACATTTCTCAGGAACGGCAACTAGCCTTCGAGCACCTGCACAGCGCGTGCAGTGACGCTGAAGCCTTGCTCGTGCAGGAGATGCCAATTTGCAGTCCTACCACGTCTGTTTTTCGAGTCGCTAAACGATCCTCCTTGCCTCCCTGTTACAGTTATGGTAGGCATTTTGTATCCTCTGCCCTGGCTCCCATTCTCAGGACTCACCGGGTGAGCTGACGAATGATCTCCTGCCCACCATTATTTTCCTTATTGCCCTGGGAGCGGACAATTCCTTCTTGGTGTCGTCTGTTACTGACGCTGTGTAGCACACGCCTCTCAAGCGCTGGTCGTGTGCTAATGCTCACACTGGCATATCGAAGAGCAGACCGCAATGGTCCTGTGTGTCGAGAGCTGTGTTTTCCCTTATCCTCTCGATCGTGTCGGCCACTAAGCCTAGCGAAATGCCATCATAATCACGCAGTGCTGTGTAAAGTGGTCCCAGGTGATTTCTCCGCGCGCAAAACGACGAGCAGCAGCGCCGTGCACGGAGGCTGGGTCAGAAACATGCTTCGGAAGAGTCTGTTTGCAGGCAGTCTTTGTGCATTGTTGACGTTCCACTCGAAAGAGACGAGCTTGGTTCCTGGCAGTGCTCCGTACTTCTCCGCCGAGCTCTTGAACACAGTGCGAGGTGGATTCATCGACGACTGGCTATGATCGTGTATTTGTTGGAAAAGCGGCTGGACGACAGCATGCGGGCCTTTAAGAACGGGTCTGTGGCAGCAATTTTGCACTTGCGCAGCCGAAGCAGCAATGTCGAGTACTAGATAGTCCTTCGAAGTCGCCGCGATGAACATGAGCCGCTTCAGTGTCGGTGATCTCTCGATGACGGTGGTCCAGTGCTTCGAGACAGCTCTCACTGCGAGGAGTTCGAAGAAATGGAGGTGCTCGAGGATCGCTTCCAGGAGCTCGGTCGTGTCAAGCGCAGTTTGACTTGCCATACTCCGCTCGGGTGCCAGAACAGCTCGATGGCGATCGCGAGATAATCCTGATGTTGAAGTTGCTAGGCTAGAGGATGTTACGTTAAGCTAAGTGACGTTGACTGAGGTCTCTGAAACACGCACAGACCAGCGTCAGTCACATTCAAGTGAAGGTGACTGAAGCTCATTGAGGAGCGAGCACGACGGTTAAAAAGTCGTAATTACCAGCAGCTTTGGAATACGGCTTGCGGATAGTTTTCAGGGACATCAAAGCCTGTCACTACAAGTTCATGCGCAATGGCTGCCGCATCGTGATCGGCACGAAGGAGAGGCCGACAGTCAACGCCCGCATCAGCGTCTTTCCTTTACCCCCGGGCACTTCTAAACCTGCCATGCTAAGACGTTCACTCCGCCGAAGGCCGATTTACTAGGTCTGCTTGTCGCTTGCGCAAAGGCACCACCCGGCTTCAATGCTTTCCAAGCCTGTCTAAAGTCCTCGAACGTTGACGGGGGTTCAGGAGGAGAGGTATTGGTATCCTTCGTGCTGGCTTGTAAGTGCTTGCCGTTGAGCTGTGGTATTATGCGCGACGCGCTTTGTCCGTTTACACTGTCCGTTGTCACTCGTCGTGGCTGTTTCTTAGGTTTGTCACCATTCACCATTGACAAAGATGCCCCCCTGCCACCTGAAGCAGGCTTGCGCACGCCCGTCACCTCAGGTTGCAAGGTCTTCAAGATTCCTTCTGGCCGTGTTTCAACATCCTCGTGTGTAGTGAAGCCAAGCTCGCTAGTCTCTTGCTGAATGTTGAGACGCATGGGATAAGGTGCGGCTTTCACGGAGGCCGGCTGGGGCTTGGGGGTAATGGGTGCTGGAGACCGGACGCTGGACGTCCTGGATACGGCAGCGAGCGGGGGTCTACGTGCCTCGGGTTCGATACCAGAGAACGCGGCCCCGTCGGCGGCGGACGGTCGGTCGGGCGTGGAGGAGAGCGAGACTCGATCGCGCCGTACGACGGCCGGTACCTCTGGCCTTGGTACTGATGATCGTGGGTCCTCGCTGGTATATTCGTAGGAAGCGGGCGATCTCGACTTGGTATCTGCTGGTTGGTTGGGTATTGGTCTTGCCGATGGACGCTTTGTTGCAGGTTGGGCGCTTGTTGGAGAGTCATGTTCGTGGGCCAAAGATCGCTTGGTGCCGGAGGCAGGCGGCGATCCTGGTTTGGTGGTGGCCGTTGGAACCACCTGGTTCCCGTCTGAGAGGTCCTCGTCAGCCTCTGTCGCGGTATTCGGAGGTCGAGGGGTGCGCACCTCTAGACTTTGGTCCCTGGGCGGTCTCGCTACTGGCGTTGGCGTGGGTGGTCTCATCATGATCCCGTTCTCAGCCTTCTCCCGATATCTTGGGAACACCGCTCTTACGATCTTGTTGAAATTTTCTGCCGTCGCTCCGCTTGGAAATTTGGTATTGAACCTGGCGAATACCTCTGCATTCTCCTCGATTGACCGACTGGGCTTATGTCGATACACGCAATTTGCCTGCAGCCTATAATCGACGTCAGTATCACACAGCAATGAAGTCGGCCAAGCGCATACCATTCTCTATGCTCTCTCAGTACGACCACCGGCACACTTTGTGGTTTGATCTGGGTGCCGAGTTGGGCTTGCGGACTCCCAGGCTTATGTGCGGAGCCTGTCGGCGCAACACTGTCCAATCGCTGTATACCCTCGTTGGGCGGCTTGTCGCAAAGGGGGCTGAACACGAGTGTAAGGGTTAGCGTGAGTGTCAATTAGTGGAAATGGTGGAGCCTGGCTGCCGGATATCTCGTTATTGAGTCCATCGAGGTCATAAGCCATGACAGTTGGCTGTAGCTCGTAAGGCAGTCTCGAGATGGTACGCGATCAAGTGTTACACCAAAGATTCACTTACAAGACTTCCTTGATGACAGCCGAGAATTCGGTCCACAAGACCGGGTCTTTGGGGTATGTACTGGTGTAGTGCTTATGAACGTCCTCTTTGTAGGCTCCCTTGGTAGTTTTGTACGTATAGTTCGCCCTGAGCCTGCGCGATAGGTTAGCTCCGTGCAAGCGCATCAATCGAGGATGCATACCAGTCTTGCCGCTGTGCTGCCCGCATGTGCTCAGAGCGGCGTTGCCGATGGGCTACCGCAGGATCTGGTAAAGGTCGAGGCACATCCATCTCAATTTCGTCGCTAGTGGCGGAATATTGTGTACCCTTGATGAGGACCTCGGAGGCCCTCTTGCCGGGACTCGGCTTATTAGTAATCAAGGCCTTCGCCGGTGAGCGTGCTGGCTGATTTTGTAATGCTCGCGGGCCGGTCGGGATGTTTCCGAATGTGCCGTTCGGTAGCACGCTCTGCGACTTTACGGGTGACCTCAACGGTAGCTTCTGAGGACTGGCAACCGACTGGCCCGAGAGACGGCTACCCAGCGTGCTATCAGGCGGCAACATCTCCCCTTTCGTCGGCTGCGATGGTGGCCACTGGGACGGACTGATCTCTTCTGCTTCGGATGACTCCTCGGACGAGACTTCAGAAGATTCGTCAGAGCTCGAAATCAATATTACTTTGTTCTTCGAAGCCTCCTCGGCTCCAGCTTGTGTCGCCTCCGTCGTCTCGCTCGGTGGTGGCTGACTTGCTTGGGCATTCCAAAGCGTGAGCAGCTCCATAGGGACGTTGGGGGCTGGGAACCGTCGACCCGGGAGAGGGGGAAACCACGAGTCCTTACTATCCAATAAACGCTGTTGATTTTCAGGGATTCGCCGCCGTCCATATGGGACGCGAGTGCTTTGTCGCGGCGTCGCCTGCTGTGGTGATACCTTCGGCGTGCCTTCCATTACCTGAGCACTCGCTTCGGCTGTACGCTGCTCACGCGTCGGGCGGGCGACCTTGGGGATGTCAACATCAGACCGCGCCATTTCGGCAGGTGCTGCGCGAGGACCACCAAGGAGACTTAGCAGCGCTGCACCTTTGCCGCCAATCGCTGCCGGTTTCTGATGGCTCACGTTATTCGTGCGATGATCTTGCAACGGGGCAGCTGGCCGAGCGAGATTGACCCCCTCTTCAACTTCATACCCCTCCTTGGATAGGGATGGCGCAAGGCGTTTCCTACGCACTGGAGCTGGGCTGGCCACTACCTTGCGCTTCGTGCCCGCTACTACACCGTTGGACACAGCGGAACTTTGAGTTGCGGGTACATCAGTGTCATCTTCTTCGTCGTCGTATTGAGCTGTACGTAACCACCTGACCTCATCGAGGAGCTTCTTTACTTCTGGCGTCTCTTCGATCGCGCGTGAGTTGCTGAGCTTCTTTCGCAAGTGAAAGTGATACTGCAACTCCTCGATTGAAAGCTGCACGAGTCCTTCTGCATCGCCATAGGGGGTGCTGATCACTGTGAGCGACGTGAGCGAGACCACATCGCCTGTAGTGTCTTCACTCAATTCCTCCTCTAACTCCTTCTCCAACAACGTGCGTGCATTTTCCGAAAGTGTTGCTCTGATTGAACAGACTCCATCAGAAACTCGTAGGGTTGCAGGCTTCTTGCTGGATATGATACTCAGGATCTGCACTTTACAGTCGCTAGTAAGTGGCGGGGATGTAACCGTACTTCGAAAGTTACTGCCGTCGTCATTGAAGCGGTCTTCTGGTTCCTTCTTGAGGCTCGAAGATTCTGTTCTTGCTTTGTTCCAAGCTAAGACGTGGGCGAGTTCTGCCGCAACGAAGGGGCCAAGCCACTCTTTGAGTGGGCCTGCCATGGACCAAATTGTTGCCAGACCAAGCCCATTTCGCTCAAAAAGCAATCAGAGGTGAGTTCGTGTCGTGCTGCGGCGGCCAGCTACAGTGAAGTTTGATGCTGAGAAGCTGATTGAAGGTCGGTTATATACGTAGTAGACGCGAAGGTGAAAGTGAGGTGAACGCGACACGCTAGTGAGCGGTTAGGGCTGCGGTCCGAAAGGCTTATTTGCAGCATGCATGGACGACCAAACATTCGTCACGTCAGACTTCGATGTTTGGAACAAATCAACGACTGCCTGGGTTACGAACCCTTGTGTGTGCTTGACACACCACTCGGACTGCACTATGAGCCGGAGAGACCAACCAGTTGCCTGCAAACATGGCACCAGAGCCACCATCTCCGTCGGCTTCGTCGACTCTGCTCCCTTTCCTAGGCCCTAGCAGGTCGCGTAGAGGCTCTGTGGTCTCTTTCAGCTCTCGCAAAGAGGTAGACAAAGATGTACTTGCACAGGCTCTGGATCAGATTCACACCACAGCCTCCAAGTCGGAGACACTTACCTCCTTTCACGACTTCGATGGAGGTGGGCGGAGTGGAGCAAAGGAGATGGTCAGCAGTGGTGTCAGTGGACTGTACAACAGATTGAAGCAGAGCGTTAGTGGGGCGGCACCGGCAAAGGAAGCGAACGCGATGTCGAAGAGCAGAGGGCCGAGAGATTCTGAAGAGACTGCGTCGGTACAAAGCTCTTCATCGGCGTCTCGCCCTCCACCAGCACTTGCTTTGACTAGGCTCGCGACAGACAATGCTTCTATGTCTACAACTAGTGCTGCTGCATCGCCTGTTCTTACTAGCTTCTCGGGTGTTGGTGCACTGTCTGACATGAGTTCGCAAACAGCGAATGATCGGCCAATGTCGGCAGATCATTCCGTTATTGCGGACCAGCACCTTGACGTCAGCGTCAAGGACTATGAAATCTCGAGAGAGGATACTACGTCTGGCACAGATGCTGTGATTCGACAAGATCAGCCGAGCCAAGTGGATATCGACCGTGCAAGAAGTGCCTTGATCGACAACGATAGAAGTGATGCTGCAACTCAGGCTCTCGCCAGAGTACTGTCACACCACGAAGTTCAACTGAACGAGCGCCCGACGCAAGTGCGGCCCTTGCACATTGGCTGGGCTCCCGACCAGGACACCACGGTCGAGAATGCAAAGAAGGCTGCGAAGCCTACAGTTAATGGTACCGCGAGTATGACAAAGCTCGAGTCTGGTCCAGGCAATGTACACAGCCCGCGAGAGAGCCCAAGACCACCAATGATCCATGTTGGCGCATCGCATTTACCAGGCTTCGAGCCATCTCGCGCTTCGTCCACAACCGACGGCGGTGACGCAGCATCGTCCAGTAGTACACGCACTGCTCACAGCAGACCAATCTTGGAGCCCTCACCAAACATCAACAGCGCAATGCAGCGCAGACGCACAGGAACGAAACCCCAGCCGAGCCTGATGCATCTCAATACCCATCACCATCTAACTCACGTGCCACACCACCTGAAGCGCAGAGTGATCAGCAAGGAGTTTTGGATGAAGGACGAAAACGCCAAAGACTGCTTCTACTGTGGACAGAGCTTCTCCACCTTCAGACGCAAACATCACTGCAGGACATGTGGTCAAATCTTTGATGCCAAGTGCACGTCTTTGGTGTCAGGTCGGCCGTTTGGGCAGCCAGGCACTTTGAGATTGTGCAAGCCGTGTGAAGCCATGATTTATGAGTCCGACGATGACGACTCGACGGTGTACTCAGACGATGGCGACGAGGCTGAACGAAGCCCACGAATGCGGAACTCGGTCACATTCGACGACGCACTCCCAAGCAATGTTGACGGGCCTGCGTTCAGCAGGACTGACACCGGCGAGGTGGCGACGCCCTCTATTGGCATACCGGTATCAAGACGTAACCGAGAGGCCAAACGTCGTTCCAATGTCATTGAATTCGACGCTCAGCCAATGTTAGCGCGACCAAGCTCTTCTCATTCCCTTATCAGTCTCGCACGTCGGCCTCGCTCATCAAGTCACAAGAGGCAGCAATCGAGACAGCAAATCCTGCGCGGCTCACGCGCTACCATTGATGAGCGTGGTCCCTTCCATCAAGATCACGCCGGCGATCCCGAAAAGAAGGCGTCCCTGCCCGCATTCCATATGGACAACATCATCGACCCGGATCTTGCACCGTTCATGTCCGACGAAGGCTCCGAGGGAGAAGACATGCCAAGCATGATGGCGACACTGGACGCTGGCGCATTACCTGCGGACCGAGATAAGGTGGGCTTCGGTGGCCTGTTTTCATCCGCGATCAAAAAGGGGCGATCACGGCTAGGCGACAGACATACAGCAACGTCAACCGCACGCGGCATTAAGGAGGAAGATGTGTTGACACTATCGACGAAGAACCTGTCTAAACATTCACGAAAGCGCAATCCGAGCATTAGCAGCATCACAATCGGACGACCTTCTCCTCGTCGGAGCAGAAGCAATATTTTGCTGAAGACGATCGAGAGCGAAAGTGCCGAATTAGAGCCGCCCACGCCTGTCGTAGTTCCCGAGGCAAGCGCAAAGGTCGTGCGGAGCTCAGCCATGCACGGCGTTGATGCGCCACCAGTCGAAATGAATCGAGCAAGTCTCGAGCATGTACGCAGGCTACTTGCGCAATTGCTCAGAGACGGCAAGATTGACCACGCAACTACGTGGGAGAAGGCTCTGCTACCGATCCTCTTGCAATGCACAGATGATGTCGAGCCGGATGTACAGCGAGGTGACGACATGGACGTACGCCATTACATCAAGCTGAAGAAGGTTCCTGGAGGGAGACCTGGCGACACAAGCTACGTTTCTGGCGTCGTTTTTAGCAAGAACGTCGCACTTAAGAGCATGGCACGGTCAATCCAGAGTCCCCGCATCGCTATCGTCACCTTTTCGATCGAGTATGCGAGGCATCAGACCCACTTCATGAGCCTTGAGCCAGTTATTGCGCAGGAGCGGGAGTATCTTAGTAATTTGGTTGGTCGCATTGTAGCGCTCAAACCCCAAGTACTGCTCGTGCAAAAGAACGTATCAGGGCTCGCTTTGCGTCTGCTTGAGCAGGCGGGTATAACAGTGGCTTTCAACATCAAAGAGTCGGTGCTGGCAGCGGTAGCGCGAATGACCCAGACGTCCCTCATCAAATCTGTTGATAAGCTGGCAATCGATCCTGCACACCTTGGCAAGTGCGGCAGCTTCGAAGTGAAAACTTATGTCTCGAGCGGCATGCGCAAGACTTACATTTACCTATCTGGGTGCGAGGTTGACCTTGGCTGTACTATCGTACTGCGCGGAGCGGACACCAAAACCTTGCGCCAGATCAAGCGCATTACGGAGTTCATGTGTTACGTTGTCTACAATCTGAAGCTGGAGACCACACTCATGCGAGATGAGTTCGTGTCCGTCCCCTCGACCATACAGGACAAGCTTGAAGCGCACGACGGTCCTCAAGGCATCACTGTACCTCTTATCGCGACAATGCCCCATTTGGTAACAGCTCGTTCCGACGTCGACACACCATCAAAGTACGAAGAGCTGGAAGAGTGGTGTCGATCCCGCATCCTGTCGGCTTCTCCATTCGTCGCGTTCATGCAACCATTCCTTCTTACTCAGCTACGTGAGCAAGAACAAAAGCTTACTACTTACAAAGGACTTCGAGACGCATACGCAGCGGCGAATGAGCAAGGCGACGAAGAGAAGGCAGATCGCGATGATCGTTTCTCAATTGTGCGGCCGGACATGGTCAACTCACCCGCGTCCAAAGACGAACCCAAAGCAGTACGCGAGTATTTACACGCTGTGCATCAGGCACAGTATGAGAAGTCGATGCATACATACGAAACTCAAAAGCGCCTCTGGGAATCTTTCTCGAGCGCCAACAGCGACGCTTTCGATCCTTACTCTCATCAGACCATTGTGGTGCTCCACTCTACCGTCTCCAGCGTCACTTCTGCACCTTGCACTGGCCCGGAACTGCTAGGCCTTGGTTTCTACGCCGGCTATGGTCGCGCAGAGACAGGTTTTGAAGAGGACTGCACCTTGGGGCAGTATGTTGAGGATATGTGCATGAGCTCTAGCAGCACCTGCAAAGAGTGTGGCAAGAAGATGCACGAACATCACAGGCAGTACGTGCATGGTTACGGCCAGCTCACGATATCGGTCCAACGCTATCCCTCGCGAATACGGGACTTGGATCATACAATGCTCATGTGGTCCTCTTGCCGACAGTGTCGAGCAGAGACGCCTCTGATACCCATCTCGGACAATACATGGAAATACTCTTTTGCGAAGTATCTTGAGTTAAGCTTCTGGAGCAGCCCGCTACGCCCAAGGGCAGACGTCTGCGGTCACGACGTACACAAAGACTTCCTGCGGTGTTTCGGCTTCCAAGGGATGGTCGTCAGAGTACAGTATGACCCGATCGATATCTACGACGTTGTCGTTCCACGCTCAGTCATCACGTGGAAGGTTGAAGCGGACCTCACTGTCAAGAACGAGCAGTTCTCGCACTTCTTGCAGCGTTTAACCGCATTCGTAGATTCTGTTCGCAAGCGCCTGGACTCCATCAACGTTGATACGCTGGACGAGAAGAAAGCCATCGAGGCATACGAGAAGATTGCTACGCTCCGTACCCGCATTGACGATGACCACGCGGATCTAGTAGATAAGCTGCAGACGAAGTACTCGACGTCACGATATCACGAGCTCATTCCCTTAAACCGAGCTCTACGCTTCATGGACGAGAAAGCGATACTATGGGACGAGGAATTCAACAATTTCGAACGAGACTACTTTCCATCCGAGACTGATATTC